>RJWH01000842.1:46416-549873 GCA_004363575.1 Solenodon paradoxus
CCCCCCCCCCCCAGGCCGGGAGCAGGCTGGGAGCCATGCTGGGGTGTGCGAGGGAGATCGATGCTACCCCGATGCCTCCTCCACCCGCATGCCCTTCGGAGCGAGTGACTGTGTGTAAGTGTGGTCCTCCTCTCAGCACCGCCCATGATCCATCTTCCATGGAGGGGGGTGCTCAGGAGATGGGATGTGGGAGAGCTAGCACCTGGCTCCTGGGGGTGAGTGCTGTGAGAGTGCCTCCCTCCACAATCAGTCTGTCTTCTCACCATTCCTCTCCAGAACCGAACACCTCCCACGACCCACCCCAGCCCCCTGAACCCCCTTCGTGGACAGATCCCCCACAACCTGGGGCAGAAGAGGCGTCGGGGGCACCAGAAGTGGCGGCAGCAGCTGCCACAGCAGCCAAAGAAAGGCAAGAGAAAGAGAAAGCGGGCAGTGGAGGGGTCCCGGAAGAGCTGGTCCCCGTGGTTGAGCTGGTCCCCATGGTTGAGCTGGAAGAGGCCATAGCACCGAGCATGGAGGCCCAGACTGGCACTGGATCCGGTGGGGACCCTGGGGCCACCCTGATGGTGCAGCTCCAGCAGTTACCACGAGGGGGCGATGGAGAAGAAGGGGGCCATCCCAGAGCCGTTAATAACCAGTACTCCTTCGTGTGAGACACCCACCCCACCCTTTCTCCACTCTCCTTGCTTCCCAGCCCGCAGGTCTTGAGATTGGGGCTGGGCAGGGATGTAGAGGAGTGATAGGAATCCCCTCCCCACATGCTTCCTGACCCTTGACAGCCAAGGGCATATATGTCGGTACAAGAAAAGATTCAAGAGCCTTGTAAACTCCCCAGTTCACACACTACAGGTGCCCCATTCCCTGGGCAGGGGATTTGGGCTCCATTACCTCCCTCAGGGGCTCTTGTGGTCAGCCACACCCCTGGGGGGCCATTTCCCCATTAACCACCCCCAGCCCAACGAAGGGTGGGGGAAGGGCTGTCGGTTCTGTCGAGGCTGCTGTTGTTTTAAACAAAGTGAAGATGTGGAAATAAATAGAAGGGTTGTTTCAGTTCCATGTGATGGCTGTGGCCAGTGTTGCAGGGGGGTGCTGCAACCACGGCTCAGGAAGGCCGTCCGCTCGGTGTTGCGACCCTCAGAGCAGCGAGGCTGGAGAACAGGGTCACGTCAAGTCTCTGTCGCGTTCCAGCCTCGTCTTGGCTGCTGCTCCTGTGTGGGCTGCTCACTGTTGAGCAGTAAGTGCAGAGCCAAGCGGGCTTCTCAGGATCTGTAGCCAAGTTTTTATCATGTAGCCAGGGCAGTGAACAGCAGATTGACCATCTCCAAAGACCCCTCCTGCTGAGTTTCTTGGGGTCTCCTGTCCTAGGGGGAAAGCAGGCAGATGGGTCGTGGCAGTGCGCCGTCTGTGCTGGGAGAAGTTTCACGGGACAGCCATTTGAATCTGGCTGAAGAGGGGCTTGACAGCAGGCCATTGCCTGTCTCGGAGGCAAGCTGAAGAAGGTTGACAACGCTGGTTCCCCGTCCCAGCTGTGCCTCACTCACTGTGTGACCTGGGCCAGATGTACCTACCCCGGGTCTCAGTATCCTCATCTGAAAGTTGAGAAGTTTCATTTGCTGACTTGATTTGCTTGGCCTAGAAATGCTTCCACTGGAGTTTCACATAGAAGTCCAGATTATTAGCTGCTTCTGAAAACCAGAAGATCTAGCGTCACAGGATCCACCTTCCACATTGTTTCATCCCCGCCAACCCACCTCACTCACGTGATGTGCTCGCCTTCGTGAACAGTGGAGTTTGCAACTCCCACTCCTGCGACCCCTATTAAGCCCAGGTTCTGTTCTCTGCACTCAACTTGGCTGTGCCGTCCCTGACAGAGGGTGCCCCTGGGGTTCCTGGCCCTGGGGTGCTGGGTGTCAACCAGGACATCCGGGTTCTGAAGAATCCCACCTATTCTGCCTGGCCCTCTCCCACGCCCCCCACCTCTGTCGGCTCTGCCTCAACCATTCTGCCTCTCACTTTCCCTCAGCAGTGTGGGGCTGACACTCATCCCTTCAGCTTCTGCCCCCACCTCCAGGAGGCCCTACCCATGCTTATGACCTTGCTATTCTGGGCCTTGCGTCCCGTTGGGAGATGGACAGGAGACAGCTGGGCTCACAGGCCACCCAGGCTAGGGGCTGGCAGGGGAGCAGGGGAGCTACTGGCTCTCCGTCTTATCTAATCCCTGGGGCTCCCCTGAACCTTGGCCTTGGGAAACTGGACTAGAATTGGCCTTGAAAAGACAGGGATGGTTTGGGGATTGGGTGCTGTGTTCTCAAAGTGAGATGGCAGTGAAGGCTGTGGCGCCCTGGATGTCAGGACCTGATCCTCTCCTAATCTGGCAGCAACTGGCGCTTTGAGGTTCCCCCTGAACCCTGCCAACCTTCCGGGACTTGCCAAGTGAAGGTGGAGAGGGTGGGTAGGTGTACAAGCCCCCGCCCTAAGATCAGCACATTGTGGCTGGAAGAGCTGAAGAACCGACTTGCCTCCACGCCTTTCTTTATGGATGTAAAGCAGACGCTCAGAACTGGTCAGGCTGGGCCCAGCTCTGTCCGTGTCCTTCAGAACTTGCTCCACTCTTGCAACTCCAGGCCTCAGATCACCTAACTCTACTTGGAGACGCCTGGTGGGGGGTCTAAGAAAGGGCCTGGTGACTCAGCATCATCCCAGTTCACACCCCATCTGGGACCCTTTCACTTCCCGTGGCTTTCCCCTCTGGGAAGCTGAGGGGTAGAGATGAGTAACCTTAAAGGGCCCGGCTGGCAGCAGTATCCTGTAAAGCCTGCCTCCTTCCCTTGGTCTCACACTCTCAACCTCCCTGAAGCTGCCATCCCTCCAGTTTCCTTCTCCATGTTTGGGCATTCCTGCTCCTTGAAGACAGTGCCCCTGTCACTCCTCCAGGTGGCGGTGGGAAGCCAGCCAGCGCCAAAAGCCTTGGCTGATGGGAGCCTGGCTCTGGCCTAAGAAGGTGGGTGCTGGGCCAGGTGGAGGTTCCTGTTGGTGTGACCCCAACATACCCCATTGTCTGAACACCCCCCCTCCAGGTCACAGCAGGATTCTGCTTCAGGGGAGGGGCTTGGGATCCATGGGAAGGGGGAGGGAGGGAACACTGTCCTCAAGTCACCTGGGAGGCTGCCTCTCCCCACAGTGCAGCAGGGGAAGGGATGAGCATGGGGGGCTAACTCCTCAGGGGCCACCTACTCTTGGCCTCCCCACTTGCCCCCAGTGGGATCCCCATCCTTTGCCCTGTGCTCTTCTATGCCCTTGTCTGTTTAGGGACTTGAGCGCCAGGGAGGCAGGCAGCGCTGAGCACTCGCAGTGCATGCTCCTTGTCCATCTGAGGAAACCAAGGCCTGGGAGGAGGAAGGACTTGGCGGGGTCATGAGGCGCCCCCCTCTGTGATCTCTCACCAGGACTCAGTGAGCGGCCCTCTCTGCCCTCGCAGCCTCCCCTGCCCACACCCCCAGCCACCGTTTGCCCCTCCAGCAGCTGCCCTACTAGTAACCAAAGGCCACTCCTGCCGAGCAGTGGGGGTGGGCGGCTCAGAGCAGCTGCTTTGAGGAAGCTGACACCCAGGCCAGCAGCTCAGCAACAACTTGGGGCTTTGCACCCAGCCTGGGGGCCGCCCCTCCGGCGGCACCACCAACTCTGCTCTCCTCTTTCCCTGCTGGTCCTTCGACTTCCCTCCGACCCCTCAGCCCGGTTTCTGCTTCCCCGGCTCTGTTCTGTCCTCACTGCCCCTGGAGTTGTCTCCTGTCCGCAGTCCTGTAGCCGTGGTCGGGGCCTCTGCCTTGTCCAGGTCCCTGGACCCTTCCCTTGCCATCCTTCCCACATGCCTTTCCTGTGGGGGTGCCCGCGCCCAGTGTCTGAGTACGCCTCCAGTTCCCGCGCTCCTGCAGAGTGTGGGCCAAATCCTGTTGGGGGTCTGCCAGGTAAACCCCTTAGGTTAAAGAGCAGTGTGGGAAGACCCTCGTTCCATGACGTGGGGTGACTCCCACTCCCACCCTGAAGCATTTATCCCTCTGCCTCTGCCATCAGCACATTCTGTAGCCTCTTGGGTTACCTGACTGGGTATCCCATTTTCTTGGGGGGGATTCCCAGTCAGGGTTGGGGGGGCCCTGAGGGCTGTGTTCCCAGAGGTGGTTAGAGCCATGGAGAGGGGAATCTAGGGGCGCGACAAGCAGTCCTGGCTTTGCTCACCCAGGCCTGGACACTAAATCCCTTGTTGATGGCTGCGGGAACCCCTCCCTAGGGTAGGGTTACCATCTTCTGCCCTGTTCCCTTGACCCTCTCCCTCCCCACTTCCCCTTGTCCCTCTGGAGCCACTTCCTCTGGCCCCCAAAGGATGTTCTCCCCCTTCAGTCCTGTGAAGGTCGGAGTAGCCCTGCTGCCACAAAACAGATGAGGAAGGAGACTGAGGTAATAGCGACAGGTTGGAGGGACCAGCCCGGAAGGGGTATGAAGACAGTGAAAGGCGAAGGCCTGAGAGTAGATGTGGGCTCCAGGAAAGAGCAGGGGGTGGGGGTGGGGTGAGTCAGACCAAGAAATTGGGTGCAACTGAGGAAATCGAGGCAGTTGGGGGAGGAGTCAGTAGCAGAAGACAGAAAGTGAAGTTTCTCCCTGCCCCCCTCCCAGGGGCTGGGGCCACCTTACGTGAGTGACATCTCAGGCTGCAGCTCCACTGTTCCCCCTCTGTCAGCAGAAATATCTCTCTTCTGACCCCTCCTGCTGGAGCCTCAGCCAGCCAATCCCTGATCTGGGCGAGGGGGGAGCCTGGCCCCCCCTTCTCCCTCATAAGGACCAGCTGGGGGCTGGGGGGTGGCCGGCTGCTGTAAGTGGGACGGGGGTCAGAGCTTCGTGGAGGGAAGAAAAACCTGGGGGGGTAGGAGAGGAAAAGGAGGAAGCCCAGACACACAGGCAGGTGGACACACTGAAGAAGGCCCCCCGCAAGCGTGAGACCCCCCCAAAAGGAACACACCACCCCCTGGCCCCCAGGAAGGGAGCACCATGGAGGCCTCACACTCCAAGACCACAGAGGAATGTTTGGCTTATTTTGGGGTGAGTGAGACTACAGGCCTCACCCCGGACCAAGTTAAGCGGCATCTGGAGAAATACGGCCCCAATGGTAAGTGTCTCTGGAGAGGCTGGTAACGCCCTCATGCAACATCCCAACCCACTTGCATGCGCGCGTACACACACACACACATACACACACACACACACACACACACACACACTCCCACTCACACAGGATCGTATCCCTCCAGGGCATCTTAGGGGGCTCCTGGGCCAGGATACAATGACAACACGGGGAGAGAGGATACTGAATGAACAGGGTCCCCAAAACCCCGAGTTCTGAGCGCTTTAATGGGATGACCTTGGTGAACTTTTATCTGCCCTTTTGGTGGCCTCGTTCACTTACCTTAGCCACAAAGTCTTGGGTGTGTGTGTGTGGAGGGACCGAGTATTAGATGAACCCCAAATGAATATGTTCTTTTTTTCCCCCCCCTGGGTAGAGCTTCCTGCTGAGGAAGGTAAGTTACTGGATTCTCTGCACTCTCCTAAGTGACTCTTCCTCTCTGTCCACCCTGTCTCTCCCTAAGCCCAGGGCAGCATCCCTCCCCGAAGGTTAGAGCCTGGATGGGGCCGCCCGTTTCCAGGCTCTTAAAGACATCCAGCCCTTGAACAACTGCCCACCACTCAGAAGCCCGTGTGTGGGAGCCCAGCAGCCCCCTCAGCCCTCCTCTGTACCACTGGCCCGCCCATCACGGGGCTGGGCACTCTCCCTTCCTAAAACCCCAGCATGCACGCGGAGACCCAGCCCTTCATCCTCCGCCTTAACTCGGGAGGGCCCGCCTCTTGCATCTTCCCCCAGGGAAGTCCCTGTGGGAGCTGGTGGTAGAGCAGTTCGAAGACCTCCTGGTGCGGATCCTTCTCTTGGCCGCTTGCATCTCCTTCGTAAGTGCGGCACTGCATCTGGGGGTGGGGTGGGTCGGGGCGATCCGGTGTCAGCGGGTCCTGAGGCTAAACCCGCAGCATCCTCTGCAGACTAGAACTGCGGGAGGTAGGAGTGCTGATGTGCGCCCTCCTCTGTCCTCCCCCGCACCGTGCACTGGCTTTTATTTTAAGCTGTAAGTGGATGCTCAGCCAAACTCTGAAGCTGAAGCACCCACTTTAAGGGCTTCGCGTTAGTCTCCAGCCCCCACCCCCTGAGCTCGGGGGCCACCGCCACTCCCGGCATGCCCCGGGCGCGCGCCGCTCCACCAATCCCCAGCAGCCTGACGCCCCGCCCTCCTGATGCTGATTGGTTCAGGCCATGACTCCTTCCGAGAGGCGGGAAAGAGTTGCCTGCATGAGGGTGACTCCCAATGCCCCCCCAAAGATCCAGATCCTTACCCATCTCCTACTTTTCTCCGGCTCCTCCAGTCCCACGAGGGCTGGACTCCTGGGATGCCCACTCATACTCCTGCACTGCCTTCCCCGCCCGCCCTCCCCAGGCGCAGGGCTGCCCCACCCCAGCGCAAGGCTCCTGCCTGCCAGCTCTCAGCACCCGTCCCGTCCCGGGAGTCTATCCGCTTGTTAGAGTGTCTTCCTTAAGGTCTTACTCCGCTGAAGACAAGATTCTGGAGGCAGTCTCCCTGTCACCTCATCGCCTTAACGGATGCCCTGTGGGCCCCTGGCTACTCGCTGGCAGAGTCTCCCTTCTGCCTTCTCCGATTTGCTCCTTGACATTTGCTGGTGGCTGTTGCCTGGCAGTGGCAACAGCTGGGGTGGGGTGTGTACAGGAGGCCCCGTAACACTATCCCCACCCCACCCCACCCATCCTGCTCCCTCATGAAATTGGAGCTTCACTGCCTTGGGCTGTGGGGGAGGGCTTGTGGCTAGGCCAGCGGCCTGTGAGGACCACAGGGTTTTTCCTTTGGAGTTTTGGCTCCTGTGGGATGGATGTGGCTGTGGGGCAGTACTTGGCCTGGGTGTCCACTAGGCTTCGTTTACAAGCCAACAACTCTGGTAGGGAAACCTGAAAGCAGTCCCAGTGAATCCCTGAGTGGCGCCTGCCTGTGCCCTGCGTGCCTCTGAATCACAGTAACGGCAGTGCTGCCGTTGTGTAGAGTGTCTAAAACCTCAAACCCACTGACTGCAGAACCCCACCAGGCCCTTTGCTCCTGCGCATGCTCCATCCACCCTCGCTTCCTTCTTTAGCCCTTCCTGGGGCTGCTCACCTGTTATCCTCCCTTCCCCTGTGTCCTAGGTACTGGCCTGGTTTGAGGAAGGTGAAGAGACCATCACAGCCTTTGTTGAACCCTTTGTCATCCTCCTGATCCTCATTGCCAATGCCATCGTGGGCGTCTGGCAGGTTCGTTTGACCCCGCCTCACGCCTCCACATCCTGACACTGCCCTGGAGGCCAGCATCCCGCAGTCTCTTCCCTCTCCACCACTCCCCTTGGACCTGCTGTCTTCCCTGGGTCTGTTGCCCAGCTTGGAACAGAGACCAAGTGTTAGAAAGAGGTGCAGACTGGTATTCCCACTGTCCCTGGCTGCTGTGTAACCCTGGGCAAGTTCCTTCATCAATCTGAGCCTCTGTTTGCCTTGTGCATAAAATGAGGCTACTAATGCTGTCTGTCAGAGTTGTGGTAACATCTGACAAGACGATGCCTGTCATGTGGCAGGAGTTGAATAAATGCTAGTCTCATTTCCTTCTTTCTCTTTCCCTTAAAACACTCTACCTTTTTGTCCCCTGCTTTGTGCTTTCTTTGATTCTTTCTTCTGTTTCCTTAACTCCCTTACCTGTTTCCAGCCACAAGTGACACCCATCTCCCTACCCTGCTCATGCAGACTTGGAGCCAGGATTGTATAACCTGCCTCTTCTTCTGTAATACCCCTATTTGGCCCTGGATTTTGGTGCCTACTCCTCTGTTTCTGTACCCCCCATTCTCCCCAGTAGTTCCCCTCCCATTCTATGGCCTTCCTCCCGCCACTCACCCTCCTCTGTTCTCCCAGGAGCGTAATGCAGAGAACGCCATCGAGGCCCTGAAGGAATATGAACCCGAGATGGGGAAGGTCTATCGAGCTGAACGCAAGTCAGTACAAAGGATCAAGGCTCGGGACATTGTCCCTGGCGACATTGTGGAGGTGGCTGGTGAGTGATGGAAACAGGGGTCCATGATGGGAGGCTTTGAGTTTGAGGCCCAGAAAATGTACCTGTTGCGGGTGGAGGCAGGCTGGCCCTTGGTCACGGTGTCTAGGCGGTAACCTAGATGGTGGAGTCTTTGCTTTTCCTCCCAGACTCCTTAGGAGGTCACCCCAGGGCACTATGGCCATAGCACCGCTCCCAGGCGGTCTCAGCAGGAACAGCCAGTTCTGTCCCTGAAGTGGCAGGCAGACCCCCACTCCCCCTCCTCTCACCCAGCACTCGCAAGCAACAGGTGGAAGCCAGTCCCTGCCAATGGCCCGTCTCCACCCCGCCTCCCGAGGCCTGGCTTCCCTCGCCTTCTACCCACCCCCAAGCTTGGTCAGCTTTAAATCTTGACCTCTCTGTGTCCTTGAGGCCTCTCAGAGGGAAAAGAGCGAGGGGAGAAGGAGGGGGGGTGCGAAGACTCAAGCCCCCGGCCATGTAAGGGAAACACAGGTCCCAGTAGAGAGCACGGGACCTGGGAGGAGGGGAGTTCAAGGAGGGGCCCTGCCTCTCCAGTGAGGGACACTTAATGCCTGACCAGGGAGGGGTGGGGGCCGGGTGGCTAAGATTACTGGGATTCTGCCCCCTTCAGCGGTTTTTATATTTGCCTGGCGCAGTCCTTCCTGCCGCACCAGGCCTCCGGTGCAGGAGAACCCCGCTTTCTAGGCCTGCTTCCTTCCACGAGACTCCCAAGTTGCACCGTGAGCGGCTTGGGGGAAAGGATGCAGGGAGGGCCAGAGACCCCAGTGTCCCATCATGGGGCTGTCCTGCCGCTGTGACAGTTTGGAGTCAGCACCATGATTGTCTATAAATATCGCTTGGCTTGGGTGACATGGTGCGCCGCCCACTCCGCTGCTGCCCTCCCTCCTCCCTCCTCGCCAGCTTCCTCTGGCACCGGAGGAGACACCTTAGAAACAGGGAAGGAAAGGGGTCGAACCTTGTTGCTGGCACCGTCTTGACGCCAGGCCAGGTTAGGCAGAGCTTCCGAGTCTGGTGGGGCATCTGCTGGCATCCTCCGGGTGGCATCCTGTGCGGTCCCGTACCATGTGGGCTCCTCCATGGCCTTTCTGCCCTCTTTCTCAGCTGGCTGGGGTGGGGCTGTATAGTCTCCCTGTCCTCTGAAGTCTTCCTTCCTGCACACCTCCCCTGCGTCCTGTCTGGCTCCTTAGCTTACTCATCCACCTGCCCGCAGGTGTCCAGACCAGGGCCCGGCAGGTTCCAACGGATAGACCTGCATGCCGACCTGGCCTCTCCTCATGGCTTCCTTCCTTATACCTCCCTCCTGTTCATTCTCTCCTTCTTCTGATGACACCTTTGATCGTACTTGACATTGACTTTCTCCATTCCCATACCTCCTGTTTCTTCCTGCCTTCCCCTCTGTCCTGCCTCCTCCTGACACCATGCCTCTGGGAGACCCTGTTTCTTGAGTTCTTTCTTGCCTCACTGGCCTCACCTTTCTCGTTGGTTTCCTGTCCATTTCACGGTCTCACTCAGTTTCAGTTTCTCATGATACCACTGCATTGTTTCCAGTTCCCTCTCTACTCATTTGTTGGATACTTATTGAGCATGCCAGGCAGGGCAGGGCCCTCTCCTCTAGGAACTCCCCCCAGGGAGAAGAAACCCTTCCCAGAGGGGACAATCAGAAGGAGTGCTAAGAGGGGGCTGCCTGCTGGGTCTCCAGCCCAGGGATGGGCACCCAGCCCCGGGACTCCTGAGACCTTCAGGCTGAGCTGAGGTAGACAAAGATTGAGTTTTTCATAGGAAGGAAGCAAACTCGCTTCTCAACTGACTGTTCCTCTTTCCGCTTTCCACAGTGGGGGACAAAGTACCTGCAGATATCCGAATCCTTTCCATCAAGTCTACCACCCTGCGGGTTGACCAGTCCATCCTGACAGGTCTGGTGGCCTGGGCGGGGTGCGTGCACCAGGAGGGTGTGGGAGAAGGATGTGGTGAAGGGAGCGCTGGGTGGGCAGACAGGGATGACGTCCCAGGTGACTAAGGGAACACTCAGCCACGGGGCCCTCCCAGCTCCGTGGTGACAGCAGTGCCAGCTCAGCTTCGCTCACTGTCAAGGGTCCGGGAGCTGACGGGGTGTTTCTGCGTGCTCTCTGGAAAACAGTCCACCTAGGCCTTCCCCAGGACATGTGGACTCTAACATGGGGAATAACCTGTCTCCTCAAAGGCCCTCCAGCAGAACCATGGAGGCTCGAGCCGGGCAGAGGGTTCTGGTACATGCAAGAGCTCAGCTCTTCTGTTTCTCCGTGGGCCATCCCTGAGGTCCGGGAGGCAGGGCTGGGCTGACCCTGAGTGAGTGTCCCCACAGGTGGCCCTTTCCCTCCCAGGAACATGTTGCTGCGGACAGTGCATTGACACATAAGTTAGCTGATTTGACCGTCACAGAGGTGCAAACAGGGACTAAGTGACCCCAAGTCATGCACCTGGAAGGGATTAAACTAAGGCTCGGGTCAAGGTTCTTTCACTCAGGGCAGTGGGTTTCCGTCCGCCTCCTCCTTCAAGAGTCCAGATTTTCTCCAGGATCTCTCCTCACCAGACCCTGTCCTGCCAAGCCGGGAGGGAGTTTGGGTGGGAAGGAGAGGAGAAGGCCATGACATCCTCTGAAAGCCCCTCTGTCCCTTCTCCACAGGCGAGTCTGTATCCGTCATCAAACACACAGACCCTGTTCCTGACCCCCGAGCTGTCAACCAGGACAAGAAGAACATGCTTTTCTCGGTGAGCTGTCCTGGGCCAGCTGTCCAGCCAGAGGCCCTGGTGTGGGAGACACCTGGCGGCATGAGAGGCGATGAGGCCCCTGGTTGCCAGGATGCAGCGTGAGGTGACCTCATTCCTTGCCTCTTCTTCGCCATCCAGGGCACCAACATTGCAGCCGGCAAGGCCATTGGCATTGTGGCCACGACTGGTGTGAGCACCGAGATTGGGAAGATCCGTGACCAAATGGCCGCCACGGAGCAGGAGAAGACCCCTCTGCAGCAGAAGCTGGATGAGTTTGGGGAGCAGCTCTCCAAGGTCATCTCCCTCATCTGTGTGGCTGTCTGGCTCATCAACATTGGCCACTTCAACGACCCTGTCCACGGGGGCTCCTGGTTCCGAGGCGCCATCTACTACTTCAAGATTGCCGTGGCCCTGGCTGTGGCTGCAATCCCAGAAGGTATGGCGGCCTCTCCTCCTACCTGCGGGGCTCACCCGCCAAGACCCTCTTTCTACATAAGGCAACCTTTTTTTAAACAAAAAGTTCAAGCGGGAATGAAGGTGAGGAGACAGGCAAGCAGAGAGAAGAGGAAGAAGCATTTTATTTTATTTGTATTTAGTTGTTTACACTGGTTGTTTCCCCTGGGACCTGGGACTCAGATTCACAGGTATGAGGCTTGTGCTCCTTCGGAGGCGACTGACCTAAACGCTGCTCCACCAGGGGTGCCTATATAAGGCAACCTTCACAGGTTCCAGGAATTAGCACTCAACATCTTTGGGGACCATTATTCAGCCTTGTTCGTCATTATTGTCCCTCACCACCTCTTCTCCTCTGACAGGTCTTCCCGCAGTTATCACTACCTGCCTGGCCTTGGGCACCCGCCGGATGGCAAAGAAAAACGCCATTGTGAGGAGCCTGCCCTCCGTAGAGACACTGGGCTGCACCTCTGTCATCTGTTCCGATAAGACGGGCACCCTCACCACCAACCAGATGTCCGTCTGCAAGGTCAGCAGCCTGCCGCTGGGCTGAAACAAGCCCTCCGGACATGAGGTTACTCCGTATCACTGGCAGCTTCTCTTTTGGCCTGGGAGGTGCTCACAGGGCAGGTAGAATGCCATCCTGCCAGCTCTGAGAGGGGTCCCCGAGGCCTGGCCAGATAGCAGGTCCCCATGATCACTGCCCTTATGCAGGACACCACCTGCTCTGTGTCACCTCCTCACACCAGCACTGGCCCGGGGAGGTCTCGGTGCCCTCATTCTTCAGAGCAGGAGAGTTAGTACACGCTTAATGAGAAGCAGAGGTGGGTTTCAAACCCACCTCTCTGGTCCAGAGCGCCTGCCTGTGTCCCGAGCTGCCCTCCAGAGTGTCCACTCAGGACACTGACCTCCAGAGTGGCCACCCGGGATGCACTCACCTTGAACAGCGGCTCCTAAAGCAGAGCTCTGAGTCTGCTCTGCGCCAGACACTTTGGCGGTCTACACCTCTTCTCAGTATGGTCAATAATATACATGTAATTTTTTTTAAGGAAAGGTGCAGGCAGGAATGAAGGCAAGCAGAGGCAGGCAGGCAGAGAGAGGAGGGAGAAGCACCTTGTTTATTTTTATTTAGTTGTTCATCTTGGTTGGTCCCCTGGCCCCCGGGTCTTGAACCAGGGAACTTGATGCATGCAGACTGCACCCAGCGTACTAAACCACTGGGCCACCAGGGCCTGCCTCAGTGTGACATTTTAAATGTATGTAATAAAATACATAGGATTCTATTTTAATGATCCATTGGGTTCGTGTGTCCTGGTAGCCTAACGGGTTAAACCAAACACAAACCACATGTATCCCAGGGTCCCAGGTTCAAGACCTGAAATGAGGGAAATGACCAGTGATGAACAACTCAGTAAAGTGCTTCTTCTTCCTCTCTCCTCCTGTCTGCTTCTGCTTGCCTTCATTCCTGCCTGTATCTCTCCTTAGAAAAAAAAAAATACATTGGATTACCAATGATCAAAATACAGTACCAAAATATTCTAAAAACAAAGCTTTGTTCATGCATGCTCTTCTGTAAGGGCCGAAGCAGCAGGTTCTAGGGGCGGGTCTAAGAACTGCCAGAGTGCTGGAGCAGTGTCGATGCCCATCGCTGCAGATGCTCATCTGCAGCAGTGATGGGAAATAGCTATGACTGTGTTGCTGAAGTCACAGGTGTTGCTGACACACATGTGGTCCATTTCCTGCGCTTGTGCTAAATGTCAGTTAGCAAGTCAAAGATGTCAATTTTCTTTTTTGCATCTAAATTTACAGACCCTCGATGGGGGCTGCTATGGACGCCAGGCAAAGAGCCTGGCCCAAAACAGAGTTCTCTGGAACAGCACATTCATGAAAGAACAGTGGGAGTTCTGAGAAGCGAGGGCTGTGTGCTCAGATCGGGGCGTTGTCCTTAGCTTCTGGGAGAGACCCTCCTGCCTGTTGGCAGTTGAGAGCCTCCGAGAAGGCTGACCAAAAAGAGGGCGGGTTCTGACAACTGACATTCCCAGACTTACTCAGGCACAGAGCTGTTTGGTCTTGAAGACATCTCAAGGCCAAGGCCGTGCTCTGCTCAGGTGGGCTGTGCCCCAGGTGACACAGCACCCTCTGGGGTGCAGGCCTCCCCACCGGACACCGGCCGGTACTGCTGGCTCCTGCCATGCCTCCGTAAATGAATTCATCACCCACATTTGAAAGTTGAAACACTTGGTAGGAAAGTAACCTGAATTTCTAGCTCTTCCTGCAAAACTGGAAGATCAGGCCTCAGGTAGCTGGAGCGGTGGTGGACAGGCCGTGCCGACAGCGGGGCTGGTAGCTGCGGCCCCCCACTGTACCTACTGTGCATGTCCCATCTTATGAACTCATGTAAAGGAGCCCCCAGGGTCACTTTTGCCCCTCAGTCACTTTTGTTTTATGCTTTTTGTTTGGTTTTGTTTTCGAATGAGAGTAAAGAAGGAAGGCAGGGAGGAAGAAGCATTTTTATTTATCTGTTTCTTTGGTTGAGAATCCAACTTTGGGCTTTACATGGCCCACGCCTCAGTCATCTCAGCTGCCCAAGCCACAAGGGTACTGTTACCATTTTGGTTTCAGGCCACTAACACCATTTAAGACCACATGGAGGATGATGGCAAGAGAGCAGTGGGAGGGGGAGGACACGGGGAGGACGAAGGAAAGTCAGGAGGGAGGTGGTGGAAACTCAGCTGGTCTTTGTAGTGGGGTGGGCAGAGGGAGAGTCATTGAGCCAGGGGTCCGTGCCCACCCTGGGTGCAGACTGCCTTCGGGGCAGAGCTGGACCTGGTGCACACCTTTCTCCCTGCAGATGTTTATCATTGACAAGGTGGACGGGGACATCTGTGTCCTGAACGAGTTCTCTATCACTGGTTCCACTTATGCCCCAGAGGGAGAGGTGTAAGTCCCCCCAGTTTTCCCCCAGCAACTCCTGCCCACTACAGGCACTCCCACTTCTCCCTGCAGCCCTCCCGCTAGTGTTTTCTTCCTTTCTCCTCTTCCTCCTTCCCCCCATCTCCAAGTCCTCTCCCCGCCTGTCCTCCGCTGCTCTCACCGTGCTCTCTGCAGCTCACCCCCTATTCTCCACCTGTCTCTTTCCCTTCCTTCCTCCACGCCCCGTGGCCAGCTTGAAGAATGATAAGCCAGTCCGGGCAGGGCAGTACGATGGGCTGGTGGAGCTGGCTACCATCTGTGCCCTCTGCAATGACTCTTCCTTGGACTTCAATGAGGTAACCTCTGCCCTCCCGAAGCAGCCCCTCCTTCCCCTCCCCTGCTGTATGTCCAGGCCTCCTCAACAGGCCACCAGAAGGGGGGCCTGGGACGGGGGCTCCTGGCCCCATGTCCTCTGCTGTGTGTCGGGAAGGGAGTGGCTTGCTCTCTCTTCTGTCTGGAAGGAGGTTGGGTCTGCTCAGTGGAAGCCAGGGGTGAGCAGTCCAGGGCACCGACTTCCTCCTCCTCTTCTGCCCTCTCAGGCCAAAGGCGTCTATGAGAAGGTGGGCGAGGCCACCGAGACAGCTCTCACCACCCTGGTGGAGAAGATGAACGTATTCAACACTGACGTGAGAAGCCTGTCGAAGGTGGAGCGGGCCAATGCTTGCAACTCCGTGAGTCGGGGTGCCCCTCCCACGGGGCCTTCTGCACTGCCGGCCGCGTTCCTCTCCATCCATGTTCACTGAGTCTAGCTGAGCTCCCCTTGGGCTGTTCTGTTCTCCACGCCGCTCATGCTTTTCTCTTTTTGTTCCCATGAGCGGCTCATTGCCACTTTCTTTAGTGTAGCGAAGACAACCTGAAGTTCTGTCAAGAGGTCTCCTGGTAGAAATTTACGAATGTAGACATCAGCTTGGTTTTTATCTTACTAATGGTTAGTTTCATTTGGGGGATGCATCTGTTGACAAAAGACTCACTCATTTTTATGGTGTGATTACTGGGTGCCAGGCACCCGGTCAGTGCTGACCAACTGCAGGTCTCCAGAAGCACATGTGGCCACTTCAACGTAGCTGATTTCAAATGAAAGCGAAGGGAAAACTCAATTCTTGAGCCTCTCTGAGCACATTTCCCGGGCTCAGTAGCCACTGCTCGATTCCTCCCTATTGGACAGTTCAGATGGCGGAACATTTCCGCCATCACTGGAAGTTTGGTGGATGGTGCCGGCCCAGCTTGCAGTTTCCTTTGTACTTTATAAACTGGACGCTGTGGACAATGGCAGCTCTCGCTGTGGGATTCTCTCCACCTGTGCGGCAGCACCGGGCTTGGGGTCTGCTCTGACCTCTCGTTCTTTTTGGCTGTTTTAAGAAGTCGGGCCTCTTCTCTCTGAGCCCAGCACCAGGGCTCTTTGCCGTCACCCTCATGTCATGCCCTCCTCCCCATCTCCTCTCCCAGGTGATCCGCCAGCTCATGAAGAAGGAATTCACCCTGGAGTTCTCCCGTGACAGGAAGTCCATGTCTGTCTATTGCTCCCCAGCCAAATCTTCCCGGGCCGCTGTTGGCAACAAAATGTTTGTCAAGGTCAGAAATCAGAAGGCGCCTCGGCCCCGCTCTTCTTCCAAATCCTGAGCCCTGTTCACCCCGCTGCCCACCTCATGTGCCCTGGACAGGAGGCAGCATCTCTGAACGCTACTCTGGTCTTCCAGGGGGCCCCCGAGGGCGTCATTGATCGCTGTAACTATGTGCGCGTTGGCACCACCCGGGTGCCGATGACAGGGCCGGTGAAGGAAAAGATCATGTCTGTCATCAAGGAATGGGGGACTGGCCGGGACACCCTGCGCTGCCTGGCCCTGGCTACCCGGGACACGCCCCCCAAGCGAGAGGAGCTTATCCTGGAGGACTCTGCCAAGTTCATGGAGTATGAGGTGAGCACACCGAGCCTCCCATGGCCCCTGACCCCCATGCCTCCTCCTACTGCTTCCTACTTCGTCACGGGTCCTAGAATCATGGGCAGCTACAGGACATTAGTGTCTGAAAGAACCTTAGAGTCATCCGGTCCAGCGCTTCTTGGCAGGTGCTCTGTGGCCCTATGCGTGTGAGGCGAGGCACTTGGCCCAGAACAGAGATCAGGTGGGTGACCAGGCATGCTGTTGGTTCGGCCGCGTGCTTTCCACGGCGGGATGTCCTCAATGCAAGAGCGGCGCAGCAGTCTGAGTTCTGGCACAAACTCCTCGTCAGATCGTGGCCTGGCTCACTACTCTTCCTCCGTCTCCCTCCCCGACCCTGCTGTTGCTTCTCTGTCCCCAGACGGACCTGACATTTGTTGGCGTGGTGGGCATGCTGGACCCACCCCGCAAGGAGGTCACAGGCTCCATCCAGCTGTGCCGTGACGCTGGAATCCGGGTGATCATGATCACTGGGGACAACAAGGGCACAGCCATTGCTATCTGCCGACGAATTGGCATCTTCGGGGAGAACGAGGAGGTGGCAGACCGAGCCTACACTGGCCGGGAGTTCGATGATCTGCCCCTGGCTGAGCAGAGGGACGCCTGCCGTCGCGCCTGCTGCTTTGCCCGCGTGGAGCCTGCCCACAAGTCCAAGATTGTGGAGTATCTGCAGTCCTTCGATGAGATCACAGCTATGGTCAGCAGTCCCGGGATGGGTGTCTCTAGGGGCGCTGGGAGCCCGGGGGAGGGGCCGGCAGATGCAGGGGGTTCAGGCCTGGAGAGGAGTCTGAAAGAGGCGTGGTGGAGGGGCCAGTCCCACCTTCTCTCCTCCCTCAGACAGGCGATGGCGTCAATGACGCCCCTGCCCTGAAGAAGGCCGAGATTGGCATTGCCATGGGATCTGGCACCGCTGTAGCCAAGACCGCCTCTGAGATGGTGCTGGCCGACGACAACTTCTCCACCATTGTGTCCGCCGTGGAGGAGGGCCGCGCCATCTACAACAACATGAAGCAGTTCATCCGCTACCTCATCTCCTCCAACGTGGGCGAGGTGGTCTGGTGAGCGGCTGGGGCGGGCTTCCCAGAGGACCCGGGAACAGGTGGGGACGGACCACGGGTCTGGGAGGCGGGACAGACACGTGACCGCCTCCCTCTGGCAGCATCTTCCTGACAGCCGCCTTGGGGCTGCCAGAGGCCCTGATCCCCGTGCAGCTGCTCTGGGTGAACTTGGTGACCGACGGGCTCCCAGCCACAGCCCTGGGCTTCAACCCACCTGACCTGGACATCATGGACCGGCCCCCCCGGAGCCCCAAGGAGCCCCTCATCAGTGGCTGGCTCTTCTTCCGCTACATGGCCATCGGGGGTGAGCAGAACGGATCCCCACACTCCCTCCCCACTCCCGTTAGCCCTCCATTCCCAGTGCAGCCACCCTGACGGCTCTCTTCCTCAACCAGCCGTTCACGGTCACGAGGCCCTCACGATGCTGCCCCTGCCCCAGTCCCGACCCCCCAGCTCCCATCTTCTCCACCACAGGCTATGTGGGTGCAGCCACAGTGGGAGCGGCTGCCTGGTGGTTCCTGTATTCCGAGGATGGGCCGCGTGTCACCTACAGCCAGCTGGTAGGGAGGACCAGGAGGGAGGAGGGAGGAAGGCTGCGCAGCTGGAGGGGGCCGGGGGACCGGGAAGCGTCTGTGGGACCTGACTCCCTCCCCTCCCCCTGCAGACTCATTTCATGCAGTGCACAGAGGATAACCCTGACTTTGAGGGCCTGGACTGTGAGGTCTTTGAGGCCCCGGAGCCCATGACCATGGCCTTGTCTGTGCTGGTGACCATCGAGATGTGCAATGCTCTCAACAGGTGTGACCGCGCCCTCCCACCACCTTCTGAAGGCCATTGCCTTGTCCTCCAGCCGTCTCCTCACCACAGCTCTCTTCTCGTCTGTCTCCCGCCCGTGGCCCGCCCGGCCTCCCCTGCAGCCTGTCTGAGAACCAGTCCCTCCTGCGGATGCCGCCCTGGGTGAACATCTGGCTGCTGGGCTCCATCTGCCTGTCCATGTCCCTCCACTTCCTCATCCTCTATGTCGACCCACTCCCGGTGAGCCACCTGGGGGGGTGAGCCACCTGGGGGGCTTGGGGACCTGCACGCCGGCAACAGGCCAGATGGAGTCAGGCAGGGGTGGTGCTGCCCGTGTCCTCATGGCCTCTGCCCGCCCTCCCAGATGATCTTCAAGCTCCGGGCGCTGGATGTAACCCAGTGGTTGATGGTCTTCAAGATCTCCCTCCCAGTGATCGGGCTGGACGAGCTCCTCAAGTTCGTTGCTCGAAACTATCTGGAGGGTAAGTTGCCCAAACTCATAGTGCTGAGACCGCCCTGCGCCCTGCCCTCTGCGCTGCGAAGGCGCCCGCCCCTCCCTCCTCCCCCGGCTCCAGCTCAGCGGGCGCAGGTGTCCTCCTGGAGGGACAGCAGCCCTGCCCGTCCCCACCTCTGCCCGCAGGCACTCTCTCTCCTTCCTTGCGGCCCCACCACCTCCGCAGCCTTGTCGGGCCCCATGCCCGACTCCCTCCCTGGGTAACGGTGGTCTCTCTGTCCTCTCTGGCTGTAGGATAAGCGTTTTCCCTCCTCCACCTCTTTGAACCGTGTCACAGGTATCGCGCCCCCTTGCCCTCCCCTGCTGCTGCGCCCCTGCCCGCCAGTCTCCCCTCTGCACCCAGGGCCCCTGCGCTCGCTGCTCCACCCGGAGCCCCTGCTGCCACTGCCGCGCTTGCAGGCGGGTGGGCCCTGCCCTTACCTGGGCACTGCCCTTACCTAGCGGGTACCATCCACCATGGGCACTGCCGTGCCTGCTGCTGCGTGGGCACCGAGCTGTCTGCCGCTGGGGGCGCCGTAGCCGGGAGGAGGGGCCTGGGTGTCCAAGCGGGTGGGGGAAGGCTGGGGGACCCTACAGGTGAGTATGTCAACAGGGAGCCTGGAGGGACTGTTCCTCCCCACTGTGCCCCAGCACCTGCTTCATGCTTCCCTCTCTCCTCCTAGATCCAGAAGATGAAAGAAGGAAGTAACCAGTCCTTCTGCCCCTTCTTCCCACCCCCATAGTGATGCATCTTCAGCCAGAGCTGTGGCACAGACCCCACATCCCTCCACTCCTCCACATTTCTGTTTATAAACATGTCCCTTCTCCTCCCCTCTCCTCCCCGTGCCCCTCCCTCTGCCCTGTTAAAACCTCCCCTCTCCAACCCCGTGGGGCTTGCAGGGACAAGGCGACCGATTGAGCTGAGCTGCTTATTTATTGAAAATAAATGACAGAAAAGTCTGGCTTTGCCTCTGTGCACATCTTGAGGCCCGCGCCGGGCCCCAGGGGACACGCATCTTAGTGTCATGCAGCGGCATTCCAGAAAGCAGCTGCCTGTCCCAGGGTGCGCGTGTGGAAGGACCCACGGACATCACTGGAGGCTCCCGGCCGCCGCCTCTGCTCAGCTGTGCCTCGGGGAAGGGGCTGGCCACGACATGGGTGGCTGTGGCTCCGGCTGGGGCGGGGAAGGAGGCAGCATGGCAGCCGGAAAGCCCCCTGGCGGAACCTGCACCTTGGTTCCTAGAGGGGCTGGAGCCTCCCAGGTGCCGTCCTCGAGCGCAGAAGGCCCAGTGTCCCCGGGAGGAGGTTCTGGGAGGGGCAGGCAGGGGTGGCCCCATCATCTCAAGCTGAGGTCTGGAGAGGGTGAAGACTCCATCCTGAGACCCCCAAAGCCCAGGTCCCATGGCTCTAGAGTAGGGAAGGCAGTCTCCCCAGGGTGGGGGGTTCTCGCCCTGGCCCCTCAGGTATCCTTGATGTCCCTGGTGTCTCTGGGGGGTGCTTCATCTATGATACTGCGCACTTGCTCCAGAGTGTCTGCTTGGCGGATCCGTTCCAGACGCACCTGTGGGGACAGGGAGGGAAGTAGACGGCTCTTGGTGGAGAAATGCAGCCCTGACCCCACCTGTCAGCCCTCGAAGGGCAAGGGCCAGGGGTCCCACCACCCACACCCACACCCGCAGTGAATGCAGTTTCATGGGAGGAAGAGGGTCCTCAGAGAGGAGCCCAAGGAAGTGAGGGTGGGGTTGAGGTCCACATGCCAGACGCTGGGCCTGGGGTTTCTAATAACTGACAGCGACGGACTTCGACCCTGGAGCAATAGCTCCAGGAGGAACAGACCAGCCCCAGAGAGGACAAGGACTCCCTTCACTGGGGGCCTTTCCTTGCAAGACCCAGGACAAGTCACCTGGAGTCCACGTGGGGAGGGGACCAACAGTACCTGCAGGGCCTGGGACAGCCGCACGAAATCCCTCTGCACCTGCTCACTGGTCTCCAGCTCGGCCTGCAGCCGCAGCACCTTTGCCCTCTGTTCTGAGAGGAGGTCTGTGTGCTGGGCCTGAGGGGACAGGATGCTGTGCTGGGGGACGTGGCTCTGCCGCGGGCCAGATAGAAGGGAAGGGCGCGTGGCCTAAGGAATGGATGGGGCGGCCCCTTTGGCACCATGCCTGACCGACCCCTTCAGTGTGGGTCTCCTGCCGCCTGGCCTCGCTGATTAGGGCCTTCCCACCCTGGCCCTGCCCGCCAACCGCCAACCCCGTCTGACCAAGTTTGCTTACTTTGCTTTGCTCCTGCTGGACCCGCTCCATCTCCGTCCTCAGGCTGCACAGCGAGGCTGGGAAGTCAGGCAGGGCCAGGACGTCAGGCCCACACCCTCTCCCCGCGCCAGCCACCCCACTGGTGGTCCACAGTCATACTCACCCTCTAACACCTCTGGAAAGGAAAGGGAAAGAGGTCAGGTTCGTTCTCAGTCTCCTGTGCCCTCTTGGCGCCCAGAGGCCCCTGTGGGCGACTCGGCTTCCCTTCCCTCACCTGTCTCCTCCCGCTGCACCCTCAGCTGGCCCTCCAGGCTGGCCCTCGAGGCAGTCTCCTCCTCCAGTGCCTCCCGCAGAGTCACGATCTCAATCCGCAGGCGCTCGGCCTCATGCTCCCGGGCCTGCTGGTGGGCCCTCGCCTCCTGCCACGTGCGGCGCACCAGCTGCTGCAGTTCCTGGGAGGGACAACGAGGCTGGACAGTGACTGGCTGGGCAGGGGGCAGGAGACACAGAGGCCACAAAGGGCCAGGCTGGTGGGGCTGGTGGGAGGGGCGAGGGAGAGGGAGGAAGTGTGCAAAAGGAAGCGCCCACAGAGCAGACCCGACTTGGGACAGCAGTGTGTCCCATGGCCTGGAATAGATACGCCCCACCACACCCCCAGTGCGGCGCCCCTCAGGAACGTGCCGAGTTGAGTGCCAGATTACTACAGGCATCCCCTGTGATAGTACTCAAAGCCAACTAACGTCAGCACTCCAGGCTTCAGGCAGTGACGGAGTAAAGAGCAAGAGGATGGTAAAGCTCAGGATGGCGGAAATAGCTAAGGAACACGGGTGCCTGGAAGGAGACCAGTTCTCAGGGCGGGCCAGGGTTCCCTCTAGGTGATCTGTGTACCATCACCAGCAAAGGCTATGCCAAGGTCGATGAGAGCTAGTTATGAACCAGAGATGACGAGGGGTTTAGTTCTGTGGCTCTCAAGTCACTTCAAAACAAATTACTTCTTCTTTGTCAGCCACTCTGTTAACTCATTTTCTCTTCCTGCCAGTGCTGGGAAGCAGGGTAGGGCCTCATCTTTCAGATGAGGAAACTGAGCCTTAGAAGTCAAGTGACTTGGTCAAGGTGACTGGCACAGCGACTGCGCAGCAGCCTGGGGCCATCCCTGGAGTGCTACGGCCCCAGGCCAGGGCTCTGCTGTGCCTGGCAGGGGCCGCTCTCAGCACCACACGCCCCTTACCGGCACAGTGCTGGGCAGTGACTCCTCCCAGCCCAAGTCTTGCTCCAGGCCCTGCGGGGTCGAAGACAGCGGCTGCTCCGCCCGGAGCCCTTGGTTTTCCTCAGTCAGCCGCTTCACCTCGTGGCTCAGGCACTTGTGGGAGGTGGCCAGCTCTGCCTGGGGATAGACAGTCCGAGGCCACCAGGCCAGGTGTTGCCAGTCTCCCCCGAGGCCAAGCCCTGAACCCCATTCCGTCACTGCTGTCAGCAAGAGAGCCCACGCTCTCCTCTCTGGGAAGGGAAGAACCCTCCATCAACCAAGCTCTCTCTACACCATGACTCGGGGGTCACATAGTGGCAGCCACAGGTTTTTTCTTGGTCCATAATTCTTAAATTCATTGCCAACTTTAAAAACTGGGATACTAAACACAAATACTGAGCCTTTGGGCTTCTCAGCAAACCTGACGACATGGCAGCATGGGCCCACCATCCCAGGAGGCTATGGTCCCGGCTGAGGAGCAGCCCCTGCCCGGCCTCTGGGCTGGGGGCGCAGCTCCTCTGGCCTCACACTTGACCCCATCTCAACCACTGACATCTCCCACCGGGCCCTGGGAAGTCTCTGATTTTGCAATCTGTGCTTTTCAATCCCCACAACTTTGCAAGCTCGGTCTCATGATCTCAATGTCAACGAAGCAAGGCGGAGGATCTGAGCTTGAGGGGTCAGCTCACGGTCACATAGGAGTGCAGGGGGTCGCTGTCT
Source organism: Solenodon paradoxus (assembly GCA_004363575.1). NCBI lineage: Eukaryota > Metazoa > Chordata > Mammalia > Eulipotyphla > Solenodontidae > Solenodon > Solenodon paradoxus. Next base: position 69,284 of record RJWH01000842.1, read on the forward strand.
GAAGACAGAGCCCCTGCTCTGGCCACAGGTTGCCCCGGAAGCCCCTTTACTTAGTTGGTGCCAACTCCAGGGCAAAACCAGAGCTGCTAGAGGATAGGGCAGGTAACTGCACCTTGCGGGGTCCCCCTCGACTCGATCCCCCTAGGCTCCAACCTGTCCTGCCCGGCCCCTGCCCTTACCATCTGCAGCTGAACCCGCTCCTGGGCCTGGCTCACAGTCCCCTGCAGGGTCCGCAACAGCTGCTCTGAGTTCTGGACCTGGGCCAGGAGCACCTGCATCTGTGGGTGGAAGGGGGCGAGGGTGAGGTCGGGGCCCAGGAGGCAGGTGGCCAGAGGCCCCATGGGGGCAGGCACAGACGGCCCCACCTGCTTGCTGCAGTCCTCATTGCTTCGTCTCAGGCCCTCCTGCAGCTCGTCCCTCTCCCGGCTGATGCTCTCCAGGTCCTTCTGCATCTGCCGGCCCTGCCACAGACCTGGGCCTCAGTCTCCACCTCCGGGGAGGCTGGCCCCTGCTTACCTGCTGCGTCCCAGTGGGTGGTGCTGTCATCCCTGCAGTGAGTGGCACCTGAAGCCCAGGAACTGATGCTAACTCCTCTGTCCTCTCCCCACGCCACCCACCTACCCACCCATGGGCAGGCAGGCCCTGCCCCTGCTACCTCCAAAGTGAATTCCCAATCCACCCACTTCTCTCTACCCTCCCATCTGGTCACTGCTGTCCGCTAACTCTATCAAGCACCCTTACCCGGCTGCTCCACTGCTGCTGCCCGCCCCATGCAGGCCAGTCCTAGACAGATGCCCATGTGAGCTGTTGAAGGCCCAACGCAGATCACTCTCCCTAGCTGAAACCCAGCAGAAACGATTGCTCCTCATATAAACGACCACGGTGGGCCCCCACAGCCCACCCAGGTGGACGGCCTTCCTGTCTGACGTCATCTCTTCTCCACGGTGGCCTTTCCGACCCTCAGACACACTGTGAACAGCCTCAGGGCTTTTGCACGTGCGGTTCCAGCTGTTTCCAATCTTCAATTTTTTTTTTCATTGCCAACTGAGATTCATTGAAACCAGGCTCAATCGACAGGAGACACGCAAGAACCTGTCACCGAAGTTCTCTGAGGGTGTGAGCCGGCAGGCAGGCCAGGCCGTCACTCGGGAAGCTCAGGGCAGCCACTCCGGCCTTCAGTTTCTAGTGCAGCACGAGCCTGGAGGGATGCAGACGCTCTCCTTCAGCCAGCCCTAGCTTCCTCCTCTGGCTGCCCAACAGGACAGTAATGCCACCGCCGGGGACCCCAAGAGCTCCACTCCACCTGGAACTTATGTGAGGGTTCTGCTCACTTCTGCTCGAGGACATGTGACACATGCGTAGGGTCCCGTTGCTTCACCAGGGTCGTTTTCGGGCAGCGGGCAGACACCGCTCTTCCTGTGATGCTAAGGACTGGCGGTTTCCACTTCACCAGTCACACGGCGTCTCTGTAGGCCTTCAATCACCATCTGCCCACAGCGACCCTCCGTATCCGCGGTTTCTGCACACGGCTGTGTCAGGGCTGATGCCCGGATGAGGTGGGCAGCTGGTGCGGCCAGGCACACCGCACGCTCGTTGCTGGTGATCGTGCCTCACGTTAGTCTTCGGTTTCCCTCTCGGCCCGGGGTATCTGGGAGAGCTCTTCCAACAATGCAGACCCTCTGAATCCAACAAGGGTTCATCCTTTTGAAGCGGGTCTGCTCTAATGGGTCTGATGAGAGAGGTCTGAACTTGATGCCCTGCGCGTGCTCGTGGAAGGCGGCTTCAGAATGTCTCCTGGGAGCTGCTCACCCTTGAATGTCCAGCATGGGGTGTCCAATGCAGGCCCAAGGTTAAGAATCTGATGACGGATGCCTTTATAAGGGATGCCGTGGACTTGAGCAGAAACACCCCTCCATCAATTTCGGGAGCCTTGCTCTGCTTAGATGCTCCCAGCAATGCTGGCTGTCGGGCTCACGGCAGCAGGCGATGCTACTGCCAAGCTCCTGCAGGCAAGTCCTCAGTGTCAGTCGAGAGGAAGAAGCGGAGGAGAAAGAGGGCCTCCCCAGGCCATGGCTCGGAGGTTCCAGGGTGCTGTGTCTACTGAGGACATAGAAGATGCCAAGATGCCAAGAAAGATGTGAGCCTCGGAGAGGCCCCCAACCTTTGAAAAGCGCCTCTTTTCCATCGTCTGGGTCTGCGTCTCCTGCGCTGACAGTCTCTACCCGCTAGTCCTAGTGTGCTGGGCATCTCTCCCCGTGACGCTGTCTGCCCTGTGTGCCATGTGCCTGCTGGGACCTGGCTCCCTCCCTAGAAGCTCCAAGAGGGCGGGGCCTACGTTCTTCACTGTGGAGCCCCAGCCTGGACAGAGGTGTCCGGTGTGTGGTAAAGGGGGTGGGATGCTCCACCTGCTCCACTTACCTCCACCTGCAGCTGCTCCCACTGGTGGTCTGGGACAAGCTGGTATCCGGGAGGGGGCAGGTAGATGCCCTCAGGGACCAGGGTGCCCGTGGACACCAGAGAGGCGGTCTCTTCCTGCTCAGGGCTCAGGCCCTGGCGGCCCCGGGGCAGGGAGGCGCTGCTGCCGGCCCCACCGCCCAGGGAGAAGGAGGAGATAGAGGCACTGTCATCACAGTTGTGGGCGAAGGCCTCGGCGGCTGCACCCCCATCTCCACTCAGCTCCTCCAGAGGCTCCAGCGGCGGGGAAGGGTCCCGGGACAGGGGCAGCACCTCCGTGGACCCATGCAGGGAGGTGGGGTGCCGGGGACGTCTCTAGGGAAAGGGGAGACAGGAAGAGGCTGGGGGGCCAGGGTCTTTGGAGTCCCTTCTTCTCTCGGAATCCCCTGGCCACCCCCTCACCTGGATCTCTTGAATCAGCATCTCCGCTCTCAGTAGCTTCGCCTTCAGTTCCTCAATCTCTTGCTCCATGGGCAGCACGATCTCCCGCAGCTTCTCTGAGTCCTCGTGGGCCTGCAGGGATGGGGATTGGAAAGTCCCACTGCCCAACTGCAGGACCACTGAGGGTCTGTTCAGCTTCTGTCTCCAAGCACATAAGTCCTTCCACACCTCCCAAGAGGGCGCCACCTGCCCCCATTTTCAAGAGAACAGAGGCCCAATGGTTGATAAAGGGGTCAAAAGCCACCACATTTTCCTGTAGCCTACTTATTCACCCTACTTCTCTTTGCCAGCATCCATTTCTTCTTTTTTCTTGTCACAGAACCTCAGTTTTACTTGGGCACATGACCTAAATCCTAGAATACTATCGATATGCCTTAGCTCCCCACAAGCACACATGGTCACATGACTAAATTCTGCTAAGGAGAGTAAGCAAATGTGCACGTGCAACTTTCAAGACAGCTCCTTAAAGGGAACAGGTGCCTTGTTCCTCCTCCTCCTGGCTAGAATGTGGACATGATGGCTGGCACTCAGGCAGTCGCTTTGGACCATGAAGTAATAAATCACCTATGGCAAAAGAGCAATGTAAGAGGAGCCTGAGTTCCCAGTGATTTGGTGAACTGGCACGTTGGTCCTGAAACACATATACCAAGGTCCTCAGTTCATCCAATGAACAACCAAGATGAACAACTAAATCAAATAAAGAGCTTCTTCCTGCCTGCCTGCTTACCTTTCCTTAAAAGAAAAAAAAGGGGGGGGGGGGGGAAATGAACTTCCATCTTATTTAAGCCATTATTCTATTTTATTTTATTTTAAAGAAGAGGTACAAGCAGGAATGAAGGCCAGTAAGCAGGCAGGAAGAGAGAGGAGGAAGAAACATTTTATTTTATTCAGTTGTTCATCATTGGTTGCTTCCCAGTCCCAGGTCTTGAACCAGGGACGTTGGGATGTGTGTGGACTGCACCTGGTTTAACCACTAGACCACCAGGGTGCTCCTTAAACCACTACTGATTTGGGCTTTCAAACCTCCTTCTGACCAATGTCCTCCCACACTTTGCCACTGCCATATTGCTGGCCCTTTCTTCTTGGTGTCTTTTCAGGTTTGGGGTCCTGCTGAACTTGCACAGCTAACAGCCACTGGACATCGCCACCCAGATGTCACACAGGTTCCTCTAATGTAATGCAGCCAAATCTGAATCAACTTACAACTGTTTCTCCCCGCCAGAGTGCTAGGGCAGCAGGCAGGGCCCTGCTATCCAAGGCGGAATCTGCCCATCACCCATCCCGAATCTCTTATGGGAACAGCTGCCACAGGCAAATAAGGCTAAACAGGCTAAACGAAACACTTCTGATTCTATGGAAAGCCCTGGAACACACGCTCTGGTTCTGGAGACACCCAGGCAGTAGCTGGCCCAGAGCGAGGCCAGGACTGGAACCACCTGACCCCAGGCCTGCTGCTCCTCTGCTGTGCCAGGTGGCAGTGCCCTCTCCTTCACCACCTGTGTACTGTTCCCTGAGGAGCGCTCTAATGCAGGTGGCAGCCTCTGGAGGGAAGCTGGTGGTTGGAAGCCTTCCTTTCTTGCGCTCCTGTGTTGATCTCGGTCTTTTTAAGCATGCTGTCTCCTCCCTCTGTCTGAGCCCCAGTGTCCTTGGACATTACATGAGCTGCTCTGAGGACCAAAGGAAGTGACCCCATGAACCTGCTTTGAAAAATGATTTTGGTAACTCGTACTTTCTATTATTGTTAATAGCAACCATAATAAAGATGGTGATGTGCCACAGAGATTAAGAGCAAAAACCTTAGAACCAGACTGCCTGGAGTTTAAAACCATGACTCTGCTCCTTTTTTGTGCATAACTCAGGGAGAATGACTGAATTTCTCTGCACCTCACCTTACTCATGGGTGAAATGGATCTACGGGCCCTCTCTTACAACGAAATGATTGGGGACGCTGAGTTTGTCAAGAAGTTAGCACAGTGCCTGGCCCATAAGAGGTGCCCTTCTGTGCCAGCGCCCTTCCCCTGACACGACTTCCCTTAATTTTGGAGATAAATGCACTTGACCCTTCCTTAGGTGGCAAGTCAGAACCCTGCTGAGGATGGAGCTAAGCCCTCAATAAGATAAGATGTGGGCGCTCCCTACTTGGGCTGCCCCGGCTCCCCTCGCCCCAGCTTGTTTTCCTCTTTCCCCCTGCTCCTCTGGGTAGAGGCTGGAGTCGGGATATATCTAGAATTATACAGGTGTCCTGCTCCCACTGATCTGGGAATGGGACACCAACAATTCCTCTACCCCTTGGCCCCTATGGCTGTCTCAATATCTTCCCAAATCCTAGGTGCGGGGGCAGAGGCGATCCCAACCGCAACCTTTTCCATCTGCTTCTCCAAGGAGTCCAGGGGGTTCGCCCGGGCCAGCAGCTGCTTCAGACGACCCAGCTCCCGCTCTTTCTCCTCGCAGTCCTGCTGCTGCTGCTGCCGCTCCTGCTTCAGGGAAGTGATCTGGGCTTCATAGCTGCTGATGGAGTCTGGTGGGGCAGGAGGGCAGAGGAGAGGGAGCTCAGTGCGCTGGCCCTGCCTGTGGACAAGGTGGGGTGCTCCACCATGGACTCTGCCTGGCCATTACCGTCATGGTTAAGATGGCGGGCTTCATAGACAGGGCCTCAGCCAGCAGTGTCCTCAGTTGAAAAATGGGGATGCTGATTATCCCACCAGATTGTTACAGGGTCAGATGAGAGGACATCTGGAAAGTGTTCAGCCCCCTTTCTGGTACACAGCAAATGCTGACGACATGCTATCTATTCCTAATAATATGTACCAATAACTACCTCACACCAGTGATACATCTTAACTCTGGACCGGACTCCAGCTGGGCTCTGAAAATCACGAAATGAATCGAACACAAGCCCTGACACCAGGAGCCCACTGTCCAACGTGGGTGGGTCTGGGGCACTGTGGAGACACGCTGGAAAAGGTGGGCAGGGTGGCAGTGGATGGCTCCCCAGGCCTGAAGCCACTCCAAGAGTCTGGCTCTCAGGAGAGGTGGCGGTGGGTGAACATAGTCATTTTTCATTCGTGTAGTAGTTTATTTTACTGTGCACTAACTTTAGAGCTTTCTAGCTCTATGACATTGGTCAACTCATCTAGTCTCGCCGGGCCTGAATTTCCTGTCAAAGGGAGATGGAGAAAAGTCCTACCTCACAGGGTTTGTTATGAAGATGAAATTCTCACATAGCATTGAACTCAGTGCCTCACACACCATAAGTGCTCAGGAAATGTTAACTATAATATAATGGCATGTTTTGGTGGCCCAGGCATTAAGCCTCTGGCTAGGTTATAGACCACGTAAAGTTCAAGGACCCAAGTTTGACACCCAGAGCCGAGGGAACCACCAGAACAAATAAATAAATAATGCTTCTTTCTCTTCTCCCTTCCTTTCTGTCTGCCGGCCTGTTTTCATTCCTCCCTGTCTTCCTTCCTCTCTTTAAAAAAAAAAAAACTATTATCATTTAGGACACACTCAGTTTCTTTTACAAAGATAGAACGTTTCCTTAAAATAAATGCATGTTTTTTTAAAAACATGGATCTACTTAAAAAACAGATATTAGTTCAGACCAAAGATGAAGGAGCAGCAAAACCTCAAGGTCAATTCCATTCCATGGACACCACAAAACCACATCTAAGTACAAACTACAGCTCTACGAGAGGACTAAGGATTGGGCACACCCTGCTGGAGTAGCTGTTAGGTCAATCGCCTCCAAAGCAGCGCAGGAGTCCCGGTCCAGGAGGACAGGGAGTGGGGAGGGAAACGACTAAATAAAAATAAAATAAATTGCTTCTTCCTTCTCTCTCTGCCTTGCCTGCCTACTCACCTTTATTCCTGCTTGCACCTTTCCTTAAATTAAAAAAAAAAAAAAAAAAAAAAGGGAGAACTGGTGTTTAAAAAGGATAGAAAACATCAGGCACAGTCTTACCAGAAAGCCTGCTCAGGCGCTGTGACGCAAGGTCAGCAGGGACACTAGAGACACAGAGACTCTTCCAGGGTCTGGTGGCTTATTCCCACATCAGGTGCCCTGGCCACTGGGAACTGCACCCAAGAAAGGACCATATACATGTGGTGTGGAAACAAAGAGGCTTTCCTTGGAAGGACAATAGCACATTGAGGAGCAGAGATTCAGGACCGAGAGTCGGGGGAGCTGACAGATGAAGACCTATCTGAAGGCTTCTCATTTGGTGAACCAAAAACTTCAGTGGGGGAAATAAGAAAGAAGGAGAGCTTTCCAGTGAGCAGAGATGCTGCCCGGCAACCTCCCTAGGCTCCCATTTGTCAGTAGTGCTGGCACCGGCAGATGTCACACGGGAGTCAGGACCAGAGGGCAAAATGCCCGCCTCTCCGCCATCAGCATGCTGTGGTGTCAGACAGTTCATGCTCCCAGTTCTTGGAAAACACTCACCGAGGGAAGCATCAGGCCTGCAACTCCAGCACAGGTACTGAGCACTTCCGTGCAAAGCTTGGTTGTGGAGACTTGTGGGCAGCTCTCTTAGGGAGGATCATAAGAGGCTCCTGTCGTCACCTGCCCAACCCCAGGGCTGCTGGTGAACAGTACTTACATGCCCACCTGCTTCCTCCTGTCTGATGCTTACAGATTAAAGTCCCCAGGCAGCAATTGTTTCTGCCCCTTGGGCCCCAGGGCTAGTTGGGAGAGGATTCTGAACACAACTCCATCCTGAGACTGCAATCCAGCTAGAAGGTCAAGAGACTTTTGTGGGGCAGGGACCAAAGGGGTGCTTTATTTTGCTGCAGTTGGCTCCTGTGGTCCCTGAAAGGCACCTGACCCTGGGCCTGCAGGTACTGATAGAACTGTGGCCTGCATGTGACTAGGACCCACATCTCCTGGGCTTCTCTCCTTGTTCCATTCCTCCACAGGGGAAATTTGCTCACGGAATATACTGAGATTACAAGTTACAACTAAGGCAACAGTTATAGCCCAAGGCTCTCTGACTGGTGTAGCAGCTTCAGCATCTACAGCAACAGCAAGGCCGGCATCTCAGGTCACTGCCCCAGGCCCTTATTCTTTAACCAAAAAAATTAATACTAGGTCACTCCATCAGGCTAGGAAAAGTTGTTTAATCTAGAAACAGAGTACCAAACAAAATGAAGATACAAAGAAATTCATTCCAAATAATGGATCAAAACAAAACCCCAGAGAAAAATCCTAATGCTACAAAATTAAGTAAACTACCTGAAGAAGATTTCAAAGCAACGGTCTTAAAAAAATTAGGAGAACATTAGAGGAACAACGTGAGAGCTATCACAAAGACAGGAAATATGAGAAAGTTCCAAACAGAAATCATAGTTACAGAACACAATAACTGAACTAAAAAATACAACAGAGGGGTTCAAGAGTAGACTAGAAGAATCATCTAATATACCAGTAAGCTAGATGACGGGGCAGTGGAAAGTACCCACTTAGACCAGCAAAGAGAAGAATAACTAACAAAGATAGCATAAAAATCTTATGGGAAGAACAAGAGAAACAACATTCCCATCATTGGGGTGCAAGAAGGAGAAGCGACCAAGAAAGGAGTAGAAATCTTATCTGAAAAGATAATAGTGGAGAACTTCCTTAACCTGATGAAGGAAACAGATACCGAGATCCAGGAGGCTCAGAGAGTTCCAAACAAAATACACCAAAACAAACACACATCAATACGCATGGTAATTCAAAGGACAAAAATTCAAGATCAAGAGAGAACCTTAAAAGCAGCTAGAGAAAAATTATATATTCAAAGCATAGAAAGAAAGACTTCTAACCAAGAATACTTTACCCTGCTAGGTTAGCAGTTAGAATTTTAAGGAGCAATAAAAAGCTTTTCAGACAAAACAATGAAAAGAAACCCCACTTAGAAGCAGGAAGTACCAAAAACATAAAATAGGGATGGTGGTGAAGTGTAAACATGTGAACTACTTAGAACAGCTTGAGGTTAACTTGCTTTCTATTTAAAATAGCTTAGTTATAAGCAAAATAATAACCTTGGCTACTGTGAATAGTGCTGGAACGACCGAATCAGAGACTCAGACTCAGGGAAACTGGACCCAGAGTTGAATTTGTAGCCCAGACGCACAAATGAGCCTGCCTCAGAGAAGTGAGAAGTTGCCCAACTTCAGGGTTGACCAGCCATCAGTGAGGGACAAGAAATGACACGGGGCAAGAGAACAAGTAGAAGCGTGGGGCTAAACTTAGCTGAACTGGTGGAGTGGCGGCTCGTACACCCGGCCGCTCTGGGGTTCCTCTGTGCGCCCCTCCAGAGGTCTGCCCTGTGCAAGCAGTCCTCCTAACACACTCCACAAATTATCTCTGCTCCTGGGCCTCTATCTTGCCATGCACTCTCAAGGGGCTGATGCGGAGTCTGGGAGGAGTCTCCACCTCACCTTTCAGAATGGCCTGCAGAGAGGCCACCTCCTCTTGGCACTGTCGCTGCACTGCTGCCACAGCCTCCGCCTTCGTGCTCTCGCTCACCTCCGCCACAGCCTTCATGGTCTCCATTTCTGCCAGGGCGCCTGCCAGCTCAGCTCGAAGCCGGCCGAGGTCCCCTAATTCGGCCTCCACCTTTGTCTCCTCCTGGAGTTGGGGGTCCAACGCTGTGGGGGACAAAGATCGACTTCCCTTCGCATCACTCTCTGGAAGTCCGCCCACCTAGTACTTCAGCATGCCCCCTACCTTTACCTAGACCCGCCCAGCTCACCTGGCCACGCCCCTTCCACGGCCTCCTCAACTCTCCCAGCTTTGTGTGGTCTTTGATCGCACTCACCCAATCTCCTGCTTTCTCGACACGACCCCTCCCTTCCGATGCGCCGCCCCTGGTCCACTTGACCCCGCCCTTTCGCTCCCCGGGTCCCACTTCTCACCTGTCACTGGCCCTACCCGTTCCATCGCCAGGCCACGCCCCCTCCTCTAGCGGCATGGCCCCGCCCCTTTATCCAGTCTCCCTTCACTGCCCCCCGTCTACCGACTGCTGGGCTCGGCCCCGCCTCCAGCTTCGCCGCCCCTCGTGCACATGGACGCGCTCTCACGTACCAGCACCCAGTCGCCGTCGCCGGCCATCCTCGCCTGCAGCTGCCGGCGCCGCTGCCGCCATCGCCTCCGCGCAAACGGCGGGTTCCCGCACTCCTAGGTGACGGCGCTCACCGCTTCCGGGTCCTCTCGGCTATTTCCGGATCCGCTCGGCTGTTTCCGGAGCGGCCGCGTCCTCCTGGCCCAGGCCGGAGATGGGAGGCTTTCCCGAGCCGCGTCCGAAGGTTCCCGAGTGGACAGCCGGCCGAGGCCCCAGGCCCCGCCCCCTCCGCCTTTGCTGGTCGGTGCTGTTCCTGGAGGACGCCTGTCCTTCCAACCCCCAGGAAGTGCTTTTATCCGAGGCCTGAAGGTTCCGCGTGACCTTGGAAGCTCTGCTTAAATTACACCTCCTCCGGGACGTCCGCCGGCCTCAGCCAAAACGGGGCGAAGCTCTCACAGTGTCTCCCGGGCTCCGGAGTCAGCCCCTTGATGGGCGCCTGGTCGCCTGTCGCCGTCGCCCGAACTTGGGTCACGTTACAGCCAACTGTGACCAGGTCTACAGCACCTCCGCCCCGTGGAGAGTCCCTCGGGGCAGGGCTGGGTCGGCTTCACTTTTCTTGGCGACGTCAGTTACAGAACTCAGAAACTTCCACAGTCTCACCGCTTCCTGCTAATCCCCCAGTGCCTCTAATCCCTTTTCACCTCCCCAGGCCAGTGCCCTAGGTCAAGCTCTGTCTGTGACTAGTCGCCCCAACAGCGAGCCTGACCTCTTGGATTGTGACAAGCGCCTAAACTTAAGTCCAGAGCCTTGATTCCTCGTCCACCAAAGCTGTCTCTCTCTTTAAAGTAACTCCAGGAGCAGAAAGTCCTTGATGCTTTGTGTTCTGCAAATCCTGTAAACTCTAACTCAGATGGACTGAATATTCCAGAATACGTTCCTTTATGTCATCTCTAGTGCTAGCACCTAAGGACCCCAGTCCCCATTTCTCTCCTGAACTTCCACCATGCTCCTAACTTTCCTAACTTTCTGTGTCACCTTTAGTCACCCCGTAGTTCATTCTCAAGGCAGCTAGAGTGATCTTTGTTGACTATAGGTCATGTTAAAATCTTCTAGTTCAATTCCCTTTGAAAATGAACCAAGGACATCCACAGAATACGTGGTATATACACAGAATGGAATACCACTCAGCTGTTAAGAAAAAAATTAAAATCTTGCTATTTGTGACAACTTAGAACTCAAGAGGGTTATGCTAAGTAACATAAATCAGGAGAAAGACATACAGAATGATCTCAGTGATATGTGGAATATAAAGAAACAAAGCGGATGGACATAACAACAAAAACTAACCCTTGGACCCTGACAACAGAACAGAGATTACCAGAGGGGAAGGGGGGTGGAAGCAAAACATAGTGGGGGTCCAACGGACAGTGGTGGATTATTAGAAATTTGGTGGTGGGTGTGTTGTGTTATCATATATATTTGATGAAGAGTAAACCTGCACATCTGAAAGTGTTGTTAGTCAATGTTACCTCAATAAAAAAGAAAGTAGGCCGAGGACAGCGGATAGACGTTTCACTGATGTCACAAATGGCAAATGATACACATGAAGAGAGATTCAACATCATGAGCCATGGAAGAAATGCAAATTGAAATCACATGGAGACATCACTGTTCACCTACCTGTGTGGCTGAAATAGAGAGTGTTGGTGCGCCAGGGTTGGGCAGCAGTTCTGTCAGTGCTTTCAAGGAGCAGGCCACATGCCCCTGGGTTCAAGTCCCAGGTCCAGGAGGAAACAGCCAGTGTGCACAACTAAATACAAATAAAATAATCTTAAAAAAAAAAACAAAACAATAAAAAAGAGTGTTAAATGCTGGTACGTATATGGAGAAACTGGGTTTCATCTACTCCTGATGAGAATGTGAAGTGGTAGGGGCACTCTGGAAAACAGTATGATAGTTTCCAGAGAAAACGCAACATGAGCTTACTCGAATATGCCAGGCGTTAGCTCAAACGTTACCTCTTCAGGGAGGCCTTCCTTGACCACACTGTCTAAAGTAGCCCCCTTTGTCTACTATTAGATACTATCACACTTTCACCATCTGAAATTGTTTACTGGTTAACCTGTTGGTTGCAAGTATCCCTTTACTTGCCCCCAGTCTATGCCCCACAAGATTAGGAGACCTTGTCTTGTCTCCTCCTACTTCTCCCGCACCTAGTACAGTGCGTGTTAAATATAATAGTAAATAAACATTTGGTTACTGAATGAACGAAAACTCTCTCCTAACTGATCTCTCTGGCAATACCTCCACTTCCACACTGCAGCTATGGGTGGGGGAGTGTTTAGAAATACAAATCTGGCCAGATCAATTCCTGGTTTATAAAGCCCAGTAGCTTCCTGCCCTCAGAATAAAGTCCAGGGCCCCCGTGTATGTGGCAGGATTTCTTAGGGAGGGGTGGAATGGCTAGAACAAGGATCTAATCAGCTATCTACTTGGCCTTTATCATGGAGACCTCAGGAACCACTGAAGGCTGTTGAGCAGGGGACACGTGATGAGAGATAAGGACACATTCTCTCTGTGAGTGTAAGTGGGCAGCAAAAGAGACAGAGGCCAAGAGGCCACTGGGGGAAAATCAAAAGCTAAAGAGGCTGTTGGGCAGTTCTGGTTGGGAAGTAAATAGTCCAAAAAGAGGAGTTGATGCTAGAAATCTTTTGGAGAGAGTGGAAAGCCTCAGCGACTGGGTGCATGGGGTGAAGAGAACATTTCCTTTCCCTTCCTAACTCCTTTTGCAACAAATACACCTCCTACACACACGTGAACAAGAGAAGAGTCATCCCCATTGTCACAGGGACTCTTCTGGGGCAGGAGGCTCATGAGAGTAGTAACAAGTGCTCTGGTCATTGGGGCAAGTGCCGGGGAGATCAGAGGTACCTGGGATGTCAGGGAGGGCGTCTCTGAGGAAGTAACATTTGAACTGAGACCTTGGCCATGACAAGGAGCCAGTGGAGCGAAGAGCCTGGAGGAAAGATCCGGAAAATAGGGTGGCCCCTCCCCCAGTGAGGGGACCGTGGGGGCTGGTTGGGGTGGGAAATGTAGGTGGGGTACCATCACTCAGGACTTTGGTGTGTTTATTTTAGGGAGATAAAAGTGAAGTGTCCTAAGCAGGGACTGATCTGCTTGGGCAGCTGGGAAGCCAGAGCAGGAAAGGGGATCAGAAAGAGGTTGTTGAATGGAAGGCACATGGGTTCCTGACCCCTCAACCGCTCCACTCCCCAGTGTCCCCCTTGCAGCTATCCCCAACTCAACCAAGGGAAGGTGGGGGCCCTGCCAGCTGGAGGGTCCCCTGGGATTTGCCCTGAGGCAAACAGGAAGCAACCACCCAGTGAGAGGCCTGGGAACTAGCCCCTGAGAGCTGGTCTCCTGGTACCTGAACTCTTGCGTGACTGCAGCAGTGAAAGACACACACACACACGCATGCACGCACGCACACGCACATGCACACGTGCACGGGAGCAGGCAAGGAGAGCGAGATGGGGAGAGAGCAGATTAAGAGTAAGGAAAGGTGCAGGCAGGAATGAAGGAGATGAAGGAGAGCAACGGCAGAAAGAGAGAGGCGGAAGAAGCAGCATCTTATTTTATTTTTCTTTAGTTTCTCATAGGACCTGGGACTCGAACCCAGGTTACGTGGCCTGTGCTTCTTCAGAGGCGAGTGATCTAACTGCTACTCCACCAGAGTGCTCACACACGATATTTTGAGAGTACAATCAGTACCACCAGTTACAGAGAATGAAACTAACACTTAAAAAAGAAATTTAGCCAAGTGGTGGAGGTGGAGGATTCAAACTCAGGGCTGCCAGACCCTACCTAAGTGTGGCGATGTTGTTTGGAGTGGAAGGGGGCCCAGGAAATGTTGGTTGAACGGATGACTGGAGTGTGTGTGAAGGGAAGTGGCTTTAGAGCCTGGGGCTGAAAGAAGGAAAAGGGGGAGGAGGGGTTCTCCAACCACTCATCAGCAAATATTTATTGGGTGCCTATGATGAGCCTTGACTGCTCCAGGGCATCCGTGCCTACAGTCAAGACAAAGTCTGCCACAGAGACCTACACTCTAGTAGGGGAACAGAAAGTGAACCAGCAGACACACGGAGTGATTCGCATGGTGCTAAGTGTTAGGATGAAAATAAAACTGTAGCAGGGAGGAAGCCAGTTTTGTGGGTCTGGAGGGGTGCATGGAGAAAAGAAGCCTGGGGCGTGACCACCCCTTCCTCCCCGGGGGGGACTGCCTGCCCGCCTCCACAGACACCCATGGTTCAGTGCCCACCAGGCCCCGGCCTGTCCCAGCGTCCCCTGCGTGGCGAAACCGGGTGCCCTGGGGAGTCTGGCCACCATGCCACCTCCTCTCCTCCTGTCTTTCCTCCTCGTCCTTACCTCCATGGGAGTCAGTCCCCAGGAACCACGGCTGGTGAAGGTTACAGGTATGTCTGAAGGGTACAGATGGACGAAACCTGGAAGCCTGGGCTCTGGCTGGGTGCCCTTGGCCAAGTAACTTACCCTTTCTGAGCCTCCATTTTCTTCTTTGTAAAGTTCAGGAAGGGGTTGGAAGGACTCCAGGGCTCATTCACTCCCAGCTGCTGGTGGGGTCCTTGTAAGCCCGGGCGAGGAGTGAAGGGGACTAGGGACTCCTCTTGCTGACTCTCCCTTCACAGAAGGCGACAACGCTCTGCTGCCATGCCTCAGAGATCCCCCAGATGGTCGCCTTGAGCACTTGGCCTGGTCCCGGGAGTCCCAGAAAGCACCCTTCTTAGTGCTGAACCAAGGACTGCCAGGCGTGGGCATCCAGAAGGCACCCCAGGGCATCTGGCTGTTTCTGCTCAACGTCTCTGACCACATGGGGGGCTTCTACATGTGCCAGCGGGGACCACCTTCAGAGCAGACCTGGCAGACTGGCTGGACAGTCAGCGTGGAGGGCAGTGGTGAGGTCTGGGCTGGGCAGGGAGGCTGGACCAGATGAGGGAGGGAGGCCCACCATGGTGAGGAGGTCTGGCAGCTAGAATGGAGCTGGACGGCTGGATGGAGGGGCTCAGGGACAAGCAGGAAGCATATTTTTGGAGGCTCCTCAAATGCCTGTGACTTCATGACTTCAGCTCTGAGCTGCTCCCTTTCTCTCTTACTCTTGTCTCTAAGTGGCTGCTTCTCAGTCTCTCTCATTCTGGGTCTTTGTCTCTGTTCATCTCTGCCTTTTCTGGGTCTCTGAATCTCCCTCCCTCTCCTGGATCTCTCTGGATCTGCATCCGGGTCTCTTCCCAGAGGAGTTATTCCGGTGGAATGCTTCAGACCACGCTGACCCAGACTGTGACCTTGGGAACAGGTCCTCAGCAAGTTCCAGGTCCTCTTCTGATCACCCCGCAAGCTCCCAGCTGTATGTGTGGACCCAAAAGAACTCTGGGATCTGGGAAATAGACCCTCCCTGTGTCCCACCTAGGGACAGTCTGAACCGGAGCCTTAACCAAGGTAAAGTGCTGGGGAGGTGTCAGCTAGAGGGGGGAGTGGTCACTGGGAACTGGAAGGTTTGGGGGAATGAGACCCCAAGGAATACACTTTCTAGTTATGGCTCTCCCTGCCCCAGACCTCACTGTGGCCCCCGGCTCCACACTCTGGCTGCCCTGTGTGGTGACTCCTGCCTCCAAGACCAGAGGCCCCATCTCCTGGATCCATGTGCATCCTAAGAAGCCTAGCATCTCATTACTGAGCCTAGACCTCTGGGAGGATGACCCGAACACAGAGAAGTGGGTCCTGAGTATCCTCAGGAAAGGGGCTGTTCTGTCATTTCCCCGGGTCACAGCTCAAAATGCTGGCAACTATCTTTGTCTCCTTGGCAACGTGACCATCAAGATGCAGCTGAAGATCACTGCCCAGTCAGGTAGGAGTTCTTCCAGTAGTAGGATATCTGTATGGGGCTACTGGGAAGAATTAGAAGGCATTCAACCTTGGCTCTCCAACTTGAGGGCTAGTACCAGGCTCATTGTGAAGCCCAACCTGTCCACTAACACTAACTCCAGCTCTTCCCCCTCAATCCAACCATCTCCTGCAACTGCTATTCGATGTCCCATGGACATCACTGGCCCAACTTGCCTATAAAATCAAACCCAACATCCTCCCAAAGCAACATCTTCTGGGTCGTCCTGTGTAAGTTTCATGTCCATGTCAGGAATCTGGGCATCTTCCTTTTCCTCACCGGTTCATCACATTGGTCCCCGTGTTCTGCCCCTGCTCCCTTCTTACGATCCTCCTGTGCTGGCTTAACCAAACTCAGAGTCAGCTCAGCCTCAGCTTTCACTCCACACTTGATCTCAGCACCACACTGCATCCCACCTCTAGCCTGTGAATTCAACTCTGCTCTTCACGCTGACCTTGGCTGTCCTTCGCTGTAGCAGGAAGCTGATCATCCTGCTCCTCTTAATCCAAACACTGCAACTGACTACAGTCATACGTGGTTCGTGGTTTGCTGACTAGATACCGCTCCAGGCTCAGCAGCAGGCTTGGTGGCACAGGGAGGGAGGAGAGGCTTCCTTGTACCTTGGGACTTCCAGGACCTGTGTCTTACCTCTGTCCCCCAGACTCATGGCCCTTTAAGTTCTCAAAAGTAGGAAGTGAGATGCCAGCTGGGGATCCCGGTCTCATGGCACTTTCCCCCCGGCAGTATGGCACTGGTTGCTGGAGACTGGTAGCTGGAAAATTCCTGCTGTGACTTTAATTTATATGATCTTCTGCCTGGGTTGGCTGGTGAGCTTTCTTTATCTTCAAAGAGGTGAGTCATGTCTCCCAGCCCGTATGCCCAAACCCTCCCCCAGCTTCCACAGAGAGCCCCACACTGGCCAGTGTGACAGCCATCTTCTCTTCTATACCACACATCTCAGAATCCCACTCCCAACTCGCCTCTAGACACCCCTAACTTTTGAATCCCTTTGAACTTGAACTCCCATCTCCTCCATTGGCCCAAGTGACCTCTCCCGCACCCCACAGCCAAGCAGCTCCTCAGCTGATCGCTCCCCTTAAATCCCACTAGCCCTGATCTTCCGAAGGAAAAGGAAACGAATGACTGATCCCACCAGAAGGTAATGATTCAGCACCCTCT
Source organism: Solenodon paradoxus (assembly GCA_004363575.1). Classification (NCBI taxonomy): domain Eukaryota; kingdom Metazoa; phylum Chordata; class Mammalia; order Eulipotyphla; family Solenodontidae; genus Solenodon; species Solenodon paradoxus. The sequence continues at coordinate 86,357 of RJWH01000842.1, forward strand.
CGCTATGCCTGCATTTTCATTTTATGCTGTACACTTACTGTTTCTCTGCTCAGGCTGTCTTTTCTCCAATTAAAATACTGACCGGCCTTCAAAGCCCAGTTCCAAAACTACCTTGCTGTAAAGACCTCCTTGGTCCCAGAACAAAGGAGATTGCTAATTTAATCTCAGAGCCTGGTCTGAATCGTTTTCTTTTTCTTTCTTTTTTTCCTTTTTTAAGGGAAGGTATAGGTAGGAATGAAAGCAAGTAGGTAGGCAGAGGAGGAATAAGCACTTTATTAATTTTGCTTAGTTGTTCATCATTGGTTGTGATGCTTCCCAGTGGTTGTTTCAGCCCTGGATCTTGAACCGGAGACCTTGGGAAGTACGTGGACTGCGCCTGGTTTAAACGGCTAGGCCACCGGGGCGCACCCTTAGTCTAAATCTTGAGAAGTCTCAGTTTCTTGCAGACCTGGCCTCCCAGGGCAACTCACCTCCCTTCCGCAGGTTCTTCAAAGTGACGCCTCCGCCTGGAAGCGGGCCGCACAACCAGTACGGGAACGTGCTATCCGTGTCCACGCCCACCTCAGGCACGGGTAGGAGGCAATGCTGGCTGTCCCACCCAGAGTCTGAGGCCCAACCGTGCTCCTCTTCTCTCCAATTCCTTGAGCCTCAAGCCTGCCTTCCCGAGCTCGGAGCTCCGCCTTCAGAAAAGACCCCGCCCCTATGGCATATAACCCCGCCCTTTGGGGGGCGGGACCTGTTGCCTTTTTTAAAGTCCAGAACCCCACCCTCGTGAGGCCACGCCCCCAGGTTAGGTTCCGACTCCTTGGTTGGAGAACCGGCTCCCGGAGCGAGAGTCTTGTATTGCCTGAAGCAGCCTCACCTGCCCGCCGCGCCGACCTTAGCCTTGACCGCTGACATCTCTTCTCATCTGCACCTCCTTGCTGACAACTCTCTTTGCTGACAACTCTCCTCTCGCTAGGACGCGCCCTGCGCTGGGCTGCCGGCCTCGGAGCCGCAGTCCCGACCTTCGGAAGCGCGCGCAGCGATGTCCAAGAGGCCAGAGACGCGGAGTCCCGGAGACTGCCGGTTCCGGGTGATTCAGAGGGGTCGTTACTCACACGGGGGGCTTGGAGCGGTCTGTGTCAGGAATGTGTTCTAGGGGAGGGGGACCGTGACTGGGTTCCCATCCATTCCGAAAACTGCAGGCCCAGAAGAAGAGGAAGGGGAGGCCTACGAGGAGCCCGACAGTGAGGGCTCCGAGTTCTATGAGAACGACTCTAACCTTGGACCAGACCAACTGTCCCAGGGTAAGACTGCCCACACCCCGGGCGCTCCTACCTTCTCAGCGGAGGGCTGTGGGCTCTGGCTGGAGCCCCTGCTTCTTCTCCACCAGATGGCAGCGGCTATGAGAACCCCGAGGGGGGAACCTTAGATCCTGAGGAGGACGACTCCTTCTCCTCCGACGGTAATTTGGGGTCTTTGTGAGGCCCCAGGGACTTGGATGACCCGGCGGGGGGGCTGTGGAGCTCCTACAGGCAGGAGTGGTGCCTGGAGTCATTTTTTTTTTGGCAGCAGCAACTGAGTCTTATGAGAATGAGGATGAAGAGCTGGCCCAGCCTGTCACCAGGACAATAGGTACGTGTGAGGGTGGTCGCATTTCTGGGAGGCTGGGGACTGGGTGTGACCTAGAGGCCAGAAGGAATAATGACTTCCCTCTCTCTTCTCCAGACTTCCTGAGCCCCCATGGGTCAGTGTGGGACCCCAGCCGGGAGGCAGCCTCCCTTGGTAAGAAATGCTGGGGCCCTGCCCGCCTCAGATCAGGCTGACCTGGCCTCTGCTCTGACTCCGAGCCAACCTTGATTTTGACTCTGACCCCACGCTCAACTCTGTCCTTAGATTTGGCTCCTAATCTAACCTCAACACCAGCCCCAACCCCAGTCCTGAGCCCCAGTACTTCCCCCTTCCGTCCCATTCAACTCCAGCCTAGACTTCGAATCTCCAGTTCACCCAGCCCCAGTGCAGACCTTGACTCAGATCCCAGCTCTCACTACAGCCTCTTCATGACTCTGATTCCTTCCAGTTCCTTTCTCTGACCATGACCATAATCTCACCTGCACCTGACTGGAACCCTGCAACTGACCAGCGCCCCACACCTGGTACTGACTCTAGTCACTCCTTCCTAGCGCAAGGCCAAGCCTTCTACCTTCCTCTGCCCCTCAGACTCCTGCCATATCTTAGACTGCATTCCCACCTCTGTGCTCCCAGCCTGGCCCCAGACCTCCCACTCTCCATCCTGTGCCCACGCAGGGTCCCAGTCCTATGAGGATATGAGAGGGATTCTGTATGCAGCCCCCCAGCTCCGCTCCCTTCGTTCCCAGCCTGGTCCCAACAATGAGGAAGGTGGGTGCTTCTTTACGGTCCCCCGAGGCTGGCTTCCCCCCAGCCTACTTCCAGCTCTGCCTGTTTTCCTCCTTCCCTCCCCTCACTTTCCCTCCTAACCAGATGCAGACTCTTATGAGAATATGGATAACGCTGATGAGCCTGAACCAGCCTGGGGAGGAGGAGGCCACATGGGGACCTGGAGCACCAGGTGATTCCTCCAGGTGAGCTGGGACCTGTCCTCTAAGGAAGTGGGAGAAGGAAGGAGATTAGCAGGGATGGAAGTGGGTACTGGCTCTCAAAGAGATAGAGGGGAAAGGGGTCCCAAGTCTGGTGGGGGGAGGGGAGGGGCCGCTCCTGGCTCCTCCCCATCACCATTTCCTCTTCATAGCCTGGGCCTCCTCAGGTCCTGAGATCCACATCTGACTCCGAAGTCTGGGGACCCCAAGCAGGCCATGTCAGCTTCAGAATGACATTACTCACGATGCGTATATCTCTATGTGCGTATGTACAGGTGAAGCTTCCTGGCCCTTTGTGTCCAAATATACTCAATGAGCTCTTCCAGTCATGTGATGTGTTGCCTTTTTGTGTGAGGGGAAAGTGGGGTGTACTCCACGCCCTCAAGTGCAATAGAGGAGAGAGCGCTTCATTCAGGACACACCAGGGCTCTCCCTCCTGTGGCTTGGGCTGTACCCATTTCCTCCACTTGCCTGCCACCCCCACCATGCACGTAATCGCTGTTCACTCAGCGGATGTGTGCTGGTGACAGGTGGAGAAGAAGCAGTCCAGGGACTGGCAGACATTTACTGAGGATCCATTGCGTATGATACTTATGAGCTCATTGAACCCTTACAATAAACTCACAAGGTTATTGAGCACTGTGGGCCAGAATTGTAGCATTTGGTGTCTGTCTTCTCAAATGACCCTGTTTCATGGATGAGGAGACGGAGGCAGAGAAGCTAAGAAGCATGCCCAAAGCCCCCTTGACTAGTTAATGCTGGGGTCAGGACTTGAACTCTGGCAGTCTCATTCCAGAGCCTGCACTCAGTCTTGATGCTGTCCTTTCCAAGGTGCAATTTCGTAGACGTGAAACTGAGTGTCAGAGAGGCCAGGTAACGCATCTAAGTCACACAACTGTCACTTCACAGAGCCGGGTGTGAATTCAGAAGTCTGACTGTGTTCCGACCTGACAAACTGCCTGTTCCTGATATAAACCACGAACACAAAGATGTTCTGATCTCAGTCTCCAGGCCTGAAACCTTATGTAGCAAGCATCACCAACCCAAATTCTTGGCAAAGGTGGACTCAGTCACTGATATTGTGGTGTCATCTGCCTGCCTCCCTGCCACAAATCTCCTTCTCCTAGGTCCTTTTGAAACATTGTACCTGAAAACAGCCTACTTCCAGCTCTACCTGTTTCCCTCCTTCCTGGTCTAACCAGATGCAGACTCTTACGAGAACACGTAACCCTGAAGAGCCAGAGCCGGCCTGGGGAGGAGGAGGCCACATGGGTTAACCCATGTGTAGCCTTGCATTTCAGACTCGTATCTGAAACCCAGTGCCTCTCCTGTGCCTTGACTTTTTTAGAATCTACATTTTCACTTCTAGCGTTCCTTTTCTTAATGCACCCGTTCTTCATAATGGTCATTTTGTGTTCGTAACATTATTCCTTCTTTATCTTTTCACCTATTATGTGCCAGGCATTGTCCCAAGTGCTTCACAAGTGGCATCTCTTTCTCTCTCTCTCTCTCTTTTTTTTTTTTTTTTTTTAAGCGAAGGCGCAGGCAGGAATGAAGGCAAGTAGGCAGGAAGAGAGAGGCGGAAGAAGCATTTTTTATTTTATTTTTTTAAATTCAGATGTTCACACTGGTTGGTTCCCCCTGGGACCCAGATTTGAACCCAGGAATCCTGTGGCGGTGACTGACGTCTCATTCAGTGTTTACAGTAACCCTGTGAAGAAGGCCCACCAAGCACTATCATCTTACAGTGAGGACAGAACACAGAGAAATTAAACACCTCAGTGGCTAACTTGCTGTAGGTGCCTTCGCTAGAAAACCCGCAGCTTCCCTGGGTACAGCAGCACCCGTGGGGAAGCCGGCTGTGGTCCCCACTATGTCAATGGGGGTAGATTCTAAATTCTCCCGTAGGGGTATCATCATGGAAGTTTCCTTGGACTTCTTTGGGTTTCTCTGATGGGTTCCCCGAAACTCCCAGTGCTCGCTGCTGCCAGCTTGCTTTGACTTCTGTCACAATCTTACAGGCTACACAGGTTTCTGGACATTTTATTCATGAGTTTCTCAGAATAGGTTTTGGTACCAGAGTGCTGGTGTGAGTCTAAGCCCATGGTCGGTGAGCCTGGGGGTTCTGATTTCCTGTGGTGACTTCCTCCGTCCATGGTCTGTCGGGTGGCTTGTTTCTCTTCTGCATCCCAGGGTCTGCAGGTGGATTTTTCCTTCCATCACCTGTGCCCTGAAGAGACAGCGTCTTCTACTCCCAGCTCTGGACAGGCGGTCCCTTTCAACTCTGCTCTTTTTGGAGCCTCTGCCTTGACCTCTGTCCCCAGGTGGCTTTTAAAACTCCAGTCCTAGGTGTGCCTCGGTGGCCTAGCAGCTTAGTCCACAGGGCAGAGTCTACATACATCCCAAGGTCCCCAGTTCAAGACCCAGGGTCCTGGGGAAACAACCAAGATGAACAACTACATAAAATAAATAAGATACTTCTTCCTCCTCTCTCTGCCTGCCTGCCTGCCCACCTTTATTCCTGCCTCCACCTTCCCTTTAAAAGTAAATAAGTAAAGAAAAAGAAAAAAACCTCCAGTTCTAAAGTCCCAGAATCCCCGTGGGCCCCTCGATCTCAGCCCTCTCTCATGGTTGTGGCGTAGATTTCCTTCTTTGTTTCTAATGCCCAGAAGATTCAGTCTTGCTCTTGGGCTCAGCTGTTTATTAAAAGAGATTACCTGTCATGCAGTGTCTGTTTGGAGTGGGGGTGGTGGGACATGAAAGTGCAGCATTTCCTTGAGCTTCTACCCTGAGCACAGTCCCTGTGGCGACAATAAGAAAATCTCAGATTTAGCTCAGCGCTGGAACCCAGCCTTCCCTTTATTACCATAATCCCACCATCCCCTGCTACCTTCTGTCCAGACTGCTTTGTTCATTTGTGGATGTCAGTCTTGGTGAAAGTACCCTGCTTTCTTGAGGGTGAGTCTGCGTCTGGTCTGAGCCTTCCTGGTCCCCAGTTAGCGGGTGGGGAATGTTGGGGGACTCAGGAAATGGTGGCGGGGGTGTGTGTGTGTGTGAATGAAGGACGATGGAGGCCTGAGAATTAGGGAGCAGAGGACAGAGCCAGTGCAGTGGGCTCTGCCACCCAGGGAAGTTTCAAGGGAAGTTGGGGGACAGAATGTGCTCGCTCCAGCCCAGGGCTGGGTTCAGACCATCTGGCTGTGAATCCCAGCTCCTCCGCCTTCCAGCTCTGATGAAAGCTTCTGCTGGACCTTCCTGGTCTGTAAAATAAGGATAACAAGCAGAGTTACTGTGAGGAGTCTTCAGTGGGAAGTAAAGGGGCACAGTCAGCGCTCAGAACGAGTGGTTCTTACATTTGGCGTTTATGAAGGGCCTTCTGTGTGGAGAAGCCGGAGAACAAGGCCATTCCCACCGGGGCTTCTTCCTGGGCAGAGACCTCCCAGGGAAAGTCACACTCCAACGTTTCTCAACTTCCCACCCATGACCGGCTTTTCTGTCAGGGGCTGGACCGCTTTTGGCTTGGAACAGGGTTGAGGAAGGAGGAGGCCTGAAGGAAGTTTTGTTTCCCTGGTTTGCCTCCCCATGGCTGGCCAAGGGCCTTGGGTGCCATCTCTGTGTGAAAACTCCGTGGAGCTGGGGCGTCCTTGGAGGCCCCTCTGCCAGAGCCCAGGAGGCTTTGTTCCTTGGGAAACAGCCCCACCTGCTGGGGGCGTCCAGCCTTCAGTCTTGGCGGAGGCTGAGCCTGTGACGAGGACTTGGGCCGCCGGCTGGGCTGACCAAGGAGGACGCTAGCGGGGGTGTGGTGTGGAGACCCTGTTCTCGCGGGCCCCCAGCAGTGTGTGTGTGACAGGCTTGTGGCACTGGGCGTGTGGGTGCCCTGACTGAAGGGTGGTTTGGGGGGCGCGGTGTGCGGCGCTGGGGTCCTGGGCGGAGGTGACGTGGGCGGTGTGGCGCAGCGAGTGTGTTCTGTGCTGCATCAGGGAGCGCGCTGTGCCAGCGCTGCCGGGGAGCCGGGTGTGTGGGGCGCGTGCAGCGTCTGGGGTGTGCAGTGTGGTGGCTGATGTGCTGAGGAAACGCAATCAAAAACCAAAATCTTCTCCCAACCCAGGATCCGTCTCCGTAGAGGTGACAGAGATGCAACACCGCGCTGTCACTGAATAAGCGTCCACAAGCCACCTGGCCCTGGGTTCGAGTCCCGGGTCCAGGGGGTGGGGTGGGGGGGCGGTCAGGCAGTGTGAACAGATTAATACTCACAAAATAAAGATGCTGGCGCGCCTGGGTGGAGAAGGAGCTGGGTGCAGCCCACACACCCGCCAAGGCCCCGGGCTGCTTGGGCCCCGCGGGAACAACTAAATAAAATAAATAAGATGCTTCTGCTTCAAAAATAAATGGAAATAAATAAGTAAATAAAGCGCTTTTCCTCCTTTTTCTTCCTGCCTGCACGTTTCCTTTAAAAAATTATTTTCAAACCCTGTCTTTTCTTTTTTAAGGCGCTGTTGTTTCAAGGGAAGGTGCAGGCAGGAAGGAAGGCAGCAGAGCCAGGCAAGAAGAGAGCAGGAGGAAGCGCTTTTAGCATTTTTATTTAGTTGTTCAGCTTGGCTGGCCCCAACAGCCCTGGAACAGGAACCCAGGACCTCAGGGTGGGTGTGGACTGTGCCCAAGCCCTGCCCGTTTTTAAGATACTCAGTAACACCTTTAGTCAAGGTACAGTTTATCCTAACTTTATCCTGGCAATTAGGGAGACTGCCTGTGCTAGTCAGCTGACTTTATCCTGGGAAGAAACAAACGTCTTATCTTTATGACTTGAGGAAGTTTCATTTCGTTTTTGTTTTTGTACTTTCTACTCCCAGCTCTGGGTCTCGAACCCAGACCCATAGGCTTTAACATGGTCTGCACGTTAGCTGCCTGAGTCGCCTGAGCCATGGGGTTTTGGTTTTTGTTTGTTTTCTTAAGTGAAACATGCAGGCAGGAAGAGAGAGGAGGAAGAAGCATTTTGTTTATTTTTATTTATTTCATTTAGTTGTGCATCTTGGTTGTTTCCCAGGGTCTTGAACTGGGGACCTTGGGATGCTTGTGGGCTATACCTGGTGTACTAAACCACTATGCCACCAAGGCCCTGCAGGTTTTTTTTTTAATCGATGGTATTTAAAACATGGTAATTATACAAAAAACATATTTTCAATGTAGGAAAATTGGAAAACACAAAAAAAGCAATGGTCTCATCTGTAGGCTTTCAGATTTTTTTCCTTTGAAGACATATATGATGTTTTGTTACAATAATTCTTGCCCCTTAAAAAAAAGCCTCCACAAAACCAAAAATCTAACAGCAAAAATAAAGTTAGATGGGTCTTAACCACAGGCGTCAATTTATATTATATATAAAAAAACTATGCCTTCATTTCAATTTTGGCCCTTTTTTTTGGCCACTAGTATGGGAACCTGGGTCCATGACTTTCATAACCTATGCCTTAGCATCAGGCACAGCAAGGGGATGTTCTTCCTGGGCCACAGTCTTTAAGGTTCCCAGTATTCTACCTAGAGGCCGATGCCCATGATCAGGTTTTTGTTTCTTAAGAATTTCTTTTTCATAAATATCACTTTTCTATAGCATCAGCATTTTCCTCTCACACATAACAAAAGAATCCCAGAGCTTAGAGCCAGCTCTCTGGGCTCTTTCTCGTCTTATCTCCTCCCAGCTCAAATTGCTTACATCTCTTCATGGCCAGATCTTCTTGCAACTGCGGTTAGGCTCCCTACACGCAAAACTCAGGACATTGTCTTTGTGTTTTCAGTCGTTTTCTGGACAAGAGGCTTTGTAAGCCCATATAGCTACTCTTCTTCCCATCAGAGCACTTCTTTCCCTGGGCATAGGGGGAATCCTTGCACTTCTTACACTGGGTCACTTGGGGAGGCTGATATTCTCCATATTCCTTTGGAGTTTAGGTACATCGATCATTTTTTGCAGTAGAACTGTCTACTCCACAAAAACTGGAATCTTGGCATCCCTGCTCCTTGCCTTGCTCTGCTCCTGCCAAGCCGAAACTGAGCCCATTTTGTGTATTTGCAGCAAGGCCTCCACTGAGATTAGGCTTTTAGACTGTTATTCTCCCCTAGGAAATGGGCCGCAGGGAAGCTATTTCCCCTGATGTTTGCATTTCTCAAAAAAAAAAAAAAAAAAAAAAAAAAAAAGGCTTCCAAGTCCTGGAGGTCCTGAGTTATGAGACTGGCAAGAGGCTTACCTATCCACTGACAAGATTTATGTACTCTAAAAATTGACACATGTGGATTGATTTATTTACCTTTTTTTAAAGGAAAGGTGCAGGCAGGAATGAAGGCGAGTAGGCAGGAGGAGAGAGGAGGAAGAGACACTTATTCATTCTCTCTAGTTGTTCATCTTGGTTGTTTCCCCCACACCCAGGTCCTTGGGATGTGTGTGCACTACATCTGGTGGCCTTACCTGCTAGACCATCAGGGCACGCCATGGATCCACTGATTCACTGATTCATTTTTAAATGTGGTTGAAGCAACCATTACCAAAAAACAGATTTGCTTGTCTTGTTTGAACCGGACCAGAACTAGACTGAACTGAAGTACAATGTTTTAAGAAACCACCAAGCAAATAATTGGAGACATCCTGACCATGAAGACTGCTGATTGTGGACTTTTTGTCATATGGTGTAATAAGTAACCCATCCTGCAGCGCTAAGAATAGCTTAAATTTAATAGTACCAAATAAATCTTTTTAACCACTTCCTCTCTTTCTTTTTATAAAAACCTTTTTGTTGTTGTTGTTGTTGTTGTTCCTTCTAGGAACACCATTTGGGTTTCTATCTGAATATGTGCTTCCTAAATTGAAATTCTTTGATTCCAAATATACCCTTGATTGCTTCTCATCTTGGTTCTTTCCTTTTGGGTTGACACACCAGGTGTCCGAAGTGGGATCTGCAACCCCACCTTCCTGGACAGGCATCCCCTGGACACTGGTGAGGCTCCCACATACGCCCTTTGTTCTTGTCACTTTCATGAACCCCCATCTTCCAGGGGAGTCCTCTCAGGCCCTTGCAAGAGTCACTGACTTTCTTTAGGATCAGGGGTAGATTTGCCCAGGATATGATTATCTCAAAGTCATAGCCTGCTTGTGGTGTCCGCTGCTCGGGATTGGGGTTCCCAGTAGCAGGATTTTCCATAGTTGGTGAGTACTCTAACCTAGAAAATTTCTTACTGTCATTCTTGTTTACACACCCTTTTTTTCTTTTCTTTTCTTTTTTGAAGGAAAGATGCAGGTAGGAACGAAGGCAGGCAGAGGCAGGCAGGAAGAGGAAGAAGAAACATTCGTTTTATTTAGTTGTTCATCTTGGTTGTTCCCCAAGCCCCAGGACGTGAACCTGAGTCCACAGGATGTAGGTGGACTGCTTCCAGGGGCTTATCCACTAGGTCATTGGCGCATGCCTAAAACTCTTTTAAAAACAAGACTTTTATTTTCCAAATCTGCTGGAGAATTCTCTCCCTTGGGAACTCCTGCTGGATTTATGTTAAAAATGTACAGTTCTTCCTCTTACAAATTTTCATCCCAAAGAATTTTCCCAAAGATTTAAGATTATAATGCCCTTTTGGGGCTTCTTTGAACTTTCCAAAAATGTGCTTTCTGGTTCACCAAACTTTAAAACCTCAGTGTGAGATCTAAGCAGATAGAACGGGATGCATTTTTCACTTAGTACTTAGACACATCCAAACAATGAGATAAATCTAAAATTGTCTCTACAAGATGCTCGAAATTATGTTGTCTCTAAACTGAGAAAAATTCCAAGTTCGAAAAGGGTCAGAATATAGGTCCCACCATAGCTTTTCCTCAGTCCTCTCCTTCTAGTCCCTCTTCCCTCTTCCCTTTTCCATCTTTCCCTTGATGGACTTCTTTTCCACCTGCATTGCCCTAACGTTTCCTTGAGCCTCAGTTAAAACCTCACCCCGGGACCCCGCTGCTATGTTCCCCTTTATATATTGACATATTACTGATGGCTTTCAGGTCATTGCCTCTTCTACCCCTTGGACAAAGGCTGAAATCAGAGACATAGCTCAAAATTTTCCTCAGGCTTTGAAGGGTCCCTATTAACTTGTCAAAGAATTCTGTGTTGTCATCCAAATTGACCATGCTGGGTTTTCTGTTTCTTACCAAGTAACCCACCTCTTTGTCAGTGAAAGCCAAGCCTCCAACTAGAAATCAAGGTGTGCTAACTCACAGTCTTCACCAAGTCCTTCCAGCCGCCTGGGATCTGCCTAGGAACTTGCAAAAAGTTTACATGACACTGTTAGGCTGGCCCAGAAGGACAAAATGGCGGCCATACCCGGGAAAAAGGAAGCCGACGAAACCACACCTGGAATCACAGGACCAATCCCCAATCGCGAAATTCTTTTGCTTAAAGATCGCGCTTCCCTTTGTTTGGGCGCGACTTCCCCGGCCCTCGTTCTGCGGACCGGAGAACCTCGCCCGGGTGCGCAAACCCCAATAAAGCCCTGGCTATTCGACTTTTTGTCTGATTGAACTTTTCTCCTCGCGGAGCCCAGAAAAACCTTACAGACACTATTCCCTAAATTTTCGCCAAATCGATTGATTTGAACAAGATTCAGGTTTGTACCCAAAAACTGATGAACCTGTTCGTGGTGAAAAGAAAACTATAGGGTGTGCTGGGATGGCCTAGCCTCTAGTACACCCGGAAGTAGTCTAGACTACTCTCATTTAGAGAATTTCTTACTGTCATTCTTGTTTACATACTTTTTTTTTTTTTAAAGAAAAGGTGCAGGCAGAAATGAAGGTAAGCAGAGGCAGGCAGGAAGAGAGACTATTCTAAATTAGAGTAGTCTCCATGCCAAGGTCTCTGGTTCAAGACTTGGGGCCAATGGGGGAACCACCAATGTGAACAACTAAATAAAAATAAATCCAGTGCTCTTTCCTTCTCTCTCTGTCTACCTGCCTACTTGTCTTCATTCCTGCCTGAACCTTTCCTATTAAAATAAAAATAAAGAAAACTATGGGCTTCCCTCAGATGCAGATTTCACTAGAATTGCCTTCAACTCTGTAAATAGTTCAAACATTCATCTTTCCCTTCTTCTTAAAAGAAGTAGGATGGAATAGGCAATGTCTTCCACCCTGATCTGGTCAACATAGTGAACTAATTGGCCCAGACATTGGATGATATAACTAAAAGGCAGGTAACTAAAATGATGAATTTACATCTTCAACAACAGTCTTTCTCTTGCAATCAACCATGGCAACTTAAATCCAGACCAACCAATAATCTTAAGACCATTCACCATTTTTGCAAAAAGCCTGGCTGCTTTATCTTAAAATAAACCATCTGGAACAATTCTCAGAAGCCCAGCCTTGAGCCTCTCCAATGGACAGAGACTGCTCCAAGGATAGATAAGGGTTTTTCCAATCTTGACTCTTAAAATCATCTAAGACAACCTTCTGGAGTGAGCAGAAATGAAGTCCTCACTGTTTTAATTGACACTGGAGCCGCCCTATCTGTGCTTAACCACGCCAACTTCAAATGAGCTCTTTCTGAGGACTGAAACAAGTTGAAGTTAAAATGGTGGGTGTCTCTTTTCAGTCTCAAACAACCTGCTAGCCCCTTCCCCCATCCTTTCAGCTTAGAGCAAATCCTCAAGAAAGTCTGAGCAACATCAAAGACATTCGTTCAGCTTGCCAGATAAAAACTGAGGGTGATCCTAGAAAATTTCTCCTTGACATTAGATAATATCCTTTGAATTGTGAAGCTCTTGTAGGAATTAAATCAATTATAGGGAAAGAGAAGCATGTAAGGTGCTGGGATCAATAAAGAGGAAGCTTAGTTTAGATAGATAAAGCCAAAGCAGAGCAAAACAATTACCCAGGCAACTGGAAAACCCGAGGCTCCAGCAAGGGAAACCTTGACAGGGAGGTTTTTGTTCCCTGCTGAGGCTCAGGAAGAAGCCTAGAAGCTAGACAGTTATCTTAAACCTTTTAAATGTAAAATCACTCTGTAAACATTGATTGTTAGAAGGGCTGATTTACTTCTTGCATTTTTTTCTGTAAATGACTTCCTCGTGTAAAGACAATAAATACTCAAGGAGTCAATGACTCGGGGTAGCTATTTGGGGCAAGAGATCCCCGATAGTTTACCCCGACTCCGCTTTCTTTCCAGTTTGGTCTATTTCTTTTTTTCTTTCTGTTTCTCAATCCTTTGCAGCCCTTTCCTTCAGACCAACGTAAGGTTTTATAATTCTCTGCACTAGTCCCTGCACTACACCTATCTTTCTCATAAAGAAACCTCATGGACAAGCTTGGGGATTCATCTAGGACCTCAGGCTCATAAATAATCTTGTCATTTTCTGACACCCAGTTGTCCCTAACCCCTGAGGTCTCTCGCTCTTTTTTTTTTTTAATTAAAAAATATTTTTTATTGCAGTAACTTTGCTTTTACACATTAAAAATAAACTCATATGTGTAGGTTCCCTATTCCTCATATATATCAACACATTCTGCCCTCCATCACATCACCAACTGTTCTTCACCGTTGTCCCGTGGGCCCCACCACCACTTATCCCCTGCCCCCACCCCCATGGTCCCATTCCCTTTTGGTAGCCTCAGTTCTATTGCAAATGTCCAAGGGTTGGTTTTGTTTCATCTGTTCGTGTTTTGTTTTGTTTTTTAATTTTCTTTTTTTTTTTTTTTTTTTTTCATATTCACATTCCACCTATGGGTGAGATCATCTTGTACCTATCTTTCTTCTTTTGGCTTATGTCACTTAGCGTCATCCCCTCTAGATCCATCCATGTTGATTCCAATGGCAGGATTTCATCACTTTGAAGGGCTGTGTAGTATTCCATTGTATATATGCACCACATCTTCTTGACTCATTCATCTGAAGTTGGGCACTTAGGGAGTTTCCAGTTCTTAGCTACTGTGAATAGTGCTGCAATAAACATGGGGGTGCATAGGTCTTTGCAAATTAGTTTTTTGTATCTTTTGAGTAAACACCCAGAAATGGGATGGTGGGATCATGTGGAATTTTCATCTTCAACTTTTCTCTCTTTCTTTTAATATCAATTTTTAAAGGAAAAATATAGGCAAGAATGAAGGCAAGTAGGTGGGCAAGCAGGGAGAGGAGGAAGATACACTTTATTTTTATTTAGGTGTTTACACTGGTTATTTCCCCCCTGGACCTGGAATTTGAACCCAGGGGTATGTGACCTGTGCTCCTTCAGAGGCAATAGATCCAACTGTGGTTTCACCAGGGTGTGCCTCAGTATGCCTTTAGAGTTGTTTGTGATTTTAATATGCCATCAAAGCAACCAAGAGTTCTGATGCCTTGAGGAGTCCCAATTAAAAATGAGGTATGAAATTTAATACAACTTCCATTTGCCCTGGCATTGGTCAAGGTCCCTGGGTATTCCAAATAGGATTCAGATGAAGCTCAGGGGAACCAGTGCCCTGATCAAGCAGCAAAGACATCTGCCTTAAGTTCTCTTCAAACTAAAAGTGTTACTGAAAACTCTGAGTGTTTTCCAAAGGAAGATATCAGATGGTCAAGGATACGCAATCCAAACACCCCACAAAGAAACGTTTTGGTTTTTGGGCTGATAATTGCATTATCAGTCCACCACCTAATATTTGTATGGTCTAAATAACAAACCCGTCATACCAGAAGTCCAAAGAAATCCTTACTCAAAATGACCCATCATATGACCCATTGGACAACTGACAAGCTGGTGAGTTTTATTAAACAGTATTAGTGGGGGACTGTACCCAAGGCTACCACGAAGAATACCCAGCTGGCTTGTCTAGTATGCTAACAACTCAGCCCCAGAAAACCCATTCAGACAACCCCTGGTCATTCTGATAGTTCCCAAAGATCCTTGGAGTTACTGCAAATGGATTTGATCCTTTTGTCTCCTTCTCAAGGTCACAGATCGTTCTTGTAAAGAGTTGTATGCTTTTCCACTGGGCGGAGGCATTCCCTTGCTGGTATCCACCACCAAAGCTGTTGCTGTGATACTGCTAGAAAAGATTGCACCTACTTGGGATGTCCCTTTGGAATGACAATGGTAACCAGTGAATGTACTTCACTGGCCATGATAGGAAACAGGTCTGTGAAGTGAGGTCTATACCGCAACACTGGCACAGTGCTTATCATCCTCAACCCTCCAGACTGGTGGAAAAAACAAATGGCATAGTTAAAACATAATTGGAAAAATGTAGGGAAACCTTGAAATTAACCTGGCCACATGAACTTCCTCTGGTCCTTCAAAATCTAACACCTGTTCCCTTTGGGAAACATAAGCTTTCACCCTTGAAAATAACTACAGGTCAACGTATGCATTAGCTTTGTCTGCCTTTGAAGGCCAACTGATTAAAATGGACATGCTTTCCTATTGAAAAGGATAATGACAGCTATTGATAAGAATCATAGCCTGGAAGACCGCCTTTTTGCTGTGTGTTCCTGGGAGAGGAAGAAACTAGACACCACAAACTATAAGCAGGTGATTAATAACCTATAAGCAGGTGATTAATGAGTACTGGAAAAGGACACCTTCAAAAGGACTCAGACCATATCAGATACTCTTAACTAATCCATGTATTACCAAGTTTAAAGAGATTGACTCTTAGGCTCATATATCTTGTTTGAAGAAAGCTCTTGCACTACACTGAACTGCCAAACCAACAAAGGATCTGAAATTTAAAGTTACTAGGAAATGGAGTAGACGACATCTGATGTAGACAGCTAACTCAGGATCAGGCCTGTACATTTCATACCTTTATTTTTCCTTTTCTTATTAATTTAATCACTGAAAAGCTTATATTTAACCCTGACATTCCCCGCCCCACCCCCTCCCACAGTTTCCAGACTCAAACCCAGGCCCTTGGGCTTTACATGGCAGACACCTGGGCCACTGACCCACAGGGGATTGCCTCAACCCTGAAATTATTACAAGAATATTTAAATTGTACTTATTGGATTCAACCAGTCCCTTTTATTTTGTAAAAGTGAATCTAAAAGATAATAACATTGGAGGTCAAACATTTGCTGTAATTATTATTGGTTCCCTTTTCTTCTTCATTTCTGCCTGGAAAGATAAGTCTATTATCTGCATATCTCAATTCCTTGCAAATGGAGGAAATTGACAAGTTGGATATGTTATCAAAAACCCTCAATTTGTGTTTAATATTCCTATTACATTTAATTACCAATCTCTTCACCATTCCTACCCCAACTCCTGGTATTCATTATACTGTTGAACTTTTATATTATGTAAGACATATGTGAACTCCCTCTAGAAATCTGACCAGTTGCATCTCCAGAGAATTAAAAAGTAACATTTATAAAAATGGAAAATGAAGACTGCCAAACATCTCTGGTTCCAACAGTTTCTCCTCTGCATCTTTTAAATGCCCATTTAATTATACTTCTCCTGCAAATAACCTCCTTAATTGCTCACGTCCTTCAGATCCTTGGTTCAGTTGATTTTATTGTAATAATTCCATGAGCTGTGCTTTGTTAGGATGTATATTCATTTGTACTTGGCAGAAAAATCTATGGAGAACACACTCTTTAACCCCCTATGAACCAGTTGGATTATTGGTCACACCTATTTCGTTACATACTCAGAGACTCAGCTTTGGGTATTACCTTTAGGTCTACATTGCAGAGAGCTCTTGCGGCTCAAGGGGCTGAGACCCTGCTGTGTAGACCTCATGTAGCCCAAGGACCAAGGATTAAAGATGAACTACTAAATAAAGCTGTTTCTTATTCCTCTTCTTTCCTGAAAAGTACATCTTCCTCCTCTCCCTCCCCTCCTTCCCACTCTTTACTGCAGAATAAAATGGCTACTGAGTAAAACAATAGTTTGCTTATGAGCTTAGTACAGGGTGCTCACCAAGTGCCAATATCAATTCCAGCGAAGTTGCTAGATTTGGGAGACTATCTTCCCCTGGTGTGGAAACTGCAGGGAATGAACACATGATCAGAGACACAGCTAAAACTTTAGGAGATACTGCTGAGTCTGTTGATAGAGCAGTTGCCCCAAAGTCTGTGGATCCCCTTGCAGAAGTTGTAGTAGACCCTAGAATTACTCTTGATGATATCCAGCTGAACAAGGAGGGGTTTGGTCTATTGTGACTGTCACTTGTTATACTTGGGCAAGGACCGCTGGTGAAGTGGAGACAGAACAGAATCTGATGAAATGCGGTGTCCATTGACACCTGCAGTCCTTTAAGCTTTTTAACAGGAGGCCCTCAGGCCTTGTCTCCTCATCCAGGTCTTGTCTTCATATTGGACTTCACATGTGTCTGTGATACAGGAACTTTGTTGTTAAAAAAAATGTTTTTAAAGGAAAGGTGCAGGCAGAAATGAAGGGGAACAGGCAGAAAGGCAGGAAGAAAGAGAGAAGAGAAAGAAACACATTATTTTATGTAGTTGTTCATCTTGGTTGTTCCCCCAGGTCCTGGGTCCTGAACTGGGGACCTTGGGGCATAGGTGGTCTACTAGAGCACACCTGTTGTAAAATTCTGTTTCTCTTTTGTACCTTGGTGTTATCCTTATAACACCAGTCAGATAATGGTCATTCAGTACTTTGAAATGTTTGCTAAGGCTTACAAGATTTTACCTGAGAACTTCAAGGAACTACAGAAGATACTTGTCCTTAAAGAAAATGTGATGGTAAGACCTTTTTCAAGGTGTTCTTGCTCCTTAAATGTGGCCTACAGACTTCCAAGAAACTATTTTTCTCTCCTTTACAGGACCTGACATACCTGGAACGTGACTTTTTGGCAAGGGGGCAGAACACAAAGTGGAAAACCAAATTTTTTTCCATTCTGCTTCCCAGTAGTTAATCAGGGATGCTTTCAGAGAAAGACTGCTATCAAAAGGGGGAAATGTAAAACAGTGACATAAATGAAACCATTTTAAAATGGTGTTGGACCCATCATTACAGGGAAGTAGTTTTGCTTATCTTGTTTGATCTGAGTTAGACATTTGAACTGTATTAACGCATAATTTTTAAAGAAACCAGTAAGCAAACAATTGCTTAAGAAGATATCTTGATCACAAGGACTGATGATTTCGGACTTTTTAATCAGAGGATACAATCAGTAACCAATTACATATAGTCAAATTGCTTAAGCTTGCTAGCACCAGCTCTTATTTAACCACTGACCTCATCACTTTTATTTCCATAAGAATCCCTGACATAAGTACCTCCTGGGACCCTATTTAGATTTCTACCTAGATCTTTTGTTTTCCAAATTACAATTCTTACGTTAACGGTATATTTGTAAAGAACAGACGGCGTGAAGTCAATTTGCCTTATTTTCAACCGGGAGAATTAAGCCTCTGTTTTTTCGTTTGTATTTGACCTTCCAAGTGTTGTCTGTGACGTATGTGTGCTTAGGGGAATGTTGAGGGAAGGTCATGCATGGGTGTGCATTGTGCTAACATTGTGCTTGACATGAATGTCGGGGAAGTTCTGAAGTGAGAGGGTATGCATGCTTTTGGAAGTAATTTATAATATTGAGCAGTGTTAAAATGTCGGTCTGTGATGTCTGTGGTGTGGCTTCCTCACGTGAAGAGGGGAGTGTGCAGTGGGTGGGGTTCAGTAGACTTATTCATGCCCTCAGTGCGGTTGCTGGGCACGGTCAGTAGATAGCAGTTAGGTCTGAGTCTTAATTCCGTGATTTCTAAAAGCAATCGCCAGTCCTTCCTCCTCTCTGCGAGTTGGGGCTTGAGGACTACAATTCCCAGGATGCCTCGCTTCTCCACCGACCAGGAAAACGGAAGTCTTCAATGGGAGGGCGTGAGGCGGAGGAGGCGGCATCCCAGGCAACAGGTGAGCCTGAGCGAGTCGCAGCCTACTCTGATTGCACCGAGGGTGGTTGGAAGCTTTGGCGCCTTGGTTTTAGTGGTGGATGCTTGATGGGCGGGTGCATAGACCAATGAAAAGGCTGGGAGGTGGACCTAGAGTGTATGGGCGGAAAGATATGTTGATTAGCAGGCAATTCGCCCAATGAGGGTGGAGCTCGCTGGAGGGGGCCGGGCTAGAGGCGTAGAGGCGGGCGACCGCGGTTGCCGCCGGTGCGCGATGGCGGAGCCGCTGAGGAGACGGGGCCGACGGCCCCGAGGCGGCGCTGTCAGCCGAGGGACTCGGGGGTCCCGGGGCGAGCGTCCTCACGCCCAGCGGACTCCAGCCCGGCACACGCTGGACTCGGCGCTGGTGGACTTGGTCAGCGACAGTGAGGAGGATGTCCCGGAGGTCGCGGACGCGCGCGGAGCTGCGGACCCGGTACAAGTGCCGCTCCCGGAGCCCCCCGTGCCTGCCGCGCCCCGGGACGACGGCGACATGGACAGCGACATTGACAGCGAAGAGGCGAACGCGCGGCCGCTTGGAGCCCCGCGGGCCCTGGTCAGGCGGCGACGGCGGCTCCTGTTGGACCCCGAGGAGGCGCCGGTGGTCCCGGTGTATTCCGGGAAGGTGCGCCGGGACCCCGCGGGGCGAGCGCCGAGGCCTGGGTTTCGGGCTCTGGGCTTGGACTCGGCCCCGAAAGAAAGGAGCAGGGGCCGTGGAGGCAGAGACGCAGGGTTCCCGGGCTGTCTGCAGTCCGGGGCGATAGAGAGGCTTGGAGTGTGTTGGGAGGTTGGATTCCCCGGGACCGGCGCTTCGGGGGCCTAGGGAGCCTGGGGGCCCTGGGACTGGGATTTGCGGGCATGTTGACTTTTCAGGTGGGGCGCATTGCTAAGGCCCCAGGAAGCTGGGATTCTTGGGCGCTGGACTCCGCGCGGGGTTCAGCGTTCTGGGGCGCCAGGAGGCGGGGTTCCTTAGGAGGGCGGGTGAACCAGGGGGCCGGTTCGAAGAGGGAAGGCTAACAACCTGGTCAAAAAGGACTAAACCTGCATCTCCAGAGTGACCCCGGGAGACAAGTGTGTGGGGCGAGGGGTGAGAAGGCACTCCAGATTTGGGGGTCCTGGGGAAGGTGTGGTCCTGAGCTCCGGGAGAGGGCTGTGGTGTCTACAGATTTAGGAAGGATGGTGGAGCTGGAGGAGCCCTAGGTGTGAAGGAAGAATGCACCTCGGTTTTGCCTTTCAGGGGAGGGAGGACTTGGGGCTGATCCACTTTTGTCTTTGCAGGTGAAAAGCAGTCTCCACCTCATTCCAGATCATCTGTCCCTTCTGAAATTCTGTCCCCCAGATGCTGAGGAAGGTAAGGGAGGACTTCCAGGGACTGGCGTCCAGTGCTGGCCTTTTTGAGGAGAATCCCTGGATTTACACCCTGTCCTTAGTTGTTTACTGAGCCTCGGGAAGGGCATAGGAGAGGTGACCTCTGCTTCCTAGCCAGAAAAATGCTCCTGAAAGATCTGGGTTGTTAACCAGAAGACCTTCCCCCAACTCTAGCAGACATTACAGTGTGCTATTAAACAGATATCCAGGGACCACAAAGATTCTGATCCTGTATCATGGCGGGCAGGGGAGGGGGAGATGTTGAGTTTGAGTAACATCTTGTTATATCTGTGGCAAGTTCCTTGGGAACATTGTGGAGCCAGCAAGATGTTCTTTGACTCTTATCAGGGCTACCCAGCCTTTGTCCTCCCACGTAGGGTGATTTTTGCAAACTCCCCAAAGCAGTGACTGGAAATCTAGTCTAATCAAGACGAGGTCCAGTGGGCAAATGCAGTGCTTGGACTAAGACTTCTGTACGATAAAGCAGTATAGTAGGGAGAGGCAGAGCTGATTAGGAGCCAGCTTTGACTCTTTAACTCTTCCCCTTAATAGTTGTGTGACCTTGGGCAAGTGTATTAGTCTCTGAGTGCTTCACTTTCCTCCTCGGGAATAGGGACAGCAGTGGGGACACAGGGACAAAATCCTATGTCAAAGGATTTTGCTTAAGTAAGGAGACTTGATAGAGAGCCCTCTCTTGGGTGTGCGTGTGGTTTAGGATACTATCGGAAACACGGTGCTGTACAAGAGGTACCTCTGTCCGTGCTACTCAAAATGTGGACCCTGAGGTGCTGGGTATCGCCTGGAAGCTTGTCAGAAATGCAGAATCTCAGGTCTTTGACGGCTGCCGTATTTGGCCAGCACAGGACTTCTCAGCCTCAGTACCGCTGACATTTTGGACTGGATAGTTGGGGTGGGGGCTGTCCTGTGCATTGTGTAGGATGTTTTAACAGCACCCTCCCCTCTGCCCAGCCCCTCCCCCATCTCGCTGGACAACCAACATATTCTCCAGACGTTGCCACGTGTCCCCTGGGGGGCAAAGTTGCCTCCTTGGAGAACCCCTTATTTAGGATTTATTACCATTTTGTTTTCACAGTATTTATTTTCATGACTAATGATGATCTTTTATTGGTGGTAAGCAAATGGAATTTATTCTAGACTAATACCCATGTTTCTTTTAAAAGAAGCTTAAGTTAAAATGAGTACATTAAAGAAAGATATGAAATATCAATACAGAAACATGGCAAATGTGATGTGATACTCACATGGATGAAGTCTGAGAACACGGGGTTAGAGGGTCTGTACTTATCTCTTAACCTCCTTCTTTCCCTGCCCCAACCCCTTCTCCCACTCCCAGACTCAAATAGTCTCTCTGTGCCCGCCAAATAGAGAACAGGAAGAAAATAAGAGAAAGATGGATTTTTTTTTTAGCTGACGGTTCTGAGTCATGAACCATAGGCTTTACATGGTCTACACCTTAGAACGTGAGCCACAGGGATGTGCCCAGAAAGATTTAAACATAATTATCCTTTGACAAAATCTGGTATCATGTGTGTTCTATAACATACATAATAGTCTATACATGTATAATAAGTATACACATATATTAAGGACATTTTTTTAGTTCTGTGCTCAGTACTTTATATTTATGAGTGCATGTGATCAAAAAAGTGTGCCCACCACTGGGTTGATTGGAGTGGGCCACTTTCTGATTGTCCACACTCGCACTATCTCACGTCTTAGCACAAGGCTCCCAAACTTTGCTGCTCAGATCTGTCAGACTCCAGCTCATCCTTTTCTCTGAGTTAGGCATTTCCTTACTGGTGGCACCCAAAGAGCACTCCAGTGTCATCTGGGTCCTGTGTGTGTGGCGGTGAGCAGGGTCGGGGGTTGCGGAGGGGGCCGGTGGGCACATAGCCTGCTCCTTTCTCAGACCCTTCACATCCCTGATTTGTTTCTTAGCTTCTGTTGCTGTCTCTTGGCTAAAACTTTCTACTGTCCCCTCCTCTGCCCCCAGAGGCGGACATGGCGGATTTTAGCAGTCCCCACACCGAGGAGTCCACATTGCCAGATCCTCCCTGGAAGGAGAAGCTGAGGAGTAAGAATGGAGAAGAGAAGGAGGAGGTGTTTCTGTGAGTGAGGGCGTGGTTCTAGGACCTGGACGCAGAAGGGGAGTGGAGGGGCAGACTAAGGTCTGCAGCACTTTTGGGGGGCTCTTGAGCGGGTGAATAAGAGGAGGGATGGGAGGAATCTTGAGGCTCAGGTGAGAAATGAAGCCCATGTGGAAAGATGACAGCAGACCTTCAGGACCACTGTGGCAGAGACTGCGGTGCCTTTGTGTCTGAGTGACACGGGTGAGGGCGTGGCCCTGGAGGGCGCCCTCGTTCAGATCCTCCCAGCTGTCTCTTACTCTGCGGGAAGTGGGGGATGAGCAGTACCTGCAGCAGAGGTGCTGTGACACTTAAGAGTGGACACTTGGCATGGAGTAAGTGCTGGGTGTCTGTTGGATATTACCAGTCATGTGGTGAATGACTTACCATAAAGCTGGGCATTTTCCTCCTAACTGTTGGATCATGTAAACATAAACATAATGATTTAGCTTTTTCTGCCCTTATCTCTTCCTGTCTCCCAATAAGATGATGTTTCCAGAAGTGCTCACTCTTGACTCTTCAGCTCCCCAGGGGTCTGGAGCCCCTGAGGAGGGGTCTGGGTCTTGTTCTGTCCTCTTTCTCCATCCTGCCCCTCTCTTCTCTCCGCAGGTTTGAGGACACCTCTCCTTTGCCAAGGAAGAAAAGCAGAAAGCATACTCGGGCACTCCGGAAGTTAAGGTGCCAAGAACGGGGCAGGCTGGGTTTCTGAATGGGGTGGCAAGTAGTAGCTGGGAGGGCGCTCACCTGGCCTACACCCCCCAGGGAGGTGAACAAGCGCCTGCAAGATCTGCGTTCCTGCCTGAGTCCCAAGCAATGCCAGGGCCAGGACCTTCTGAGCCAGGAGGATGAGGTGGTCCTAGTGGAGGGGCCCAGCTTCCCAGAGAGCCCCCGACTCTTCCCGCTCAAAATCCGGTGCCGGGCTGACCTGGTCAGATTGCCCATCAGAATGGTAAGTGCCTGCAGGGGCTGTGGGAGAAGGGCCTAGGAGCTGCCTGCAGGGACACTCCTTTGCCCGTTCTGCTCTGACACTGGTGTGAAGTAGGAGGGGCTGTGTTCTGCTCGGTGCTTCTCTGGAGCCACCATACCCTTCAGTCCTCTGCGCGCGCTTCCTTTTGTCCAGATTGTCTTTTTCTCAGTCTTCCCTCTTCTTCTGGCAAACTTCCCACCCATTCTTCCAGGCTCCCCAGATGCTTCCTGAGAAGCTTTGCCTAGTAGCCCCCTCCCCAGAAGGCACCCCCTCCCTCTGTCATTCCCAGGACCCTTGGCACTTGCTCTTAGCCGTGTCTGACACGCAGGTGTCATTCTGAGCTGCCCCAGCTTCCTGGTGAGGACCGTTATTTTTATAGGGATGACCTTGCTTCCAAAACAAGAATAGTAACAGAAACAACCGTTTATTGAGCTGTAAGCACGCATCAGGCAAGCACCTGAGCCAGAGGTGGCCAACTGGCCATCCACAGCCTGTCAACAGTATGTGTCCTTTTGCTCTGTAGAGCGCTTTTAAAATGCATTGCCCTGGTGCTCAGATGTTAAGTCTGCTGCTCCAGCGTAGCCCACACAGAGTCCAAACGGCCGGCTTGTGACCCAGGGCAAACACCAATCACGAACAACTGATAAATGCCTTTTCCTCCCCTCTCTTCCTACCTGCCTGCTTGCCTACTTAGCTCCATTCCCGCCTCTTTCCTTCCTCTAAGAGAAAAAGTGAAATAAAATTAGTTCCTTATTGGCCTGTGCAGTGGGTGATCTCCTATAAAGTTTCAGCTGTCTGGCTTCTCTTCTGTTGGGAGACGTGTCACGCCGGCCCGACTTCCCACACGTGCCAGTCATCCAGAGCTGTAGCACAGCCGCCGCAGATGGGGCACGTGTGTTCCAGTCTGCCGCAGCCCCCCACTCCCTTTCATCCCCCTGACCCATGACTGCTTCATCTCTTTGTGTCACTTGCCTGAATCCCTTACTGACATGATTTTATTCTGTCCGTTGTCAGGTGAATATGGTGGATCTCTCAGCTGAGGAACTCCTCGAGTAGCCCAGGCCAGAAACCTGTGTTGGGGGGTGGGACACATCAGGCAGGATGGCCTTTTGCTTCTTGTCCCCTCCCCAGTCGGAGCCCCTACAGAGTGTGGTGGACCACATGGCCGCCCATCTGGGGGTGTCCCCAAGCAGGATCCTCTTACTCTTTGGAGAGACAGAGCTGTCCCCTACTGCCACCCCCAGGACCCTAAAGCTTGGAGTAGCTGACATCATTGGTGAGAGGGAGGCAGGGAGGTGGAGCCTTGGGGAGGCTTTTACCATAGGAAGGGCATATAGGGAAGGCCCAGAGGGGGCCCTGCTTCTAATCCCCCCACTTAGGTCTGGCTTCTTGAACCTGCCTCCCACAGACTGTGTGGTGCTAACAAGTTCTCCAGAGGCCGCAGAGACATCCCAGCTGCTCCAGCTGCGCGTGCAGGGGAAGGAGAAACACCAGATGCTGGAAGTGTCCTTGTCTCAAGTGAGTGGGGAGACGCCCTCCACGCCGCTCCTCCTTTCCTCTGTTGTCTCCTGTCAGTTAAGGAGAATCGATTGGTGCCTCCTAATCCTGACTCAGCCCTTCATAGTCGGGGGTTCCAGGCCATCCTAGATAGAGGGATCTAGATAGCGCCCCCTTTGGCTGGGAACCTCTGCCCTCTGTGCTTCCTTGCAGTCTCCTAACTCTTCTTCCTGGTTGAAGCAGAAAGAACCCTGGGCCAGGAGCCAAGAAAGCCCATCAAGATAACAAAGCCACACTTCCTGTGCTAGGGCTATGACTTCAGTTCAGGGTATTATTTGATTTCAAGCATTCTTATGTGTGAAAGCACTGTCATTCCCCTCACTTAACAAGTAAGGAAACCAGATCTGGAAGGTGGAGTAACTAGCTGCATTGGTTTTCTCCGGTTGCTGTAACAGAATACCACAGACTGGGTGGCTTAAACAGAAAATCTGTTCCATTTAGTTCTGGAGACAAGAACTTCAAAATTGAGGTCGGGGGGGGTGTAGGGGGTGGGGGCATGCTTTCCCTGAGACCGGGGTAGAATCCTTTCTTGCTTTTCTAGCTTTGGGAACTTACCGGGCCATCACTTCAGTCTCTGCCTCTGCTGTCATACGGTGCCCTCCCTTGTGTCTGTGTTCTCACAACGACACAAGTCCTGTGGGATCAGTGTCCACCCTAATCGAATATGACCTCATCTTAACTTGATTCTATCCGCAAAGACCTTACTGCCGAATAAGGTCATATTCAGAGGTACTAAAGACCACAAGGTGTATTTTTAGGGGGACCATTTCAACCCCTAACTGAGGTCATACATTCAGTTATGTGGAGATCTTGGCATCTAGCCCAGCTCACTCCCGCTCTAGATCTGGGCTGTCCCCATCATTATTATGTGGACCTTGTTGATAGGTGTGGAGACTGGACCTTGGGACTGGCCTGATCCAGAGCCCACACTTTTCAGCCTTGGGCTCTAAGGCCCACTTTTCCAAAGAGGAAAGCTTTGCCTTTGTCCACTTGTCTTTCCTCCAGGGGCTCTGACTTACCTAACTTGGCCCCGTGTCCCCCTTGGCGCAAGTCTTCTGTCTGTCTGTTTAAGTTCCCCAGCTCCTCTTTTCAAATTCTTAAATCCACTTTTTCCTCTCCATCCAGGATTCTCCTCTTAAGACCCTTATGTGCCACTACGAGGAGGCCATGGGACTCTCTGGCCACAAACTCTCCTTCTTCTTTGATGGGACAAAGCTTTCAGGAAAGGAGCTGCCGGCTGACCTGGGCCTGGAGTCCGGGGACCTCATTGAGGTGTGGGGCTGAAACCCCACTCCCTGTTTGGAGACCCAGCCTGGACTTGGGGAGAATGGCTGCCCCGCTTAGGCCCCCAAAGGGCCACCTGAAGCTGATGTAGAACTTATCTTTAAGCTGAAGCAAAGTCAAGGAGTGATCTTTGACCCCCTTTCCTACTGACCCTGTTTGAAGCCGTTGGCTACCTTGTTAATCGTGCGGTTGTAGCTGCTGCCCTGGGGGACTGTCCACCCGCCCGGTGAGCTGGGATGCCGAGAAGACATTCCTCACCCCATCCGTTCACCTCCACCACCATCCTTTCCTTCCGCAAGTGTTTGTCCTATGAAAACACTCACATTTAAAGAGTGAGTCGAAGTAAATGTGGGTTGGGGGTGGGGTTCCAGGCCTGATACTGGGGTGCCGGCCTGAAATTTATTCCAGGTCTGGGACCAGCAGAGGCCTCAGTGTCATTTA
Organism: Solenodon paradoxus; assembly: GCA_004363575.1. Lineage (NCBI taxonomy): Eukaryota > Metazoa > Chordata > Mammalia > Eulipotyphla > Solenodontidae > Solenodon > Solenodon paradoxus. Next base: position 112,599 of record RJWH01000842.1, read on the forward strand.
GAAGGGAGAGGGTGATGTTCGCTTGAGGCACAGACATGGGTGTGGGTCCTTGGCTTACAGGAAAACCATGACCAAACTCACAGCATCATGAGCTTAAATGGCAGACGAGTTACTCTTCTGAGGCATGCAGTGGACTCTCAGCCTTGGGCGTCTTCTTCCTCACCCCCTATAGCGACATTCTGGGGCACATGCATTATTGAAGGCATAGTCAGCCCTTTTGTTTTGGCTTCATACCAGGCTTCTCTGGTTCATCTTTCTTCACACTGCCCTTTCTCATGAGTGCCATCTAATGTGTTGACTACATGTCTTTGTATATGAATGAGTTCTTTAAAAATGTTGTGTGACCGTGCTCCTTATATAAGTCTTATCATTCACTCATCTGTGTGGCTTGTTCCACACGTGAACTGCTCTGCCGTGTCCCTGGGGATGCCAACTGCATCTACTCACCTTCCCAACCAACAGGGCGGGTGCCTGGTGCCTCCAACTGCATGGCCTGAACCCAAGGGCACGATGAACGTCCTTTCATTGTCCTCTTCTGTGCTTGTGTGGAAGGTTCTCCGGTGCAGGTGCGCAGGATGGGATGCCGGGCCAGACAGGTGCATGTTTCTCTGGTTCTACCAGAGTTTCCTTTAGTGCGGTCATGGACCCTCTGCCTTCCCATGGCTCCTCATCCTTCCCAGCACTTACCGCCCCACTTTCAAACTGTCGCCAGTCCGAGGGCATAAAGGGCACCGTGTTTACATGTACATCTGCCTGATCAGTAATTTGGGGGATTTCTTTGTAGACCTCTTAGCCTTTCTGTGACCTCACTTTCTGTTTTTTCTCAGGGGGTGCCTTCCTGTCTTTGTTTTCTGTTTATTCTGAAGAGTTGCTGAATTCCTGTGTTTGTATAGCTGGGATGTCTTCGTGGAACAAAAATTCCTGATTTTAATGTAGATGAGTCACCTGTTTTGTAATTGGTTGCTTTTGGATTTTGTGTTTGAAAGTGACTAGTTAATTTGCATTTCTGACAGCTCCGCTTTTGGTCTTTCTGTTTAGGCCACCAGGTAGGGCTGCTGCCACAGCTGGTGGGTCACACGTTTGTCTCTGTGTTGATAGCAGACTGTCCTGGCTGCTAATTGTTGACTGTATTGAACTCTTTGACATCCAAGGTGTACTTTCACCATCCAATGAACAGCTTTTCTCGGTGCTGTCTACTAATAAAACCAGTGATTTTTCCACTGATATGTGGTACTATTGGCAAAAGTATGTCCCCTTCATAAACATTTATTTTGTGGGAATGTGGCATTCCTTTGAACTATATTGTGGGAAAAATAGAAAACTTTATAACATTTAAATAATCCACAATAGATACATACATGTGTATATGTATATATAAAACTTTCACTGTTTTCAGAACTTTTATGTCCACAAATATTTAAACACATTACAATTATGTATTCAGTCTCTACAGAATAAATGGGAATACATTCAACTCGTGTCTCCTTGAGGATTTCTGTCTTTGTGGCCTCATGGGATCCTCGCCTACCGCCGCGCGCCCCCACCCCACCCTGCGCAGCCCCCTGTGACCGATGCCATCAGCTGTCCCTCCCATCCATTCCTCCTCCTCCTCTCAGACCAACTGAAACCCAGTTTTTAGCAAAGCACCGAGACTTCACAATGAAAACAGTACTTCCCCAGCCTCTGCTATGGCTGGGTGTGGCCAAGTGCCATTTCAGGCCCGTGGGGTGTAAGCGAAGAGGGTCTTCAGCATGTGTCTCTCTTTCACTTCTTCCTGCTGCTTCTGGGAAGCGGAACAATCCTGGTGGCACAGGTGACTTGGGGAAGGAAGCCATGCAAAGCTGGACAGGAGAGGAGGAGCCTGGCTCCCAGCCTCTAGGCGGGTACCTGGTGCCTCCAACTGCATGGCCTGAACCCAAGGGCACGATGAATGTCCTTTCATTGTCCTCTTCTGTGCTTGTGTGGAAGGTTCTCCGGTGCAGGTGCGCACCTCTTCCCACACACTCACTGCTGACCTCTGAGTCTTCACAGCACAGGGTGCCTCTGTCATGTTTAAATCACTGCTCTTTGAGGTTTTCTGTCCTTTGGAACCGAACCAATTCTAGCCCCAGGATGTTGCTCTTGCTAATAATACTGCCAGTCTGGGTGAGATTGTCTCAGGTTATATCCAGGAATATGACCTACCAGCCAACCTCTCTCTCTAGGAAGGTGCAGTCAGGAATGAAAGTGAGTAGGCAGGCAGGCAGGCAGAGAGAGCGGGAAGGAACACTTTATTTAATATAGTCCACACTGGTTGTTCCCCCCAGACCAGGGACTTGAACCCAGGGATCTGTGCTTGGGTTCCTTTGGAGGCAGTTGACCTCACTACTGGTCTACCAGGGTCTGCCCCAGTCTCGTAAGTACAGTCAGCCCTCAGTACCCTTGGCTTCTGCATCTGTGGATTTGACCACGCGTGCATGGAAATCTGTACTATGTAATTAGGCCTGTGACATTGCATCTGTACTGACATGTACAGACCTTTTTTCCATGTCACTGTCCCCTAAACAATACAGTATAATGACTATTTACAGGACATTTACATGGTGTTAGGAATTGTAAGTCATCTGGAAATGATTTAGTGTTCAGGAGGAAGCGCATAGGTTATATGCACACTATGCCACTTTACAGAAGGGAGGAGCCTCTGTGGATTTTGGTATTCTTGGGGATCCTGGAACCAATCCCTTAGAAAATAAGGATACAACTGTACTCTCAGATTGCTGACAAAACTGGCTGGACCTCACTGAGTCCATTAAGTGCTAGAAACTTCCATTTTCCTTATTTTTCCCAGCACTTACGCTGGAGAGGACAGGGAAAAGCCTACTCATTGTAAAATAATTTGCATTTTTTTCCATGATGAGAGACTGACAAAAAGAGATGAATTATTTGTTTGTTTGAAAACTCTCCTGGTTAGAAATCTTCAAAACTGGAAAGAGCCCTTGGTGCCACATACCAAGCTGGTCACACTTCATCGCCTTATTCATCCTCAGCAGTCCTTTGAGGTAGGTGTGGCTATTATCCCCTCTTCAAGGAAGAGAAACTTAGAAGGATGAATTAAGCCGCTCCAGACCACACAGCCCGGAATGCAGAGCCAGATGTAAAACAGGTAGGCTTGGCTTCTGACTCAGAATTCTCAAAGGGACCAGTGCTTCCCTCACTTCTGTGTGCACCTGAGCCATCTGAGGAGCTCGTGAAGGTGCAGGTGTGGTCAGCAGCTCCGGGGTGGGGGCTAAGATGCTGCTTTTCCAACCAGCTCCCCGGTGTCCTCACGCTGCTGACCACACACTGCTGACCACACCGTAAGTGGTAAGATGCTCTTCTGTCTTTTTTCTATAGCTTCACCTTTAAAGTCTCTTATCTTCCCATCCCTGCCATTCCCTCCTATTCAGGGGTCAGCCCCTCGATGAAGCCCCCAATAAGACTAGCTGGTCTATTTTCTTGGCATTTAAAAAAATTAAATTTATTTTTTATTATAGTAATTATTCTACACATTAGAATAATTTCCTGTATATAGATTTCCCATTTCTTAGTTATGTGTCAACACACCCTGCCCTCCACCACATCACCAAGTGATCTTCCCCACTGTCCAGTGGCCTCCACCACCATTTACCCCCGCCCAGCCCGTTCCCTTTTGGTCACCTCAGTTCTGTTGAAGATGTTTCAGGGTTGGTTACATTTCATCTGTTCCTTTGTTTTGTCTCTTCACATTCTACCTATGAGTGAGGTCATCTGGTCTCTGTCTTTCTTCTTTTGACTTGTTTCACTTAGCATCATCCCTCTAGACTCATCCATGTTGATTCAAATGACAGGGTTTCATCTCTTCTCAGGGCTGTGTAGTATCCAGTGTATATATATGTATATATGTATATATGTATATATATATATATATATATCTTTATCCATTCATCTGATGTTGGCCCATCGTTTTTGTGTGTACCACCTCACACACTTACACCCACTGGTCTCTGTCCCCTAGTAAACTCAGCTCCTTGAAAATAAACATTGTCTTGTTCTTCTGAAAGACCCCTAGCTCAGTTTCTGACACATAGTGTACGGCAACCATCCTGACACCTATTTCACCCTACATCCACTCCATCATCACCAACTTAACTGCTCCAGATGGCTCTCAAAGAAGTTCCCTTCTCTCCTCACCTGTCTGTAGCCTTGCTTAGTGCCACAGCCTCCTACCGCTCCCTGGGCAGTGATTGCCCACCCCGCACCAGGCTAAGGGCCACGTTCTCAGGCTCCCACCCTCCCTGACCAGGTCAAATGCCTTTTAGTAGGTCTTGGTCATACCCACACCACATTTTTTTCTGGCACTGTCGTAGATGAACTTTTTTTTTTTTTTTTTTTGAGAAATTCCACATGAACCACAATTTCCAAAGCAAATAAAGTTGGACTTCAGTTTAAACCAATTAGACCTAGACAGCCATCTTTATCTAACCTTAAAGTAATTTTGATCAAGAAATTCATCAAATTAAAAAGCACCTATACTCAGAGCACAGCCTAATAGTTGTCCCATTTGACAAAAGTAATTAGCATCAAAGTTTGTGTGTGCATATTTTTTAAAGAAAAGGTACAGGCAGGAATGAAGATGAGTAGGCAGGTAGGAAGAGAGAGAAGGAAACAAACATTTTTATTTTCATTTAGTTGTTCATTTTGGTTGTTCCCCCCCCACCCCCATGTGATCCCTGGGGATGTATATGGACTGCACTCAGCTGGAGGTGGTGGACCTAACAGCTACTCCACCAAGGTATGCCCAGTTGTTTTTCTTAAAGCAATGGTAGTCTACTACCATTGCTCCTTAGCAGACATATAAAGGCAGCGCGATGTGCCATGGTGGAATGGTGGTTAGGTCCACCACCTCTGTTCATTGTCCATATGCATCTCAAGAAAGGACCTGGGTTCATGCCCAGGGCTGGCAGGGGAAGGAGACAACCAACAACTTCATTCCTGCTGCACCTTTACTTTGAAAAGGAGAAAAGACAAACTGAAGTGGAGTTTAGTTTACATTCCTAAACATTCACTCACTTAAGTATGCAGTTCAATGAACTTTAGATGTACACAGTCCTACAAAACTTTCTTGGTGCCTGTTGTCACCTGTCCTCCTCCCCTTGATCCCAGGCAACCAATAACCTGCTTTCTGTCACTTTACTCTTGCCTGGCTTCTTTCACTTAGCAAATGTTTCTAAAACATATCCATGTGTTTATTGTAAGCAGCGTTTGGCTGGATAATCCATTCCCCTGCTGATGGACATGTGGCTTTCATCTTTTGTTTATTATTAATGCTTCTGTGAATATTCGCATGCAGGGTTTCTTTGAACATATGTTTTAGAAACCATTGACAGATATCTAGGAATGGACTTGCTGGGTCATATGGAAAGTGTATCTTTCATATTTAAAAGGAAAAGTGGAGGCAGGAATGAAGGCAAGTAGGCAGGCAGGAAGAGAGAGAGGGGAGGAAGAAGCACTTTATTTTTACTTGGTTGTACATCTTGGTTGTTCTCCCCAGCCCAGGATGTGAACCCTGGTCCTTGAGACGTATGTGGACTGCGCTTTGGCTGGAGGCAGTTGACCAAACCACTACTCCAGGGCGTGCCTGTATCTTTACTTTTTAAAGAAACTGTCAAACTGTGGCTCTATTATTAGCATTCCCAGGAGCATTTTGTTCTGCCTGTACCATATCATTTCCAGCACTGACACTCATCAGCTATTTTTATTTCTAAGGTTTCCTAATAGAATGTGTCTTACTGGGTTTTAATTTTTATTTTCCATAATGACCAATGGTGTCATATACTTGTGTGGCCATTCATATATCTTCTTTTGTGAAATACCTGTTCAAGTCTTTTGCTCATTTCAAAAAAAGTATTTTTGTCCTACTGATTTTTTTTTTTTTTTTTTTGAAGGAAAGGCACAGGCAGGAGTGAAGGCGAGTAGGCAGGCAGGCAGGCAGGCAGGAAGAGAGAGGAGGAAGAAGCATCCTTATTTTATTTTTATTTAGTTGTTCACACTGGTTGTTTCCCCTCCTGGACCCAGGACTCGAATCCAGGGGTAGGTGACCTGCTCCCTCCGAGGTGATTGACCAACTGCTGCTCCACCAAGGGAGCGCTATCTTACTGAGTTTTAAGAGTTCTTTATACATCTGGATATAAATCCTTTGTCAGATACATGCTTTGCAAATATTTTCTGCCAACCTGTGGCTTGTTTTTTCATTTCCCAGGTGCAATTTCACCTGGGAGATCTGACTACCCCAGATAAGCTCCATAAGGGTAAGGACTAAATCAGCTTTTGCCTGACACCTAGCACATATAGATGTTCAATACAATTTTTTGAGGAAATTCAGTGACTACAATCTGAAGTTTTCTCCATCCCTTTTCCTTAGATCCTCAGGGACGGCCAGAATTATGGTTTTAGAACATGAAGTATATCCTGGGTAACAGCAATAAGGAGTGTTCATGATTCAGAATAGTTTCTAATAAGGTGTCTTCCCTACTGCCTGGCCCCGCCCCACACACATGGTTTCCCCATGAAAATATCAATAGGGCAGCATATTTAGAGGTCTTGTGGGAAGAGGGCTCTGGAAGCTGTTTTTGCATAGAACTATATACTAACTTTACTTACAGCTGTATACTTATTAACTGAAATATGAAGATCGCGCGACAAGATGTGTATGGGTGTCACTAAAGGCCCACGCCACGCTATCCTTTGGTGCCAAGGTTCTGTGGTCTCTCTTTGACCCCAGTCCCGCAGGTACGAGTCCTCTTCGACTTCGCACCCCTCCCTGCCCAGGGAGACGGCCAGGACGCAAGACCTCCCGTTCCGGCTGGAGGAGAGGAGACCTGCTCCCAGCGCGACGCGCGGTTCTAGGGACACGTCCTGCAGCTGCTACAGGGAAAGCTCGGGGCTGGCAGCCACGCTGGGCTGGGGCATCCGAACGGCAGGGAAAGAGGGCCGTGCGCGAATCCCGGGCTGGGGGCCGCTGCTCCGGGTTCATTCATTCCACACTCACTGGGCGCGAGTGAAGTCCACGCCGGGGGCGCGGGCACAATTACCGAGAGCCAGACCATTGGCTGGCATTTCTAGAGAAATGTGCTATTTCCAGGACCTTGTAGGAGCCCAAGATCCGGTCTGCGGTGAAGTCTGCCAAGTGGGGTGTTGCAACAGGAAGCCGAGGATCCGAGTTTCCCGGGAGCGGCGGGAAGCGCAGCTGCGGGGACGCGCGGGCTGCAGCGCTGGGACCCGGCGCGCGCGGCACCGACGGCCGCCCGCCGCTCCCGGGACGCGGGAGCCTGCGGGGACGCGCGGGCCCGCCTTCCGCGGCGGCTTCCACAGCCGGGCCCCGGCGGCCGGTCACGTGCGGAGGGCTGCCCGGCGCGGCGTCCGCTGGCCGGCCCGGGTGTCACATGACCGGCCGGAACCCAACATGGCGGCGGCCGTGGTGCGGCGCCGCCGCTGAGCGCCCGCGCGCGGGGTGCGCTCCCAGCCGGGTCGGCGGTGGCCTCCACCTGCGGGGAGGTCGGGCCCCCTGCCCGCCGGGTCCCCGCCATCACCGCGTTCCACGGTCCCCGCCGCGCGGCCTGCTCGGGGCGAGCTCCCGCTCGTCTCCGGGCTCTGCTTCCCCGCCCGGCTCCCTCCGTCCTCCTTTCTGCGTCCTCCTCCCCTCGCAGGTGGGCTCGTCGGCGGGAGCGAAGCACGGGCGGGCGCGCCCCCCTCTCCCCGCGGAGAGGGACCATGGCCGGGTCCGACACCGCACCCTTCCTCAGCCAGGCGGATGACACGGACGACGGGCCGGGGCCCGGGACCCCGGGGCTGCCCAGGCCCTTGGGGAACCCGAAGTCCGAGGATCCCGAGGTCCCCGACGCGGAGGGGCTGCAGCGCATCACCGGCTTGTCTGCGGGCCACTCGGCTCTCGTAGTGGCCGTGCTGTGCTACGTCAACCTCCTCAATTACATGGACCGCTTCACGGTGGCTGGTACTGACCTCTGGGAGGAACTTAGACCAGGGAAAGGGAGTAAGGTTCCGCAGGTGGGGCTGCCCCCGGGAGCGCATCCAGAGTCTTCTCCTTCCCAGGTGTCCTTCCGGACATCGAGCAGTTCTTCAGCATCGGAGACAGTAGCTCCGGCCTCATCCAGACCGGTGAGTAGGGCCGCTCCGAGCAGCCAGCTGCTCCCCGTCCTTTTCTCCTCCGGTTGGGGCCACATGCTGACGTGCCTCGGCAGGAAGGGAGGAAAAGCCAGAGGTAGGGGAGCACATGATCCTGATTCCGCCTTTGGGTTGTTCTGTTCATTCAGGACACCTCGTTTGAAGAGAGTCAGTTTAGTGTAATGATTAAGACGGCCTTCCATCTAAATCTCATTTTCTACCTGGCTGTTTGGTGGTGGACGAGACCCACCGCCCTTTTTAGCCTTAGTATCCTTCTCAGTGAGATGGAACGGGACGAACCCAGATGATCAGTGGCCGATGTGGGGATTAAATGAGATAATACCTGTGAAGTACATAGTCCAGTGTTGGAAACATGGTGGGAACCCAGTAAATATGCCAGCAGAGGTGTGTGGAGTGGAGAGGAGAGGAGTTTTACTTACTCAGAACTTGAGGGTTTGGGCGAGAGGTAAAACCAGGGTCAAATTCTCTTTTCATTCCTTCCCTCCTCTGGTCATTTCTCAAGCACCTACTATTATGTGCCAGGCTCTGGAGGAAGTAGTGATAACATTTTTATGCCTATATTCTACTAATCCATCCATAAACCGAGGACGTATTCATGATGCATTACCTTGTTTTGTGAAGAAACTGAGTCTTGGAGAAGAGTTAAGACTTGCCCAAAGTCACACAAGTTAGAGCCAGAGCAGAATTTGAAGACAGGTCTTGTAGTGTTTGTTTTACTCCAGGCCAAAAAAGGAACTAGAGGTATTTAAAGGCATAGTCTGGAGGAATGAGAAATGTGACCATAGGTCAAGTCTGCAGAACTCTAAAGAGTTGTCAAGTTAGGGAAGAAGTGCATCTTTCTCAGCAACCCCATTTAGTCACTTTTCGTTCAACACATGTTCATGGATCAGCTGTTCTGGGCTTGGCTGTGTGTTAAGTGAAGCACCAATCATGGCCAATACAGGCCAGGTCCTCCTCTTCATGAGCTGACATTCTGCTACTGTGCACTAGAGGGCAGCAGCCCAGAAAAGCCTGAGTTAATTTTCCTTAGGATTCCATGTCATGTAAAAGAAAACTTACTGGGAGAGAGGGGCCAGGTGTGCAGTGGTTGGGAAGGGTGTCTGAGCTGGAACCTGAAGGAGCTGAGCTCTTTGTAGCACAGGGGAGAGGAGAGAAGGTTCCAGACTGAGGGCAGCAAGGTGCCAAAAAACTCTCAAGATGATGCTGAGCTTGGTGATTGGGCCACTTGGGTGCAGAGAGGGGAAGGTGGTTGCTGGTGAGATTAGGGCAGAGGGAGGAGAAAGGCTAGCTCAGATAGCATTGTCGGTCATGATGTGGAGTTTGGATTTTGTTCTTGGTGTAGAGTTTGGGTTGGAGGAAGGGAAGAGTCAGCTGGGGCATCCATTCTGCAATGGGAAGTTTGAAAGATGTCGAAGATGGGCTCTGATAATTTCAGGGTCGGGAGTTATTCCTGTCCTCCCTGAGTTGGGCTGGGGGTGGGCGGAGGTGTTGGGACAGGCCGTGACTCTCTGCTTCCCCCCAGTGTTCATCTCCAGTTACATGGTGTTGGCACCTGTGTTTGGCTACCTGGGTGACAGACACAACCGGAAGTATCTCATGTGCGGGGGCATTGCCTTCTGGTCCCTGGTGACGCTGGGGTCATCCTTCATCCCCAAAGAGGTGAGACCCCAAGCTGACTCCTGCTTCTGTCCTGTGCCACCCGCCCCGCCGCCATCAAGCTTTGCTTCTGCTCCTTGGAGTTTCATGCTTTGGATCCGGAGAACTAGTGCAGCTCCTTGGTCCATGCTTCTTGGCCCCTGCCTGCTTCAGTTAATCCACACATCCCTTTTCTTCTAGGACCATCCTCTTCCCATCATTCCCTGTCTCCCTAGCCGCTGACCCCTTTCACTCCACACCTAAACACTCAGCCAAACACCATGGAAAAGACCGAACCTGGCCACCCTGTCTCCCTCCTCCCTTCCTGGTCGGGCTCCCACAGGCCCTTGACTTACCGGGTGAAGGAGCAATGGGGAAAGGTTCTCCTTGTGCCTGCACTTCCTCTCTCCCACTCATGCCATAAGCACCGCCAGCTGACCTGCCCGCTGCTCTGTTGCCAAAGTCAGCAGTCTGGTCTCAGTTGCCAAATGTAGCACGTGCTTCCTAACTCTGTTCTTACCAGCCCTCCCAGGAGCCTCTGGCTCGATTGGCTCACTTCGTCCTCCCAGAAACTCTTCCTTCTGTGATGCCGCCCTTCGGGGGTTGCGTCGCCTCCCTGGCTGTTGCTTCTTTTGCTCCTTTGAAAACTCCTCTCTGTTCTCACTCTGGAGTTCTGTCAACCCCGAGCAGGACACACTGTCCTTGGGTGATTGTACCTGTTTTAGCCTCAGGTGTCTGGTAGATGAATAACCCCTCACCCAAGATCTTCATTCACCACTGGGGTGTTTTTTGGGTGGGGTGGGCGACATAGAAATGATTGATTTTGCACCTACCGGATGCAAGGTCACTACCTATTCATGAATAGACCTTTCATTAATTCTCACAAGAGTTGTGTGAACAAGTTGTTATTATCCCCCTTTTGCAGATGAGGAAACTGAGGCTCAGAGAGGTTAAATTGCTTTCCCAAAGTCACAGCTAGTAAGTAGTGGAGCCAGGATTCAAGCTCAGGTGTGTCTGATCTAAAACCCAGGCTTCTCCGGCCCACCCCACTGCTTCTCCAGAGCCAGCTGGTGAGGTAGGTGGGAGGCTGACTATAGGGCGGTGCCTCCTCCCCCTCTCTCCTTCCTCAGCAATTCTGGCTGCTCCTCCTGACCCGGGGCCTGGTGGGGGTCGGGGAGGCCAGTTACTCCACCATCGCTCCCACGCTCATCGCTGACCTCTTCGTGGCAGACCAGCGGAGTCGGATGCTCAGCTTGTTCTACTTTGCCATCCCAGTTGGCAGGTGAGGGGGCCTTGGACCTGGAGGGGAGGCAGAAGGGCCTGGCGTGGGGATGTAACTGACCAGCTATTGCCTCTCCTCTCCTACCCCGTCCCCTAGTGGTCTGGGTTACATTGCTGGCTCCAAAGTGAAGGATGTGGCCGGGGACTGGCATTGGGCCCTGAGGGTGAGTCTGGTCACAGCCTGCAAGAAGGTCAGCAGTGATCAGTCATTACTGATGCCCCTTTCCTACCTTCAGACAACCCTTCCTCCCGCTTTTTGAGGCAGTACCACTTTGCCAAGCCTAGCTGCCCTCACCACTAAGTCAGGTGTTGGATTGCAGATGACAGGTGCCATTTATAACTGTGTGTCCCCAAATGGGACTGTATTGGCTCTCCTACTAGAAAGCTCCAGGTGACCTTCAGGTAGAACTGGATCCAGGACCCCTACATTGTCGTAGGACTCGGTCTTTGTCTCAGCTCTATTTTCCTCTGTTCTCAAGCAAGTGAAAGCCTCAAATGTTTCTCTTCCCTGGTTCCTTGAGCAGTGGTCCTGGATGGGGTCTGATTAGGTGGATGTGGTCACATGCCTACCCCTGAGCCAGTCACCGAGGCAGGGAGGCTATAACCCCGCCCTGTTCAAACCACAGGGATTGAGAGAACTGGGGGGAGTGGTTTCCTGGAAGATTGGGGTGCTGTGACTAAAGAGGGAGCAGTTAGACTTGCAAAAGCAGGAGGGCGCCTCCTGGGGTGGCCCCTTCCCCACACTCCACTTCCTCCTGCAGCACCTTCCAGGGTGTGGGAAGGCTGGGGCCTGAGGGCTTTCACCACCCGCACCTTCCCGAGCCCCGGGGCTGGTGGCCATGGCCGGGCCTTCCTGAAGCCACTCTCTCCCCAGGTGACGCCGGGCCTAGGCGTGGTGGCTGTGCTGCTGCTGCTCCTGGTGATCCGGGAGCCACCTCGGGGCGCCGTGGAGCGCCACTCAGACTCCCCGCCCCTGACCCCCACCTCGTGGTGGGCAGACCTGAGGGCTCTGGCGAGAAAGTGAGTTTAGTTCTCTCCTCACCCCGCCTCCGAGCACCCCCCACATCTAGCTCCGGATTTTCAGTGGGTGGGGTCTTTTCTCTCCTGCCTGCTGGCCCCACCCCAGCCGGGACCACCACCGCACTGACCCCTCGTGGCTGTTGTTCGAATTACAGGTCTACCCTGCACGCCCAGTGCCCTAACCTTATTCAAAAATGAGCCAGGAAGGGAGGGCCCCTTCCCTGACACCTGGTGGACTCTGACTTCCTCCTTCTCAACTCTGTGCAGTCCTAGTTTCATCCTGTCTTCCCTTGGCTTCACTGCTGTGGCCTTTGTCACGGGCTCCCTGGCTCTTTGGGCTCCTGCGTTCTTACTGCGTTCCCGTGTGGTCTTGGGGGAGACCCCACCCTGCCTTCCCGGAGACTCCTGCTCCTCCTCTGACAGGTACTCAGATGGGGGCAGGGGCGGGACTGGGTGGCTATCAGGAATCAGGGATTGAAGCGGAGAGACTGTGATTCGACTCAGTCAAGGATTTTGTCACCTCACCCTAAACTGCTTCCTCTCTGATCTCAGTTTCCTAGTCTGGGAGGTGGGTGACTGGCTAGCGCGTGGAGCTTTGTGAATATGGGGAGACACAGCTGGTGGGCTGGGGCCATGAGGGCCGCTGGGATGGACTGCCTTCCTCTCCAGAACATGGGCACATGTCTAGGGGGCTTTTCGGGCACAAGAACTTGTCTCCACATCCCTCCCCACCCCCTAGCCTCATCTTCGGGCTCATCACCTGCCTGACGGGGGTCCTGGGCGTCGGCCTGGGCGTGGAGATCAGCCGCCGCCTCCGCCGCTCCAACCCGCGGGCCGACCCGCTGGTCTGCGCTGCTGGCCTCCTGGGCTCTGCGCCTTTCCTCTTCTTGGCCCTCGCCTGCGCCCGTGGCAGCATTGTGGTCACCTATGTGAGTGGCCAGCAGAGGAGAAGGGGGTGTTCCGGGTCCTGGGTGAAGCACTGCACAGCATGGACTGGGATCAAGCAGATAACACTGGTTCAGAGCTGCCTGTAGAGCAGAAAAGCCTGGTCTTGAATCTCTGCTGTCTCCCTTCCCAGCTGTGTGACGTTGGGCAAGTGGCTGAACCTCTCTGCTGAGTTTTATCATCTGTAAAATAGGAATAACGATAGTACCTGTCCCACAGGGGTCGAATGAGGATGAAATGAGTTCCTGGGTGGGTCTGGTACCTGGTACACCCTCATGTGTTTGCTCTTGTGGTGAGACTGACACCCCCAACCCGCCACCCCCAGATTTTCATCTTTATTGGAGAAACACTGCTGTCCATGAACTGGGCCATAGTGGCTGACATTCTGCTGGTGAGTAGGTCTGCCTCCCCAGGGTCAGCCCAGAGGCTACTGGGAACAGGTGGTCTCACTGATCTTGAATTAGCACTTTAACTCCTTCAAAGCTCATCCCCAGACTGGCTGCAGGGTCCAGCTCAGAGGCCCTTTGTCCCACCCTGCCCTTTACCCCGGTCCCACTTCCTAGCTGGGGGTCACCTGTGGCCTCAGCCCGGCTGCATCCTCACTCTGCCTCCCCCCCCCAGTACGTGGTGATCCCCACGCGACGCTCCACGGCGGAGGCCTTCCAGATTGTTCTGGCCCACCTGCTGGGTGATGCTGGGAGTCCCTACCTCATTGGCCTGGTGAGCACCGCCCCGTGGCCAGGCCTGGCGTGTGTGCCTGCCTGCTCCGTCCTGGCCTGAGTTCTTCTGGAGTCTGACACCGTCTCCTTGACGCCCCTGCTTCCCCCCCACAGATGTCTGACCGCCTCCGCCGGGACTGGCCTCCCTCCTTCCTGTCCGAATTCCGGGCCCTGCAGTTCTCGCTCATGCTCTGCGCCTTCATCGGGGCGCTGGGTGGTGCAGCCTTCCTGGGCACCGCCATTGTCATTGAGGGTGACCGCCGGCGGGCCCAGCTGCACGTGCAGGGTCAGTTGGCTTCCTTGTCCACCTCGGGATCTGCTCACTTGCCCTCCTCTGTCTGCCCAGTCCTGTGTGCCTGTCATCTCTGCCCACTGTGCTCCCCACACTCAGCTGACTGGTGCCACTGTGTCCTCAGTTCAGGGGCTCTGCTGCCCTGTCTGTGTGCCCTGCCTGCTTGTTCTTCCCTGCCTTTGTGTCTGTCTGTCTGTCTGTGTGTCCAGCCCTGATGCTGACCCTTCCCTCTGCAGGTCTGTTGCGTGAGGCAGGGCCCACAGATGACCGGATTGTGGTGCCCCAGCGAGGCCGCTCCACCCGGGTCCCCGTGTCCAGTGTGCTCATCTGAGGGGCCACCACTTGCTTGCCTGCATAGCCGCCACAGCGGTTCCCAGGCCCCGTCCGGCGGCTACCCGGCCCAATCCTTGGCCCGGCCCAGCTTCTAGGAGGGCCATGTACAGCTCTCAGACACTACAGGGCAGCCATGGGAGGAGGTGGGGGCCTGGTAGGGGCCCCCCTTCGCTGGGGCAGCCCCAGGGGCTCGGTGCTATTTGTAACTGAATAAAATTTGTAGCCAGACCGCCAGTGCCTGTTTGAGTCTCTCTGGGTACTAGTGACCTCTGACCTTGAGGCTTCAAGGAATACCCTGGGAGGTTCTTGGTGTTACTTTTGTGGGGCCTTGGGCAAATCTTTGCCCTTCTGGCCTGGGTGAAGCAGAGGTTGGAGTGAGCTGGCTCAGTGTGACCGTGAGTCATGCCCGTGTTTCCTGGGAGACTGTCCCTCTTGGCTGGCTGACCGGGTGGGCACTGCCCCCTGCCCCTCAGGATTCCTGGTCAGGACTGCCTTCCTCGCACCCACGGTTGCAGTCCATCTGCTGGCTGGCCTACAAGGTCATCCCCTCCGACAGGTAGGGAGCCGGCGTCCCCGTCCTGCAGGCCAGCAGACTCCTCTTAAGGGCCTGGGGGGCTCCTTGGGCCTCTCGCTCCCCACTGGCTGGGTGGGGGTGGGAAGGGGCGGGCGCAGTCGGCTGAGGAACCCGATGATTTCCTGCCCTCACCCGGCTTCACCACAGCTTCCTGCCGCAGGCGGGCAGGCGCTGAGGAGGGGCGGGCGCCCAGCAGAGGGGCAGGTAGGGCCCAGCGCGGGGTCTGCGCAGGGCGGCTAGTGCCCCAGACTCAAGCCCAGGCCCTGGCCTGACCGCCCTGGGACCAAGGGCCTTCTAGAACCAGCCTGACCCCCCAACTCAGCCTGGGGTAGAGAGGGGCTTCAGGGACCCCCGTTCCCGGGAGAGTGCCGTAGACCCCTGCCAGGGCCCGAGCTGGTGCCGGCTCAGCCCTGCCCTGGGCTGGCCCAGTCCTCGCTGTGCCGGGTTCTGCGCTCCAGTGGTGAGCAGACGTCCCCGGCGCTCTGCAGATGGAGACGGCCATCGCCATCTATGTGCTGGGCCTCTTGCTGCCGCCCCTCCTGGCCGTGCTGCTGATGGCTCTATGTGTGCGCTGCCGGGAACTGCCAGGTGAGTGGGAGCTGCTGGGGTGATCAGATCTGGGGCACATGATGGGGTCCTCAACTGCTCCCTACCCCTTACTCCATCTTGAATTGTCCCTAATTCTGTCCTGTGCCTGCCTGGAGACTCTGAGGGCCCGGACTCCATGTCCCTGTCCCCTCCTCACCCCCGTTCCTGCCTCACCGCCGTCTCTTCCCCAGGCCCCTATGCCAGCGGTGGCTCCAACAGGTGAGTCTTTCCCCTCAGCCCTGTCTCCTTCGACACCCGCAGTGGGGCTGGGTCTGGGCCACTCTGAGGCTGGCTCCCCACCAAACTCTGTCTCTTCTGCCAGTTCGAACTCCGGTGTCTTTGTGAAGAAACCACCTCGTGAGTACATGGGGAGTCTGCTCCCTCAGGTGCAGGGGAGAGGGCTTGTGCTCAGTTACCCCTCCGACTGCCCACTTGGACCTGGCCTGAGCTAGGGGTAGGAGGGAGAGATGTCCTCAGGCCAGCCCGGGCGTAAGAGTTCCAGGGAGCTCGTCCGCCCTCTGAGGGCAGGGGCGGGATGTCTGGAGCTGGTTTTTCAGCGTGGTCCTGTGTCCTCAGCCCCGCTTGCCTCCTGGCTACCAGTCACGTCCTACCCGCCTGTTACCTCCTACCCACCTCTGAGCCCGCCAGACCTGCTCCCCATTCCGTGAGTAGCCCCTCGATCCCTGCCCCTCCAAATCCCATCTCCACCCCTCACTTCGCTGGATGCCGGTCTTGTTCCCTGAGGTGACCCTGCTGGCCCCACAGTCCTGCTCTGGGCATGACCTTTGACCTTTAACTCTCAGGAGATCCCCGCAGCCCCCTGGGGGCTTCCGCCGTAGCAAGCCTTCTCCCCGGCAGGATTCTGATGGTGGTGAGTGTGGGGCTGGGCCACCGCTGGGCCTGGGCCAGTGTCAGGCTGACACCAGCCTCCTGAACTGACTCCATGTCCTTCTCTCTTCTGCAGCCAACAGCGTGGCGAGCTATGAGAACGAGGGTGTGTCAGGGACCCGGGCGCCCTGGCTGGGGGGAGGCTGGGCCCGGCCTGGCTGTGCTGACCCCTGTGTGGTTACCGCAGAGCCAGCCTGTGAGGATGAGGATGATGACGAGGAAGAGGACTATCCTAATGGCTACTTGTGAGTGGTCAGAGGGGAGATGGGGGCTGAGGCCGGCAGTCCTTGCTCACTTGTCCCTTGACTTCCCTTCAGAGAGGTGCTTCCTGACAGTGTCCCAGCCACTGGCACCACAGCTCCTCCAGCTCCTGTGCCCAGCAAACCTGGCCTCCGAGACAGCGCCTTCTCCAGTGAGCTGGCCCTTTGACCCCTCCACTGCCCTCCGTGTTTCAGGCCCTCGCTTTCCCTCCTGTTTCTTGGAGGCTGGCTACCCCTTCCTTTTCCCTCTCCTCTCTTTCTAGAATTTCTGCCCACCAGCTAGCAGACTTCCTGCTCTGATCTGTTTTTCTGACTTTTTCTCTCTTCTTTCCTGTCTTGCGCTTTCCCTGTTACCATCTGTGACATTTCCTTGACTTTATTCTTCCAGCCTTTCGACTAAAATGTTCTGTCTCCTACCCAAAAACACTTTGTCTGGTTTCAAATATTCCTTTTTCGTTGTCTGCTGTTCTTGTTTCGTGGAGACAATATCCTCTTGTAAATCTCGAAGGATATTGACTAGAGGCTGTCTTTTAAAAAATGTCGGAACGGTTTCTTCTTTCTGTAACATCTTAGTTTCCTGTGAGCTGCTTCTCTCCTTGTCTTTTGGTGTCCTCTTTCCTCTTAGCGGCCACCTCCAGATTCCGGGTACTCTCCTCTCTATGTACTTGCCCTGAGCTACCTCTTCACTGAATGGACTGATACCTGCTCTGCCCTGAGCTCCAGGCTGCTTCTCATTCACACATCGTATTTTCTGGGGACCTCTGATGGGCTAGTCCTACGGACACAGCAGCTAGGAAGGTAGAGCATGAGAAAAGAACATTTTTGAGGGCTCTGAAGTGCTCCATGAGTGCTTTATGTGTATTAACTTATTAGGCCTCCCAGTTCCTGAGTGCTGCTGTGCCCATCTCATCCCTTCCTGTGCCTTTGTTGTCCCACCTGTACAATGACAGGGTCTATTTGTTTTAATGAAGTTAGTACTGACAGGCCCAATTTTCATGTCCTCACATCACCTGTCAGCTGGGTACAGCTACCCTATTTCACAGATGAGAAAACTGAGGTCTTGGGTGAGGTAGCTTGTGTATGGGGCTAGCAGTACTCAAGTCAGATTGGAAGCAAAGCTCCAAAGCCTGCCTTGTCCATGTCCTCACGGACAACAGGTCAACACAGAAAAGATTAAGACCCTAGTGACAGCAATAGGTGCTTGGTGGGGCTAAGGTTGGAGCGGGTGGGCAGTGGAGGGTGGGCTGGGCAGCCTGGCTGAGGCGGCAGAGCCCTGAGTGCATTCCCCACGCAGCGCCTTCCTCCCACCTGACTCTCTGAGAGGGGCCCTGCTGGGGTCTCCTCTCCTCTCTCCCACAATTCCATCCCCTCTAATCAGTTCTGGCCCAGCGGCTCTCCCTGTTACGATGGCCTCTGACTGTCCCGGGGCTCCCAGAGGACAGTCTCTGGGCGGGCAGTCTGTGTGTGGGAGTCCACGGTGGTGGTGGCCGAGCGGTTCCAGGGCTCAGTGAGTCACAGTGCTGGGGCCTCGCTGTTTTTCCTGCAGTGGAGTCAGGGGAAGACTACGTGAACATCCCTGAGAGCGAGGAGAGTGCAGACGCATCTCTGGGTGAGTGGCTGGTGAACCCCTCCCTCCCTGTCTCCCTGGGGTCCACCTTCCTTCCTGCAGCCTCCCCTGACCCCCCACCCCCACCCCCACCCCCACTCAGTGTGGCCATGTCTCACCCTGGTGGGGCATGCACCACCCCTCTGAGCCTCCCTTGCCCTCTGGGTGTCCTGCTCCATTGGCTGGGTCTGTCTCCTCTGACCTGTCCCCACAGATGGAAGCCGGGAGTATGTGAATGTGTCTCAGGAGCTGCAGCCGACAGCTAGGACTGAGCCCGGTGTGTGCCGGGGCAGCGGGGCAGAAGCTGGGGGAGCTGCGGGGTTGGGAGGGGCTCGAGCTGAAGACTAGCTGTCCCTCTCACAGCCACCCCGAGTTCTCAGGAGGCGGAGGAGGAGGAAGAGGGAGCCCCAGATTATGAGAATATGCCGGAGCTGAACTGAGAGCCTGGTGAGGGGCCGCCCTGGCCCGTCATGCCGGCCCTCCTTCCAGGACCCCTGGCCTCTGGGACTCGGGCCGCCCTGCCCACTCCCCACGCCCCCTCCATTCTCCCTGCGCTGTTGTTTCAGCGTGAGGCGGGGCCTGTCCTGGAACCAGCCCTGCGGGGAGGGCCAAGCCCCTGTAAGTGGTCTGGGGGCCCACTTGGCACCCGCCCGGGCTCCAGCCTGACTATAGCCTGAGAATCCCCCTAACTTATTGTCACTTTGGGGTCCAGTCTGTGTTCCCCCAACATTCTGCACCTGATGCAGCCTGAGAATGAACTACCTGGCCCAGCCCTACTCTGTAACAGAATAAAGGCTGGTCTGTAAGTGCTCGTGGCTTTGAGGGGCCCGGTGGGTGGCGTCAGGGTGGGTGTCCTGAGGGCCTGTGGGTGTCTGTCTGTCTGTGGGTCTCCACCCTCCACACGAGGCTCTGTGGTCTTGAGGGTCCTGACCAGCTAGCTGCTGTGTCTGACTGAAGGTGGACATGCCACCTTCTGCACGAGGCAAGTCTGACCTAGGCTGGCACGGCGGGGATTAGATGCATCTCCCCACGAGCTAGTCGGGGGCTACCCAGGCTGGCTGTGCCCACGGGAGAGCAGGGTGCAGGCAGCTGGCCCTTCCCCCGGTCCTCGGTCTCTCCATCTTTTAAGCAAGGGGTGGATGCGATGACTTCACAGGACTTGTGATGGCTGTCAGCGAAGTCGAGCTTCAAAGTTGTGCAAACAGGTGAAGAGGCTCAGAACGGCACTAGCTCCTCGGGTGTCGGTGTGCAGACGCTCACTGAGGGCCCCACCAGAAAGTAGCTCGACTCGCAGGGCGGGGCAAGGCCTGAGACTGCATTCCGAGTGCTTACGCTCAGTCACTGCTGAGCCGTGAGGCACTTTGCGTGCAGGGGCTGGGGCGTGGGAGGGCGGCGCTGGCCTGGTCATGAGGACTGGCTGACCTGGGCCCAAGAGGCCCGGCCTGGACGTGGGCAGGAGTGTCAGGAAGGAGAAGTTCTTTTCGTTCCTGATGGTTGTTGAGTGGAGAGAACAGGGCCATGAACCCCTTACTTGGAGAGTTCGCCTGATGACACCGACACAGAGGAGAGAATGTTCCAGAGACGCACAGGGCCGGCTTCCTGATGGCATCAGAGCTCCTGTATCCAGTCTGACAGCCCCTCAGACTTCCCACTTCCACGGGTCAATAAAGTCCCTTTTTTTTTCAACTGGCTTAACCTGGCATTTGTGTCGCACGCGACCCAAGTCATCCTGGCAGAAAGCGGTGGGCTCCTGGGGTAACATGGCCTCTGTATCGCCTGGCCGCCTACCCGCCGCGTTCCCTGCTGATCTTGTTGTCAGCTGCACTTTACTGCCGGGTGTTCCCCTTTCACGGGTGAGCAAACACGGCTCTGAGTGGGAAGGGGTCTGCCCACAGTCACGCAGCCAACGTGGCCCACCTGGCCTCAGCTCTGGCTCTCGACTTCCACAGTCCTGTTGCCGGCATCCTTACTTGGGGCTGCACACTGTGCCAGTTCCCAGACGTGAGGGCGGAAGGGGCTGATGTGGATGCGGGGGAGGGAGGTAAAGGGGTTGGACAGGCAGGACATTACAGGTGGGCTTCAGTCATTTTATTTGGAGGAGATGGAACAGGCAGATGCGCCTTCGGCCTGGGCTGAGGGCCAGACCAGAACAGCCCAACAACAGGGCGGCTTGG
This sequence comes from Solenodon paradoxus, assembly GCA_004363575.1. NCBI lineage: Eukaryota > Metazoa > Chordata > Mammalia > Eulipotyphla > Solenodontidae > Solenodon > Solenodon paradoxus. The sequence continues at coordinate 133,113 of RJWH01000842.1, forward strand.
CAAGTCACTCTGGAGAGAAGCCTTGCAACATCAGCAAAGCCGAGGATGGCATGTCCCTTTACCGAGCACCTTCCTGGGTAGAAAGCCTGGCCAACTGGCCCCGGGCCTGGGTGGGGCCAGGACAGCTCAGGGCAGCAGGGTAATGGCCTGTAGCTGGAGACGACAGATGGCCGTCACCAGAGAATGGACGGAGGAACAGACTCTGGGGGTCCTGTGCGGTGGGTCAGCAGATGAGCATGAGAATGGAGTAACACTTGTCATCACAGCTAAGTATCACCAGCAATGCAGAGTGAGATGGAGAGCAAGTTTCATGTGTGTCAGGTCAAAACCGCGAGCCACCATGGAGTGTTCAGACGCACATCCACATACAGGTATCAGGACAAGTAGAGACGAGGACTGAAGTGGACTGCCAGGTTCAGGAGTGCCGCTGTGGGGCAGACGGGGAACGAGGCGGGGACATTGGGAAGGCCTCAAGGATCCTGGTCACACCTTATTCTTCAGTAGAGCACACAAGGGTTTGCTATCTGGTTCCTTTAAGTGTTTACAAATTTGAATGATTTCAGGATCATCAGAGACCAAGGCCCAAGGAGAGATTGGATGGGGCAGGATTGTGGGGCAGTTTTAGAGACCGACAGACAGGAGGCTGACTGTCACAGGTCTGTCTGTGCCCAGTTGGAGACTTGCACACGGCGCGCCGGCCCTTAGGAGCAGCTCCCGCAAAGGTTCTGAGTGGGGAACAAAGGAGGCTGCTGGAGCCACGCAGGACAAGAAACAGTGGTGGGTGAGCTGAAGAAGTGGCAGGGGCAGTGGTGGCAAAGGGAGGGCTGTGGGGCTAGGTTGGCCATGAGCTGTGAGGCAGGGGGTCCAGGGGGACTCTGGTCCTTGCCTTGGTGGATGGAGGGTGGATACATTCCCAGTCACTCAACAGCTCCCATCTGTGTTTCCTGGACCAGGCAGAGGACGTGGCTTTGCTCCTCCAGCCAACGATCTCAGCAGGGCTGGAGTAGATCAACGAGGTCTAAGGGCCTGCAGCTGAGGGTTCTCAGCACGCTGGCGGGTCGGTGAGGGGAATCCCTGCCGATAAAAGCTGGGGAGCAAAGAGTTTGTCATGACATCTGTTGGATGAAAGGTAGATTTAGTGATAAATCAGGGTGTTTTCTGGAATGACGAGGGGGGTGCCTCTGAGAGCTTGATTACAGCCACCAGGAGGGAACGACTCTCAGAAGTAATCCTTGAGAGGGGGCTTGTGGCACAAATGATTTATTTGGGTGGTGGTCTCAGAAATCACTAGAAGGGGAGTGGAGTCGGTCCACACAGGTGCCACCTAAAGCCAGCTGGCACTGTGGGCACCTGGGGTGCAGCCGTGGGAGAGCGTGCCTGAGCCATCCTGCCGCGAGGGCGTGGGGGTATTCCTGCAAGTCCCAGCAGTCAGCAGTTGACGGTGTCATTTCTGCAGAAGTCAGTCTGCCACCAGCTGGGCACTGAGGGCTCCCGTGTCCACGTGGAGAGCTGAGCAAAGGCGCGGGGCTGGCAGCTTGCAGGCCAGCACGCTGAGGGGCTGAGCAGGCAGCATGCGAACACTGAAGAGCCCACATGGGCTTCAGCGCAGCTTTTCCAAAAATGCATCATGTGGCCTACGAGGCCTGGGAGGAGCTACTGAACAAGGCATTGTGCGATCAGGAGAGTCTGGGGAAAGCGGCTTCTCTAATTTAAGTCCAGGGTTCACGGAGACCCTGAGATAAATACTCTTTTTTCTTTTTATCTAATTTAGTGCTTCCCAACTTGATGTGACTTCAGAAGCTTAACGTTATTAGTAAGCAGCATTTTGCAGGCCACCTTTTAGTATCTCTACGGGACTTTTTTTTTTTTTTTTAAAAAAAAAGAAAAGGAGCAGGCAGGAGTGATGGCAAATAGGCAGACAGGCAGGAAGAGAGAGGAGGAAGAAACATTTATTTTATTGAGTTAATCATCTTGGTTGCTCCCCAGTCCTGCCTCTAGAACCTGGGTCATTGGGGGCGTGTTCATAGAGGACATCTTTTGTTTTTTAACCTTGCCAGTATCCACGCCTCGTTCTTCCAAGGACGCCATCCCAACGTCCTTGCCAGAGATTGTGGCTCAGGTGGAGCAAGGGCTTAAATGTGCACATGACCCAGGATGGGCCAATCACGACACCCCACTTCCTGGCCACCTGATTGGCGGATCCAGGGCGCATGACTCCAGACAAGGAGACATATTCCGGAAGCTTCGCGTGGGGTTGATGGGAAAGAAGCTGTCGCCCATGCAGAGAGGGCACCTTAGCTCTCTGATTCCTCACAGAGGACAGCGCAGGGCACAGTCGTGGGAAAAGGAAACAGGAACCTGGACAGCCTGTCAGCACACCTGGGGCTGTGTGCCTGAGGCTGTTACTCCGGGATGAGCTGGGTTCTATTTTTCAGATGTAGGCCCGTTTGAGCCAGGCTTTCTGTCACTTGCAGCATAGAGATTCCCAGTGGATTCGCATGGCTGCCCTCATTTTCACCAACATCCCACCCACACTCAGACCGTCCGGGCTGGTGACGAGTCCGTGGGGACCAGGCTGAGAAACTTGCAGGCGTGCCTTTTGCTCACCGTCCACTTATGACTGGCCCTTGGGGACACCAGGTGGACGTTTTGTTGGCAGCCGATGGCCTGTGCCTGCGCAGGCCTGTCTGCCCACCCGCCTCCGGAAAGCCTTGCGGGCTCCCAGCATCCCCTCAGGGAATCTCTGGATTTTCTCTCCCTTTGCTTTGTTGACTTGGTATTACTATTAGAGCAACTCACAGTAACTCCAAAAAGAGGACCGTTTGGTGGCAAGAGCCCTGGAATATAAGTTTCAGCCCTGACTCTGCCACTGGAGTCTGGATTTTGAGGATGTTGGACTTAACTTAAAACCTTGTCCTTTTGGGATTGGAAGTCCCAAAAGGTGTCCCTGAAAATACAAGAACGGGCTCCCTTGTTACTGAGACGTCTGGGAACATTTAGGTGGGGTGAGAATCAGAGGCCTGAGTCTCGGCACTGACTTCTAGGTTCTCTCCATGCTCCTGTTTTTGTTCCTTCCCTTTCCACACAGGCCCCGCTCTGCCGGGGCAGTGGGCTTCATTAGCACCAGCTTCCCCGGCGGGACGGGAGGCACAAAATGTCCCAGCATCTCTCAACTGTGCCCTGATGGCCTAGCTGGGGACACAAGACACCTGAACCTGTCCCCGGCCGGGAGAATGACTCAACGGACAGCCTGTATCATATGCTCCACTCCCAGCTCTAAGGAACTGGAAATGGGGAAGGCACCCCAAGGAACCTAGGAGGCTTGGTGGTCTCGTGGATTCAAGACCCAAGACTGGGGGAACAACCAAGATGAACAACTAAATAAAGTAAATATAAAGTGCTTCCTCCTCTCTCTCCTACCTGCCTGCCTGCCCGCCTCTGCTCGCCTTCATTTCTGCCTGCACCTGTCCTTAAAAAAAGAAAAGAAAAATTAGGGGCTATTGTTGATAGGAGGATGGCTGTTGAAATGCATTTATTTCACATGTGTGCTTCTTATTCCCCGAGTCTTACAACACTTCTGCCTGTGAGGTCTGAGGACCCCGTTTTGTAGAAGGAATAAACAGAACAAATCCCAAAATTATGGGGTGCTTAGAGGGAGGCCCTGCACTGTTCATGGCAGCATTATTCACAGCACCCAAGGGCTGGAAACAACCTAAGTGCCTGTGGACAGATGAGGGGATAAAGAAGATGTGGTCTAGATACGCGATGGAATACTACTCGGCCGTTAAAAAGATGAAATTCTGCCATTTGCAACAACTTGGTGGAACTAGAGGGATTTATGCTCAGTGACATAAGTCAGGAGGAGCAAGACAAACACCATCCGATTTCACTCCTATGTGGTATGTAGAGAAACCAAACGAACCAAATCAAACAAAAATAGACTTTTAGTCTATAGAATCAAGCTAGTGGTTTCTAGAAGGGGAGGGGGAAGGGCGGGCAAGTCAGGTGAGAGAGGCCGGTTACATGAAGGGAAGAATTGGGTGCTTAGTGGGGAACGGAACGTACATACACATGTAGATGTACCATCATGCACATCATGACGGGATGCAAAGTCCCGTCAACAAAATACAAGTAAAAGTGTTGCGAAAGGAGAAAACTAAGAGGCGAACCAAAAGAAAAACTCCACAGAGAGCAAATTTTGCTTTACGCAGGGTTTCTGCTGGAATAAGCAATAGGCTCACTCCGTCTTCTGAGACCACCCAACAGGGTGGACATGGGGTGGTCCTGCTGGCCTGTGGCGGGCACTGTAGGAGGGCAGGCAGCAGAGAGGTGAGAGTGCAGAGGTGAGGAAGAGGCTCCTGAGAGTGCGGCTGGAGCTCCTGGGTCCTCGTTCCTGACCCAGGCCCACCTAGGAAGATTCCGTTATGTGAGTTCCTGAGCCAGCTTCCTAGACCTGGCTCAGCTCCAGCTGCCTGGCTGTCATTTGCAAATGAAGGGGCCCTGACTCATCTAGACAGGATGCTGTGGAGCAACGACCTTCAGAAGTCCCACCTACTAGTGTGCAGGAGCCCGAGGGTGTGAGCGGTGCCACCAGCTGCACTAGGTTCGTCCTCATCATCACCAGAACTTCTCATTTACACCCTGTACAAGGGAGAAAACTGAGACTCAGGGAGGGCAGGTGGCTGGTACAGCAGGGTGCTGGCTCTCGCTCCCCAACCAACGGGCCCCAGGCCGCCCTGCCCAGAGTGCCACCAAGTCCCTCTCCAGGCAGAGGCCACTCAGCACATATACCCCAGGGACTTCCAGCTCCAGGCTGGGCCTGGCCAAGTCCCTCTTCTCAGGGACAGAAGGGCTGCCCCCCGGGCCCTGGGAAAGAGGGAGTGGGGCTTCTGGGGTCCCCTAGCCTCCTCAGCACCTGGCTGCGCCTCTCGGCCTTTCTTCCTCTCCCCCAGCCCTCAAGTTCCAGGTTCCCCCAACATCCCACACCCAGAAACCTGACTCTGGCACCCTCATTCCCCATCTCATTTGCTGCTGCTTTGTTTTAGCCTCAGCCTCTCCTGATCCCCTTGGAGGCTGTTTCAGAGTCACCGCTCCCCTAACCCCTGACTCTCCATCTCTGTCGCAGTCTGTTTTTCTGGGAAACTCACTCATCAGTGTCTCTTTGTCTGCATCTCTCTGCCTCACTCTCTGTCTCATTCTCGTCTCCCGCCTCTCCCTTCCCCTCCCTCCCCACATCCTGAGTTGTCTTTGGGGAACCGGAAATTTGGGGGATCAGAGAGATACCGGGAGGCTGAGCTGCTGCCGCCTAGAGATAATGTGGTGGGGCTGGGCTGAATGGGAGGGTGGAGGTGGATAGGGTGTTGGGCTGGAGGGGGCAGGGAAGCCAGAATTCATTGCGTCTCCCTCCTGCCCTGGTACCCAACGACAGACAGGAATTCTGTCCCTTCTCTGGGCTGCAGTCTTGCCGCCTGTGGGGGGTGTGGACTGAGATGAAATCCGGCAGCAGGCCAGTGCAGGCCTCCGTAAGACCTGGCCTCTTACTGAGGGGTTGGATGGTGGGCTCGTGAGCTGGGCTGCTAGGGGGCTGAAAGGAGGGAGGCTCCCAGGTCATTCTGAGCCTGCTGGGCCTCCCCTCAGCTGTCTTTCTGCATCATGGGGGCTGATTTAACTCACAGGTGCCTGGCCCTACCCATCACAGGTCCTCGACGGGCAAGAGCTCCCAGATGGCAGGGGTGATGCCACTTTGTGGGGCTTTGCTGTGTGGCATCTGGGCGGGATTCTCTGGGGCCTTTGTCTCAGTCTTTCCTCGTGACACGGTTTTTGACCCGGGGCCCTTTTCTTTGTCTTTTTTGAGAATTGTCTTGACTAATGTCTTGTGTTGACATCTTAATGAATTTCTCAGCAGACTCTGTCCACAGATAGACAGCTCCTCTGGACTCTGAGTGAACGGGCAGCGGCACCAGCCTGGATCTGAAAGCCCACCCCACACCCCACACTCCTAAAGACCTGCGACTCCCCCGCCCTATAAAAATAGCCAGCAGCCCTCCCTGGGGTGGTGTGTTCCTTTAGTGGGTGCTGCCCTCTTCCAGGTTCCAGGAAACCCTTTTGAATATGCAAAGCATTTTCTGGGTCACTCCTTCCACGCTCCCAAAGCAAGAAACCCCCAAACCCTCTGGGGAATCTTAACAGTCCTGTTACAGATCACGCTTTCATCCTCATAACACCCCTGGGAGGCAGGTACACTGCTGCCTCCCTTTCAGGTGGAGGAACCGAGGCCCAGAGGACTGTCCTGCCCCAGGTCCCTCAGCTAGAACCCTCGAAGTGACAGCACAGGGTCACAGGCTGAGTTAGACTGGCCACGGGCAAAGTCTGGGGTGCGTAGATGTGTCCATTTTAAACAGACAGCAGGACCTTGTGTGAGGCAGTGCCCTGGTGGAGTAACAGGTCAGCCACCTCCAAATGAGCACGGTCCACATACACCCCCATAACCTGGGTCTGTATAGGGGTGGGGGGTGGGGCCAGATGGGCATGACAACCAGTGTGAACAACTAAATTAAAGTGAAAAAATAAAAATGCTGCTTCTCTCTCTGCCTGCCTGCCTACTTGCCTTCATTCCTGCCTGCACCTTTCCTTTAAGAAGCAAAAACAATGCCCCCCAACTCAACTTAGATCTCTGGGAAAATCCTTTTCTTCTCAATTCTGATAATGTGAGGGAGTGTTCTAATGGACTGCTCCTGCTGTTTAACACCTCAGACACCTGCTAACCTCCCTTTATACACAGAGGGATTCTAGAAGCCTAAAGCTCAAGTGCCCTGATCAGGAGCTCTGCGGAATTTGAGCATTTGCTTTGGGCCACACCCCTGTGGCTCAGGCAGCTGAGAGCCCCAAGGTGCAGATCAGGAACAACCTCAGGGCTCTGGGCTGGGAGGAGGGGTTGGGGGAGGGAAGGAAGATTTGTTTCCATGTTGATGGATTTATTTCTTAGGGTTTTCTTTTATAAAGTTGACATAATGATGCGGCTTGTTTTTTATAAGAATGAAGGAGAGCAGGCAGGCAGGCAGAAGAGAGGAAGAAACATCACTTTATTTCATTGTTCATATTGGCTGTTTCCCACCCCCGGACCCAGGACTCACCCAGGGGTATGTGTGTGGGCTGCGCTCCTTTGGAGGCAGTGACCCAACTGCTGCTCCACCAGGGCACACAATTCGACACTGGTATTCATGGCCAAGCGATCATCACCGTGCGTCTGCTAACCGTGGTGTCTTCGCTGCTTTCACATGGCAGCACCACATGACAAACAGGACGAGTCAGCCAGCAGCAGGCCTCCTGGGCAGACCTGTCAGCCTCTTCAGGTCCTTCTGAGGCTCCCCTGTGTGCTAAGGTCTAAAGCAAGTCCTTGCTGGTTTCTTTGATTTCGGGCAGCAACACTGGTTTTCCTTTCAGTCGTGCGATGCATAGGTGCCTTTAAAGTGCGTTTAAGTTGAACAAGGAAGTCATTTTCAAGAAAAACAAGAAAACTGGGTACAGGTGGTCAAGGACACAGTAGAAACCCTGAGTGTGGATTCAGAATTGAATTTAGGGGACCCAGAGGGAAGTGGGGCTGAGTTCTTTCTGGCTCTGTGGCACCCCTCCCCAGCTCTCCTGTCCAGGACCACGTGGTCAGTCTGCGCCGGGCGGGGGTCCAGCAGCCTCGCCAGGACTGCAGGGAGACTCCCAGGACAGGTGGCCAGGCCCGGAGGCTCACCGGAGAGGGCGGAAGTGGAAATCGTCAGAAAGAGAAGGGACAGTCCTGCAGAGCCCCCAGACACCCCCAGCCCTGCCATCAAGCTACTGACTTGACCCCTAACTGTTCCACCCTCTTGGGCCGGACCCCACAGCCAGGCTCAGGTTGCACAGGGGTCCAAGAGGAATTGCCCCAAGGAAGGTGGGGCAACCCTTCAGCCTCCCCCAAACAGGTGGGCTGTGGAACCCTTCCCACCCATAGCCTGGCAGCCGGTGCCCCTCACCCCCTGACCTCATCCTGCTCTGCCCGGCCTTGCTCAGCACCTCAGGTGACAGTGTGCTGTCTGCGGAATGCAATGTGGGTGATGGTGCCTGGCATTTCAAGTCACTGCAAAGAGCTGATTCAGGGACTCAGGGCACTGGGGGTGCTGAGGCAGCTGTGAGACTCTGAGGGGCTTCTGTCTTTCTCTAGCTTGTTGCTTTTATTTGTTATTATTACAAATTGATGTATAACTGACAGGTGCTTTATCAGTTTCAGGTCTATAAAATAATGATTCAACATTTGTCTGCCTTGTAAAATGATAGCCACGGTCTGTCCATTTAACCTCTTAGCAATTTCCAGATTTGTGATATTGTTGAATTGTGACTATAGTCCCCATGCGTAGGACAGAGGTTATATATATATATATATATATATATATATATATATATATATACACACACATATGTCCTGTACAGCATGAGAATTATAGTTGTAATTCAATAATTTTATATATATATATATATTTAAGGACAGGTGAGGCAGGAATGGAGGCGAGCAGGCAGGCAGGCAGGACGAGAGGAGGAGGAAGCACTTTATTGACTTTATTTAATTGTATGTCTTGGGGGTCATCCCCGGCCCGGGACACGAATCCAGGTCCTTGGGGTACATGCGGACTGCGCTCCATCACAGGCAGCTACCCTAACCATTACTCCACAGGCCACACCAGTCATCTGTGTTTTTTTTTACCACAGACGATAATGACACATCTGAACTTACTAAACAGCTCATGTGGCTAAAAGTTGCTCTTATTTGTTTCATGTACACGAGGTGCTGGCTGTGTTTGGATCTTTCTCCTTCCCTGCTCCCTGACTCAATCCCACCAGCTCGTCTCTGCCTCCAGGCCTTTGCACTTGCTGGGGCTGCTGCCTGGCGCTCTTCTCCCAAGTCCTCGTGCGATGGCTCCTTAGGTTATATTCTTGACCTCAGATGAAGTCTCCTCTCCTCGGATGCCCTCCCTGCTGGTTCCCTGTCATCTTGTGCCTCTCTGTTTCCTGCATCCTGTTATGCCGTGACTTGCTCTTGAAATGCTGACCTTGTTATGTCTTTGGTCTTTCTCTCCAGGCCCCTTATCCCCACTGTTCATCCATCACTCCAGGGGCCCCTAGCTTGGTGCAGAGAGGTAGGTGATGAGCATTGCGGGTTAATGGATGTATGGAGAGCCTAAGACTAGCAAGTTGCCCCTATGTGATATGGAAGCTTCTAGTCCTAACATGGGGCACACACCCAGCCTCTGGGAAGCACAGCCTAAAGGAGAGATGGCAGAGCACCCTGGTGGAGTAGTGATTTGGTCAACTGCCTCTGATTGAAGTGCAGGCCACAGACATCCAAAGACCCTGGTTTGTGTCCTGGGCCAGGGAGAACAACTAAGATATACAACTAAATAAAAATAAATAAATGCTTCTTTTTCCTCTCTTTCTGCCTGCCAGCCTATTCATCTTCATTCCTGCCTGTACCTTTTCTTAAAAAAAAAAAAAAAAAGGAGAGATTGCTGACTGGTAGTCCACCAGAGTGTTAATTATTATTTTTTAAATTGTGGTTAAAAAAAAATCACATAGGAATGACCTGGTGGAGTAGCAGTTAGATCGGTTGCCTCTGAAGGAGCGCAGGTGACAGACCCCTGGGTTTGAGTCCGAGATCCAGGGGGAGATAACCAGTGTGAACAACCCAATAAAAGTAAAATAATATGTTTCTTCCTCCTTTCTCTTCCTGCCTGCCTGCCAACTTGCCTTCATTCCTATCTGTAATTTTCCTTTAAAAAGAAACACATAAAATTCACCATCTTAACCATTTTTAAGTGTGCAATTCAGCAGTGCAAGTATGTTTGCACAGCTCTCCGGAATGTTTTCATCTTGCAAAACTAAAACTATACTCATTAAAGAAGTCCCCATTTCCCCTCCCTGTCAGGCCCTTGTAACCATCATTGTACTTTCTTTTTCCAAGACTTGTCTGCTTTAGACACCCCATATAAGTGGAATAATATAGTATTCATCCTTTTGTGACTGACTGATTTCTCTTAGCATGATGTGCTCAAGGTTCATCCATGGGGTATCATGTGACACAATTTCCCATATTTTTAAGGTCAAATAATATTCCCTTGTATGTATACACATTTTTTTCTCCACTTGGGTTACTTCCACCATATTGCCTATTGTGAATAATGCCGTTAGGAACATGGGTTTGCAGATCACTCATCTAGATCCTGTTTTCAATTTTTTTGGAGTATAAACCCAAAGCGAAATTTGCTGGATCAAAAATAAAATGAGGTGCTTCCTCCCTCTCTCTCCTCCTGCCTGTCTTCTCGCCTTCATTCCTGCTGCACCTTTCCTATAAAACCAGCACAATAAAGTTGCTCTATCAGGGAGAATTAAGTTGATGGTAAATAACAGACTTGACTCCAGTAGCCCAGGTGAAAAGCAGTGTCAGTCTCTTGAGTGTCCAAAACAAACTGGAGGAAGGCAGCTGGATCCTTATGCAAATGAGAAAAACAGGCTGCATTCTCTTGAATTATTTTCACCTGTGTGAAAGTTGCTGTACTACGTTGATGTCATTCATCTCTGTATCTGCAGTGTCTGCCATGTGAATATGTGCCTTCACACACAGTGTCCTGTGAGCTGAGCAGCCCCCCAATGCCTCAGCCCCCCAGTGCCACAGCCCCCCAGCACCACAGCACCCCAGCGCTGCAGCACCCCAGCCACCCCAGCCACCCCAGCACCCCAGCCACCCCAGCACCCCAGCCACCCCAGCACCCACTTCCTTCTATATTTCTGCTCCATCTGCAGAAGCACAGCTGTGCTGATGCTCACATTTGTGCTCCGGCAGGACAAGGGCTGGGGGGCAAAATGGGCACCTGTCCCACCCTCGTGAAGCTCCCCTTAGGGAGACCACAGCTCTGCTTGCTGCAGGGCCTCAGGGTGCATTCTCACTGGACCACACTGACTGGACGACAGACTCTGGATCTAAGGAAGAAGCCAGCAGTCAGTGAGGGACCTGCAGGCGCCACGGTTGCACACGTTAAGAACACAGGTGATCTCCGGACAGAAACTCTAGTCCCAGCCTCTCCTGAACCCAGGAGAAACCTAGCAACCCTGAGTTTGTATTCCCACCTGGCAACGAGCAGCCAGAGCTGAGAACCTGCCCAGTTTCATTTCATTTCAAGAAATTGAGTTACAATTCAATATTGTTTTACAAATAAATATTGCATTCCTATGCCTCAAAATCTCAACAGTCCTACAGGATATGACAGTGAAAGACCTTCCTGCTCTCATCCTGCTCCCCTAATTCTTGTCCCACGGCACTGTTGGTATTGTTACCCAGATTTTTATTTTTTATATTTTATTTATTTAAGGAAAGGTGCAGGCAGGAATGAAGGCAAGTGAACAGAAAGAGAGAGGGGTAAGAAGCATCTTTATTTCTATTTAGTTGTTCACATTGGTTGCTTTCCCCTGGGCCTGGGATTCGAACCCGGGGGATATGACTTGCTCCTTTGGAGACGATTCATCTAATTGCTGCTCCACCAAGGTGCACCAGATTTTTATTTCATAATTTTTTTTTTAAAGAAAGGAAGATGAGGAAGAAACATCCTTTTATTTATTCAATCAAGAAATTGTTGGTAGACTTCCCCACTGCCCTGGGTCTCAAACCTGGGTCTGGGTTTTACATGGTCCACTGTCCAGCTGCCGGCTTAGCACCTGAGCCACCAGAGCGCACCTACCCAGAGATCTTTCGTGTATGTATAAGAAAAGTCAGCGCACTGTGTGTATACATTCTCCACCCCTCCTTTGTGATGGGTAATTCTATACACCCCGCAGCTTACTTCTCTCATGTAGCCATGCTGCGTAGCTCCCTATGGTACTTTGCTCATTCTTTGATTCTTTTTTTAACCAGTGCACAGTGTACCATTATCAGATGCACTTTGACTCACTCTCCAGCAGTGGACATTCACAGAGCTTTCAGTAATTTACTTAACAGGAACCACAAAATCTAACGCGCCATCTTATATATGTCATTCAGCATACACGGGAGCATCTCTGTAAAAATGAATCCCTAGAAGTTGAATCATTTGGTCGAAGTGAAGGATTTTCACAGATATTGACAAATTCTCCGTTGAGGGCAGAGTCAGTCAACACTCCTACAGGTGCTGTTGGACAGCACCTGCGTCCTCACATCCTTGCCAAGAAAGGGTGCTGGAGAACCTTTTAACCTTTTGTCTAAATCCCAGGTGAAAATGGGCCTCTTACAGTGGTTTTAATCTGTATTTCTCTTGTCATGATAAAAGATGAAGATCTTTTCACACATTTAGTTTTTTGTGATTTGTCCGTCTGTGTCCATTGTCATTTTCTGAGTAATCTTTTTCTTATTTCTAGGGATATTTTTATATATTAAAAAAATGGACTCTTCATATGTGATATAAGGAGCAAATATATTTTCCCAGTTTGTCACTTATTTATTTTTTTAAAGCCTTCTGGGCGTGCCCTGGCGGCTCAGGTGTTACGTCTGCAGCCCTGGGATGGTTCATGAAAAGACCATGGACCTGGGTTCATGACCAGGCTGGGGTGTTGGTGATGGTGGGGACAACCAAAATGAACAGCTAAACAAATTAAAAATCCTCCTTCCTCCTCTCCTCCTCTCTCTTCCTTCCTGTCTGCCTGCTGGCCTTCATTCCTACCTGCTTCCTTCATCTAAAAACAAAAAACCCTTCTGAAGTTTAACATACACAGCGATGTGTCAAATCAAAAGTGCGCGGCCTGTGAACTCTTCCCCAAGTGAGCCCACCTGTGTCACTTGTTTTTCACTGTTTACAGTCACTGGGGCTTTTGCCTTGTGAAGTTTTTTTTTTTTTTTTTTTTTTTAAATTTTACACAACTGAACTTATTGGTCTTTTATTTTATAACTTTCAGGTTTTGTGTGAGAACTAGGTCTTTCTCACTCAGCTTAAGAAGAAATTCTGACATGGTGTATTTTAGTTCTTGTTTTTGTTTTGTTTCCATTTAAATTTTGAATGTATCCTGGTGTGTGGTGTGAGGTAGGGAAATAGCTTTCTGACATGACTTCTCAGAAGGTTAAGCCTTGCCCCAGTACTACTCACTGGACAGTCTTCACGGTTCTGAGATGGTGCCCTCTCCTGTGCTAACTCTCCCCGGCCTGTTTCTGGATTTCTGGTCCACGCTCTAATGTCATGTCTTCAAGGACCATTGTCGTTGGTGAGCCCTGGTCTGGAGGTGTGTCGAACACGTCTGTGCTGTGTGTGTGACCCGTGAGCCTCAGGTGGAAAGCTGACCCCAGGGAACACGCACAGCCACTTGTCTCTGCTTGTTTCCATGTCTCTAAAGTGGGGGTAAGAATAGCACCTGCCTCATAGGCTGGTTGGGAGGGTTCAATAATGTAAAACATTATGTAAAGAGCGTAGAAGAGTGTCTGGCCTAGATGACACAGTTACCACTTATTTATTTTGATTACTGAAGGCCTTTTAAAATCCGGTAGTTCTGTGGAGCACATGTTGGATGAGGAAATGGAGACTTGGGTCCGGGTGTTGGTGAACAGCACAGGTTCTGCACTGTGTCTGCTCCCGAGCCCCACGCGGCCCGGCCCGGCCCGGCCACCTCAAGCCGTCAGAGCCCTCTGGGTTCCCATGGTGCGAGGCCCCTCCTCCCTCCTGCTGCCCCAGCACCGCTGTGGCTGATCCTCAGAGAGGAAATGTCACTGCGCCCCAGCTGCGGTGGGACGGGGCTTCAGCAGGGCTGCTGCACCAGCTCCTGTGAGAAACGTAGCTCAGGCCCTGACAGTGAGCGATGCAGGGAATCCAGGCCTCTGAGGGGCCGGGTCCTGCTCTGGGCAGCCCCAGGGTCCTGGGGCGAGACCCCCAGCCCACCACTCTCCAGCTGGGTGACCTGGGCGAGGCCCCGGACTCTGAGCCCCGTGTCCTTATCTGTCAAATGGCAGGTGTGGCGGGCCTTGAAGGAAGGACTGCGTGAAGGTCGATGTGTGGCAGGCTGTTGATCTGAGACATCAAACAACACGCTCTGGTCTCTCCACCCCCCCACCCCCCAACACAGCTGGAACAAAGACAGCCTGAGCCCAAACTGCCAGGTCACAGTGCCAGGTGTGGGACAAGGGATCACAAGGAGCCGCCAAGGGAAATAGGGCTTCTTCTGCCAGACACAGAGTGGAGGGCCAGCGAGGCCCGCTGGCTCCGTGCTGAGCCCGTTCCTGGGGCGCTGGCCACGTGCAGCCCAAAGACCCGGGTTCTCGGCCAGGACAGTGCAGGGTGGGGCTGGGTAGGGATGGGGGGACAACTGAAAGGAACAACTAAGCAAATAAAAATGCTTCTTCGTCCTCTCTGCCTGCCTGCCTTCATTCCTGCCTGCTTCCTTCCTCTTTAAAAGAAAGGAAAAAAGAAAGTGGAGGGGGTCGGGAAGGGGGTCTGTTTTTCTCTCTCTGGGTCCAGGGGGCGAGGATGGGGTGAGGGCAGCAGGCAGAGGACAGGAATGAGACGCTGCAAAAGGGTCCCTCAGTAAGTTGGGGTTTCTGAGGGAAGCAAGAGCAGTAGCCGTCTCCCAGCAGTTTGCGGGGCCAGGTCTTCCAACAAGCCCAGAGTCTCGAGTGCTGCCAGATTCAGCAAAGAACAGTTCAGGGGGGCGCTGGGAACACACTTATACTAAAAAACCAGTCCTCAGTTTTCGGAAGACTCAGTTCTTCAAGTTTAACTGGTTGCCTGTATTTTATCTGACAGGCCCACGCAGGGGCCTGGGAACAAGGCAGAGAGGGGCTGGGGGGCATTTCTGGGGCCTATGCCCAGGGAAGAGGCCTTCCAGAAGTTTCTGCAGACTCCACAGGGACACAGAAGTAGCTGGGAGGAACGTCTGGTGTGCTTGTCAACAGGAGGTTCACTCTTCTTAGGGGTGATATGACCTTGGAGCTGAGGGCTGGTGCCTATGGGGTGTCAAGCAGGAGACTTCAGTCTCAGCAAGAGCGAAGGTGAAGAAGGAAGCGCTGAAGTGCGGGGGAGACTGCAGCCTCCTGTCGCTTCCCCACATGGCAGCTGGTAGCCAGCCTACTCTCCTGCCATCCTGTCACCCTGTCACTTTGACACCCCCCGCACCCCATGGGCCTGGTGGGCCTGGGAGCCAGGGGCCAGCCCAGGGGCAAGTGCTGACCACTGTTACAAATGGCTGCGACTTGGATCTTCCCTGAAGTCACCCGTTTGGATTCCCCTGAACATGTCTCCATGGGTACATCAGAGCCGAGGAACTATGCCTGGTTGGGAAATGCGGCTGTACTGCTGCTTCTGCTGCTGGTTCTGAGGACTGTCCTATGTGCCCAGGCCTGGCAGGGGCAGGACACCCCAAAGTTGGAGTGGGAGGGTCCGCTGTGAGCAGGGCCTTGGCATGACTGGAATAACCAGGGCTCACAGGCAGGGGACAAGAAGAGGGTATAACTGAGACAACCAGGGTGCATGGGAAGGGGACAGGACAGGGAAATGGCCGGGACAACCAGGGCACATGGACAGGGGACATGACAGGGACATTGCTGGGAGAACCAGGGTGCACGGGCAGGGGACGTGATGGGGCATGGCCAGGACAATATGGGTACAGCCAGCTGAGTGCTCCTTGTGGCCTGGATCCTGAGATCACTGGGGGCCGGTGAGAGTGGGTCAAATGGTGGAAGGAAAGCTGATTTGGAAGGGGACATGGAAGAGGTTGGTTCAATGGGGGCACGTGGGAGTGCTGTGAGGAAAAGGAACAGCCTACCATGGCCTGGAGGGTGACGGCCTGACCCCTGGGGCAGCTGCACAGGGCCGACCACCCCTGCCCCAGAGGACAGCCCCTGCTCACTGTTCTTAGGGCTCTGGCCTGGCCGTGATCACCAGGCAGGACCAGGGTGGGACCTGGCCTTGGGTCTTGCACAGGGAGGGGAGAGCTGGAGCAGTTTGCAGGACAGAGGGGCTGGGGGCTTGGATGCAGACTGTGCTGGTCTGTTTTCACAAGCTGTGTGACCTTGGGCCGGTCACTCCTCTCTGAGTCTCCGTCGCCTCCTCAATGTCGAACGGCCGCTAGGACTTCACGGACCTCATAGGGAGACTGTCTTAGTAGATGCAAAGGGCTCAGAGCAGGGCCTGGCTGGAGTCCTTTACCAGTGCTGACGCTGGCCGGCCGCACAAGTTCACGTAGGTTGAAGGTGGCCGGGCGGCACTGGGGCAGGTGCCCTCAGCCACCCTATCCTGCACCAGACCCTCATGGGGTCTGGAGGTGGGGCCGGAGCCCCCCGAGGCAGTCTGGGCATCTCTGACTGGGGACTCGGAGGGGCCCGCTGCGTGTGGGGGGGTGGGAATCAAGAGAAGCGATGACTAAGACCAAACCGAGAGGCCTCCCCCACGAGGGGTTCTTCACTTGGCTCCGGTGACTCATGCGGGGGCAGGTACGGGAGGTGCTAGGTGCAAGGGGTGACACATGTCCTTACCCAGAAGCTGATCGCATGTGGGCTAGGGAGGGCCGGGGGTGGGGAGGGACCCTGTGGCTTAGAGGCCTGGAGTCGGAGGCACTTGGGTTTGAATTTCAGCCCTGTCATTTTGGAGCTGTGAGAACTGGGCAAGGAAGGGTGTCTCTTTGTGCCTCGGCTTCCTCACCTGTAGACATGAGGCTAACTAGTTTCGCCCCAGCACCCCCTCTTTCCTATCGTGCATTAGTGGATCTCTGTGACCCTGCCTTTGCCCACATAGCAAGGTGCCGTCTTCTGTTCAGGGAGGGTGGGACGGAGTCAGGGAGGAGACACCTGCGGACATCTGAGGCCCTGCACAGCCGTTCTCTTATCTGAGCCTCACACAAGCCACCTTATAGCACAGAAAACCAGTCCCCGCACCTGCGCACCCAAGTTGCCTGGGGGAGCTGGGTTTCAACCCCTCTCTGGCTTTCCTCCTCCAAGATCTGACTCCGAGGCAACAGAACTTCATCCGGCCAATGAGGAGGCAGGAGGCAGCGTGCGCCCTGGTGGCTCCAGCGCGAAGCCAGACGTTGTGGGATGTGGACCATGTTAAGCCCAAGGATGGGTTGGAGGGAAACAACCCAAAATAAATAAACAAACGAAGTGCTTCCTTCTCCTCTTCTTTCTTTCCTCTCTTAAAAAAAAAAAATGAGAAGAAGCAGGCACGCCCTGGTGGAGTAGCGGTTAGGGCTGCTTCCTCTAGCTGGAGCGCAGTCCGCATACATCCCCCGGACCCCAGTTCGCATCCTAGGCCTGGGGGGAAACAACCAAGATGAACAATTAAATACAAATACATGCTTCCTCCTCCTCTCTCTTCCTACCTGTTTGCTTACTTGCCTTCATTCCTGCCTACACCTTTCCTTTAAAAATAAATGCATAAATAAAGAAGCAGGAAACAGAAAACGGAAAGAAGAGGAAGGAGAGAAAACCAGCAACGGCATGGTGGACTCTTCCCGTCCCCCAGGTTTCCTGTCACTGTCTCCTGCTCCAGACCAGGCAGCCGTGCTTCCCACGTAGCTGAGAGCTGAATGGTGACAGGTTCTGAGACTAATTACAGAGGTACCTTCACTTGGCTCTTGATTCTGTGTCTCCTAAGCATTTCAGTTACGTATCTTTTTTGTAGGGATGACGTTGTTTGTAAAGGCACCAGACCCAGATGCTTTCAAAGATGAACTTAGCTGGTCTACAAATCGTTTAAACGGATCAACGTAAAGGGAACATCAATGTTACTCCAGCTATGCAAGTAATAGAAAAAGAGGAAAACTCTCTAAGTGACTTTATGATGGTAGCATGTTAATAGAAAAACCCGATCAACTTAGTAAACTAACACATGTCAACATCAACAATGAAAAACAAGACGCGAGGCAGTAAACTGTAGAACAGTCCCTCTAAGATTTGGACGTAAGCATTCTGAAGGACATGCTAGAAAATAAAATACAATTATGTGTCAAAGGGAAAAGATACTTTAAGTGAATAGAGCTTGTTTCAGGAATGCAAGACAGGTTCAACAGCAAGAAATTGATCAGCATAATTTTTTTTTTTTAAGGAAAGGTGCAGGCAGGAATGAAGGGGAACAGGCAGGCAGGCAGGAAGAGAGAGGCGGAAGAAGCATTTGTATTTTTATTTAGTTGCTCACACTGGCAGTTTCCCCCCAGACCTGGGACTCGAACCCAGGGGTATGTGGCCGTTGCTCCTTCGGAGGTGACTGACCTAACCGCTACTCCACCAGGGTGTGCCAGTCGGCATAATTCTTTACATCAGTCTCCTGGAGACTGGCAATGTGATCATATCAACTGATGATGAAGAGTCAGTTGAGAACACACTCTTGTGGTTTAGGTGGCTGAGATGACTTGTGTATGGACCATGGAAAGTCCCAGGATTCTGGTTCTCAACCCAGGGCCAGGGGAAAAAACTAAAATAAATAAACAAATTTTAAAATTAAAAAAATTTCCTCCTCCTCCTCTCTCTCCCTCCCTCTGAAACAAATAAAAATTTAAAAAGATAACTTGCCATTATAAGAAATCAAGGAGAATATTTCACACTTATGAGGAGATATACTTAACAGGGTAAGTGCAGGGCATCTATGAAGAAAAAAATCCACGTTGAAGGCCAAAGAGTAAGAGCTCACATCAGAAAATGGGATGACCTAAAACAACAGAAAAATATGAAAGTCCCCAAATGCAATTCCAATGAAAATATCAATTAAAATTAGTTACCACTGCTAATTTTTACATGGAAAATGTAAAAATTCTACAATTAAGTAGACCATCCAGAAATGGGCCCCATTATCCACAGGGTTTGAAATTGTGGCAAAAGTGAAACATCAATTTACTCAGAAAAGGACAGTTTAGTAATAGGTGCAGCACCGTTGTCTAGCCATTTGGAAAGAATAAAGAAACCATACTGGGCTCACCCTGGTAGTTTAGCGGGTAAGTCTGCTTCCTCTGCCTGGTGTATCCACATGCATTCTAAGGAACCCAGTTTGAATCCTGGAGACGGGAGGAACGACCAAGATGAACCACTAAGATAAATAATTCTCCTCTCTCTTCCTGCCTGCTTACTTGCCTTCCTTCCTGTCTGCACCTTTTCTTTTTTAAAAAAGAAAGAAATCATATTGGATCAGTATCTCATACCATAGACAAAAGTAAATTACAGATGAGTCAGAGACTTAATAAAAGGTTTAGAAGAAAACTTAGGAAACTACTCACATTCTAGGAATTGGGGGAAATTGTTAAACCAAGAAGAGGCCAAAGTTCAGTCAAAACTTTTAGATGAATCTAAGTTAAAATCAGAAGGGAAAGGATGACAAGATATCTGAAGAAAAGTAAAAGATGACTTGCATTTACAAATATGGAGTATGAACGACCCACGCCTGTGTGGCACGGACAGATGTCACCGAGAACCAAACAGCACCAGAGAAAACCAGCTAAGGTGTGAGGAGACAACTCAGAGACCAAGTCCAATGAAAGGCGCGCGCTCCTGGCTAGTGAGCAGGGAAAGGCAATGAAAGTGCCCCAAGCTAGCACTGAACCCAGTAGGCAGGTGGACAGGGAAAAACTGGGGGAGCCCGTGTGGGGGACATCCTCATAAAGTCCTTGCTGACGGAAACTGCTGTAAAAAGCCATCTGGGTGCATCCTGGTGGCTTCTCAGATAAGTTCAAGGCCTCTGACTGGTGCAGGCCACATACATCCTAAAGACCCAGGTTTGAGTCCCAGGGCAGGGAGGGAACGATCAAAGTGAACAATTAAATACAATAAGTAAATGCTTAAAAAAAACAAAAGCCATCTGGCGATAGTCTATAAAAAATATTTTTGCAGGATTTCAAAAAGTGTACTTTTTATTTAAAAGAGGAAGGCAGGCAGGAAAGAAGTGAGAGGAGGAGCATCTTAAAAACGTATTTCTTATGCACCTTTTATTGGCCAGCTCTGGGAGAATATGTGCCCCAAACACAGCAAGAGAGTGGAACAGGGAGAAGGGAGGCCCATGGTTGCTTCATAGAATAGGATGTCTCACGTGGAAAAGAGGGACGGGGACTCAGGGAAATGTAGGCCTGGAGAGTGGATGATTCATCTCTGCTCATCTTCATTTCTTTCTTTCTTTTTTTTTTTTTTTAAGGAAAGGGACAGGCAGGAATGAAGGCGAGTAGGCAGGCAGGCAGAGAGAGGAGGAAGAAATATTTTATTTTATTTTTATTTAGTTGTTCACACTGGTGGTTTTCCCCGGCACTGGGGACTCAAACCCAGGCGTATGTGGCTTGCACTCCTTAGGAAGCTATTGAGCTAACCATTGCTCCACCAGGGTATGCCTCACCTTCATTCTTGCCTACATATTTCCTCAAGATTCTTGGATGGACAGATTAACGCTTTGGTTGTGACGTGGGGGACATTATCCCAACCCTCTGAGGATCTTCTCAGGACGCGCAGACAAATGAACATCAGACAAGATTAGCAGGAGAAAAGATCAAACTGAGCACCTTATGTATGGAGAGTTTACACGCAGGTAAATGGAACACACCAAAGACTTACATCCTGGGCAGAGGCGTGAGCAAGGGGGGCCTTGGGCACCAAGGAGCGAGAAAGGGGTCCTCACATTTAGGTGACGCCTTCATATGACAAAACCTTCCCATTAGATGTTGTCCCTGCCTTAGGCTTCTCTGGTAAAGAGGTTGTTTCTGGAGACGACTCCATATCTAAGTATCTATGGCAGCGGTGAGAGCTGAGGGTCTCGATGAACATTTAACACCACACACATACCAGGACGACATGAGCTGGAAAAAGCCTGCTCCCGTCATCTTGGAAAAGGTCTATCTGAACATTTGGGAGGGGGACCAATCCCACAATTTTCATCAAATTTCACAAGCTTTCAGCCATGACTCTTCACCTTTATTTCTGTTGCGATAAAGTTTTAAAGGATGAATATTGTAGCAGTGTTTACAGCAGCGAGAACTAGAAACAAAATGAATGCCCACCCAAGAGAAGGTGGTGGGAGATGGGCAAAGCATCCTCCTTCCCTGCCCCCACCAGGGAGCCATGTGACCAGAGACAGCACGAAGAAGAGATCTACCCCAGCTGCCCTGCTGGGATTCCATCAAGTGTCTGAAGTGAAGAAAGGAAAACCAAGAGAAATGTGAATAAGAGGATTCCAGTTCTCTTGAAAGAAAACACAACCCCCCTTTCTTGGGATAGCCCTGCTGGGTATGACCCTAGGAGACAGAGAGAGTTCCCTTAGGTACCTGGGGAGGGGTGGGCCGTGTGTCCGGGGGAAATCGCAGATTGCCCTGGATGAAAAGTGCCTGTGTGTCACGACACCAGTGAGGTGTATCCCTAGTGTCCATGCCTCATAAAGAAGAACTCAAAGGACGGGAACCAAATAAAATGGTGGCCATTTCAGGGTAGTGAGGTTCTAGGTGATTTTACTTTTTCTTAAGCTTTTATAGATTAGTTCAACTCTTGTTTGCAATGCATAGGGATCCAGCAGCTCATCAAAAAAGAAAAGGAAAAGTGCCCCCAGGGCGCTGCACTCTGGGGAGATCAAGTTCCTTGAACCTCAACCCTCCAGAGTGCCTGGTGCCAACCTAGTCACCGAGGGCGAGCCTCTCGCTCTCAGTGATGCGGGTGAGGGTGAGCGAGACCTGCTGATGAGAGGCAAGTTTATTCAAAGCAGAAACAGCCAGGTGAAGCTCCCTGCGGGCCGGGAAACTTACATCAAGGGGACACACACACGTGAGCGTGACCAGTGCTGCCGGCCTCTCACTCAGGCGGGAAGGACTCTTGAAAGAGTCTGAAGGGCGTGATGTCTTCCTTCCTGGGCGTGTCCAGGTTACCTGGAGTGAAAACAGCCCGAATATCTAGGGGTGTGTCCTAGACTCAAGTAGCTAAGGTGGGGTCCTCGCATTGGGGTCTTCACTCTTAGAAGTCTCTGGTTTTGCCAGCTAGTTTTCTATTCACACAGCTGCATCCTGCCGTCTAGGTTTTAAGCGATGCTGTCCCCGTGTCATCAGGGACACCAGCACTAGCTCAGCTGGGCGTCTTGGAACACTTTGCTGCCGGGAGTCTGATTTGTTTGGTCTGGGTGGTGTCTTTGATGAGAGGCTCTGGGGTTTGGCAGCCAGCGATTCAAGAAAGCATCCTTGAGCGTTAAAGTGCAGTGTTGTAAGTTTATTAGAGAAAATGGAAGAGAAAAAAAAGCAAAAACAAAAGCAGGAGATCGAGTCCTCCTGGGCAGAAAGGGCTGCCCAGCAGGCTAGGGGCTGCTTAGATTTATACTCGTGGAAGCGGGTTTCTGGACGGAGCCCCCTTTCCAGTGTCTGTAATGCTCAAGGGAGTAGAGGTGGCGAGGACCTTTGGAAGTAGAAGCAGTGATGGGGGCGGGTTGGGTTTCAGGAAGTTCTCCAAGTTTGTGAAGCAGCTTCCCGCGTTCCGGTGGTCCTGGCTCCTTGCTATTTTGGGGAAAACATTAGGTTGATGAAGGGATTACAGGACTCTTCCAGAGGGTTAACAGCATAAGCTTTTGCCTCTAGAGCTCAGGAGGCGGCCTGCGGCCCGTGGCTCAGGGCACCCCAAACCCCGCCACGCTTTTGTTGGTCTGGAAGGTTTGGGTCTAAAAGGAACCCTCGACCATGCTGCTCTGGGGCCTGACATTCCCCCTGCACCTTGGCATCTGTTATTACTATTCTTATCTGTACATTATTATGAGTTTTTGTTTTTACACAGCTATTGGGAACCCAAGAATAGAGGCTTATTCCGAATGATCAACCCACGATGTGGCCTCGGGTTTGGAATTCAATAATCAAGCTTTCCTGGAGCAGAAACTGGTGGCTCTCAAGTGCTTGGCCATGAACCCTTTTTTTTTTTTTAAATGTCATCCATTTTGCCTAGCTTCTAAAGGGAAAAGGAATTAAATCATACATTAAAAATCAGATCATGTCACACCCTGTTTACCATGTGCAAGGGCTTCCTCGTGAGCTCAGGGTCGCATCCTAGGTCCTTAAAAGGACTCAGACTGACTGACAGGAGCGGGCAGCCTCTTTTCATGAGGGCCCTGTCACTCAGAGCAGCTGCAGCCAGAGGGCCCTTCCCCCGCCCTCCCAGCCTTGCTTTTTAAAATGCTCACACACAGAAGAGTTGAAAGCACGGAATCATGATCACACGTGTATCTTTCTTCTAGATTCAATAATGACCTTTTTGCCAAATTGCTTTGTCTTTTGGCACCTGTATTTTGCACATTTGAAGATTAGTTGGAGATACCATAATTCCTAAGCCTTAAACACTTCAGCATGAATCTGCTAAAAAATAAGGACATCTTTCCCATAGCCACATGTCACCAACATGTGGTGTTGTACAGTGATTCTCTCATCTCTTCTAATATTGAGCCCACATTCACTTGAACCCAGTAATTCCCAAAGTATGTGCGTGCATGCAGGTGTGATTGTGTGTGTGTCTTCTTTTTTAAATGAAAGGTATAGACAGGAATGAAGGTGAGTAAGCAGACAGGCAGGGAGAAGAGGAAGAAGCACTTTATTTTATTTTTATTTAGTTGTGCACACTGGTTGATCCCCGCAGACCCGGGACTTGAACCCTGCGGTATGTGGTCTTGCTCCTTTGGAGGTGATTGACCTAACTGCTACTCCACCAGGGCGCACCAGTTGTTCATCTTGGCTTTTTCTCTTGGGCCCCAGGTCTTGAACCTAGGTCCTTGGGATGTATATGAACTGTGTCTAGCGGCCTTATCTGCCAGGCCACTAGGGCACACCCCAAAATGTTGTTTTATAGATGTTTATTTTCCAGATCAGGACCCAATAGGTTTGTATATTGCAGTCACACGACACTATTCTTTTTAGTCTCTATTAGTCCAGAGCAGCTGCTCTCAGAGTCCTGGAACACCTGCGTACCTGGGAATCTATAGAAATGCAGGATCTCCGGCCTCACCCTAGGCCTCCTGAGTTGCAACTCTGAGGATGGGCCCAGGCAGGAGACGCCCCGCTTTTTCTTGCTGCCGTGATGTGTGCAGGTCTTTGAAAAGACTTGCTTTCTTCTAGAAAACCGCACATTCTGGATTCGTCAGGTTCTCCCCTCACGCTGTCACTTACCTTGTTTCTCTATCCACAAATATTTAACAAACCCCCTCCAAGTGGGCGGTGTGAATGAGCACCCAGGTTAAGATGTGCAGTGACAAGTCACTGCCCTCAGCCGAGGACGTTCTGAGGCCCCTCAGTGTCCTGGAGGCCCAGGCTCCATGACTGGGTTCATTACCAATGTTTCTACCTTCTTTTCCCCACTGGCTAATAAAGATTGTGTTCTGCAAAAAAAAAAAAGCAACGAAAAGCTTTATTCATAAAACTCTGTTCATTCCATGGCCAAGAATGGAGAAGGGAACTCATTCTGCAATGTCCTCAACTCCAAGCTGAGGAAGGGAAGGTGACAGAGGTTTTCAAGCAAACAGGCGAGGTTATAGGGACAGAACTGGAGGTCTCTGTCATCTATAGGGTTTGGGGAATGGGGCAGAGAGTTCCGGGGTTCATGCCTGGTTCCGATCAGGTTGCTGTCTTCTTTGCTTCAGAACAGGAAGAGTCCCCACAGTCAGTCATTCTTCTATTGATTCTGTCTCTTGTCAGTCATGGGTCTCAGTCCATCATGCAATGAATGGACTCCCTGTGGAGCAAGCATAGCTGGAGAGCTGTGTGAGCAAGCAGAGTTGGGGGTCTGATGGTTTCAGGGCCTTGTGTTAGGTGACAGGTTCTGGGGTCAGGCCACACCAGACACAGTGGATGAGTTGTGAAGAAAGAAACACTCAGGCACACCCTGGTGCCCTAGTGGATAAGGCCACTAGAGGTAGTTCACAGACCTCCCAAGGACCCAGGTTTGAGACCCAGGGCCGGGGGTGATACCAAGATGAACTAAATAAAAATAAGTAAAATGGTTCCTCCTCTTTCTTCCTGCCTGCCTACTCATTCCTTCATTCCTGCCAGCACCTTTCCTTTTAAAAAAAAAAAAAAGAAGAAGGAAACACTCCTCCACTGCCACCCTGGGGAGTGACCCAGCACTGCACCTTCAAGGTCACTGAAGGGAAGTCACTTCAGACTGTCCCAGAGGTGGAAGAACATGGCTGCTGGACACAGGCCTGCAGCTGTGGGAATGGCATCTCTGAGTCCTTCCAGGACAGCAAGAATAAGGGTTAGATATAGGCTCCTCATATTCCAAGAATTTTTGCCTGAGTTATGTGTTTGAATGTGTTTTTAAAATAAAATTGCCAGATTGTCTTTCAAAGAAGCAGGTTCAACCCTGGGAAAAGCAATTTGGCAACACCTTTCAAGAACCATAAGAAAGCTTCGTGCTGATTGACCTAGAAATTGTACTTCTAAGAATTTACCCTGAGGAGATAATCCAAAGAAAAACACACTTATGAAAATTTTCACTGCAGGGTCATTTTTAATCATGAAAAATTAGGAGTAACTCCAGTAATGAGCAGCAGGGTGTGGAGGCAAACAGGGGACTCTACTCAGAAGGATCACGTTGGGCCACTGAGGCGATGGGATGACACAGCCCCTGCAGCTACTTAGAAAGTGATCTTGAGACTATATTAAGTGAGGGAAAAAAAAAAGCAAGACACAAAACGCTAGTGCCTGTCTTACGTTCTTTTTGATTATGACAGAGAACCAGGCCAAATTAGTGTAAAGTAAAAAGCAGATCTTCTATTGAAGCGCAGAATATATTGTGAAATCCAAGTAAAATCGTGAAATCCCTCCTGTGGGTGGGAACCTATTTATTTACTTATTTTATTTCTTTTATTTCTTTATTTTTATTGCAGTAATTATTCTACACATGGAAATAATTTCCTATGTATAGGTTTCTCATGTCTTAGATATATTTCAACACACCCTGCCCTCCACCACATCACTGTGGGTGGGAATTTAGAAACAGAAAATCGGCAGTTACCTCACCTTTCCTCTCTGCTTTCCTGTCAGTCTCTCTCTCCTTCTCTCGCTCCTTCTCCCTTGTTCTACTGTGGCTTGAGAAGTCTGGTTACTTTTCTTCTGGAACACATATTTCCCAGAATGACCCCCTTCCCACATCTTCAGGACCACCAGGTCCCTCAATGATCTCTCGATGGAGTCCCAAGCTGGGGCTCCCTGTTTCCCAAGTCAGATTGTGCCCAGCCTGCTGCTGCTTCTTGGTTGCGTTGAGATAAAATTGACAAAAACAAACAAAAAGAATATGGCTGTGTGTACATTTATATATTTTATATTTTTATATATTTAATACATACATTTATATATTTATTTAATATATTTATATATACAAATTTAAGGTTTACAACTAGATAGATATTCTTCTATGTCTATTTTGGAAATGGTCACCACAGTGAAGCTAATTAATATATTCATTACCTAACCATAGTTAGATTTTTTATAGTGAGAATACTTTAGATTCTTTCAAGCATATAATATAGTTTATTATACAGCCTACTGCTTGGCTGTCCCTGTATTCTCTTGGTCACCGTCCTCCTATGTCCTTCTTTGGTTCCAAATGGAAAGTCCTGAATTCCTCCATTACTCCAATGCTCCATTAACCCGAGCCTGGGTGATAAACATTCTCCCCTCAGCTGCCAGCAAGTACCTCTAAATTACCTTTTTTTTTTTTTTTTTTTTTTAAGGAAAGATGCAGGCAGGAAGAAAGCCAGTAGGTAGACAGGAAGAGAGAGGAGGAAGAAGCACTTTATTTTATTTAGTTGTTCATCTTGGTTTTTCCCACGGAACCAGGTCTTGAACCAAGGACCTTGGGAGGTATGTGGACTGCACGCTTTTTTTTTTTTCTTTCTCTCTCCCTCCCTCCCTCCCTCCCTCCGTCCCTCTCTCTCTCTCTTTCTTCTTCTTTTCAGAAAGGTACAGGAAGGAATGAAGGCAAGCAGGCAGGCAGGAAGAGAGAGGGGAGAGGGAGAAGCATTTTATTTTTATTTTGTTATTTACACTATTGTTTACCTCCAGACCCAGGACTTGGATCCAGGGGCATGTGACTCGTGCTTTTTGGAGGCACAAGTCCTAACCGCTGCTCCACCATGTTCACCCTGTTACTTTTCTTATGACCATGTTTCCACCCTGAAAGGCGGGTAGTAGGGATTTACATTTTTGAAAGAAATGCCATTTGGACACACTCTCCCTTAGAGATGTAAAATGAGTGGGCAGCTATTGTCCTGTGTGAAAGGAATAAGGGAGGGTTGAGGTTGGCCCTTGGTCTGAACAGGCTTAGCTGGGGAAATTTGCATAGCGCTACAGCAGCATCTTGGGAAAAAGGAATCAAGAATGCAATCCCTTCCCTTTTGGATTTCAGTGTCATAGTTGCCTTTTGATGCACTGAGTTCGTCTAGACTGAAGACTGAGCAGGAAAGGACACTCAGTACCCTTGAGAAGGAAGTCAGCGTGATCAAGGAGCGGTGACCCAGGCTAACTTGAAAGGCCTGGTGGTCTGATCTTGACGTGTATGTGGGTGAGTCTGGAAACCCTTCTGGTCAAGCCCTTTGGTCTGACAAGAGACAGGACACATGAAGCCAGAAGTGTCAGGCAGAAGCAGCAGCACAGACACCAGGAACCCCTAGTGGTGACTTCTGGAATTCTCTGACACATTCAAAGTCGCAAAGAGATGGTATTTGTTAGTGATAAACCTGGGGATGACTGTTTGCATCCCCAGACTTCCTCTCTGTCCCTTAACAGTGCATCTGCTTGTGTTAAGTGGAGGGTTATTGCCCTCAGGTGTCAGATACTCACCCCATCGGTGCAGACTAGGCTGACCTTTTGAAATGACAATTTTTCTTTAATTTTTGACCTTTCGTCTAGTCTGGGTAGGTGTTTTTCCTCTTATTTTTAGTTCCTCTCTATCTTTTGCACCCCACCTAAATTCTAAAATCTATTCACTGTCTTTTTCTTTGGTGAATCAGGATCATTTTTCTT
This sequence comes from Solenodon paradoxus, assembly GCA_004363575.1. Lineage (NCBI taxonomy): Eukaryota > Metazoa > Chordata > Mammalia > Eulipotyphla > Solenodontidae > Solenodon > Solenodon paradoxus. The sequence continues at coordinate 161,079 of RJWH01000842.1, forward strand.
ATACCCTTGGGCCCTAATATGATAGTGGGCGTTCATTCATGAATCTGCTACATGGTTATGGAGGGTCTGTCATGTGACAGGTCCTGTCCTAGGCAGGGGGTGGGGAGGCAGGTGACAGTTTGCCACACACCGTCTGCTCTTACGGAACTTGCAATCCAGGGGCAGTGCTATGGAACAAACATGGTATTGCAGAGATGAGTGCTCGGAGGACAGCCACGTAGGGTAAGTGGGCTTCTGCTCTTGGGCATTTTCTCTGCTCTGCGGACATCTAAACAAGGAACTTTAGGAAGGGTCAGGGGGCTGCTCTGGGAGATCTAGGAGAGTCCAAGGCAAGGTACAGGCCCCGAGGGAAGCGTGCATGACTGTCTTAGAAGCCCAAGTGGCTGGAGGAGTAGGGGATGAGGTCAGACTCTTGGAGGCCAATGTACAGCTTTGTAGGGGAGCTTTTATAGGGTTTCAGAGACAGGTGTTTTCTGTCTCTAGACTGGCTGCTGTACTCAAGTAGCTCAGGAGAGGGAGTTGGGAGACCAGGGAGGAGCAACTACTGCAGGAGAGGAGCCGTGTGGAGAAAGAGGTGCCGCTGTGAGCGCTCAGATTCTGGGCAGACGTGTGTTCGAAGGCAGAGCCAACAGAACTGTGCTGTTGACGCAGGTCGGTAACTGATACATACTTGCTGAGTGATTGTTGGATCATAACATCCCTACAACCTGCCCCTATTTCCCCTAGGTGGACCCTCCATTTTGCCCCTGGGTTGAGTCCAGGGCCCACTGGCTTCTTCTCTCCCTGCTATGCCCCCGCCCAGAGAGCCCCAGATCTCCTGTCTCCACCTCGACTCCCAAATTAGATGAGCTTCCCGAAGGACAGGGGGCAGTGGGGGCGGGGCGCAGAAGCGCTCAGCCTGCTCTGTGAGCATCTGTCTCCATCATCAGATTGCTGACGGTCCTGGTCAGGGCCCCCTCTGTCCCACTCACTGCCATGGTCCTGGTCCCTAGCAGGAAACCTGGAACACAGAATGAGCTCGGGAAGTATTTACCAAGCGGCAACTAGCTGAATCAGCCTCCTCCATTCTCCTGGGCGTTTGCTTTTATTTCCTGCCTGGTCTGAAGGCCTCCAAGTGGAAGCTGGACTCCAGGCTGGAGCTCCTCTCCACTCTCCCCTGGAACCAGGTCCTCAGTCTCTTCATGCTCACGCCCAGGGCCTGAGAAGTCTTAGGGACCCTGCAGCAGCTGCCCTCAAACTAGAGACCCCAGCCTCGGGCAGCGATCGGGTCTCCAAATTTCAGAGTAGCTCCCCTCCTTACCCCGGCTCTGAGACCAGACAGATTACTGCGTGGTAATTTTTTAAACTTTTGTTTATTTTATAGCAATTGTCATGATTCGAGAAGTAAATAACACATTTAAAAACCTTCTCAGGGCCAAAGGATGCCAGAATATTTATAAACACATGGGGGGTGGGGGCAATACATGAGGGTTTGGGATCCCCCCCAAGGCCCTGAGCCAGGGTGGGGTGTTGGTGCCAGCCACCAGGACTGTCCCTCTGGCCACAGTTTGAGCACAGGGAGTATGGAGGCCTTGGGGCTCTGCTCAGGGGCCTGGTGGGAGACCCTGTAACCCTGACCCTGCCTCCCACCCAGGGGGCTCCCCATGCCCCACAGGCCAGCTCAGGGGGCCTCTGGGAAGCACCGAAGGACAGGGGGCAGTGGGGGTCGGGCACAGGGCTTGGGACAGAGGTCGGGGATGACGCGGCCTGCCTCAGAGTAGGACAGACACACGTGCACGCACACGCACGCACACGCACACACACACATACACCTTCACAGAAGAACCGCAAGGGGGGATGTTTTTTATTTGATTTTTTTTTTTTTGATTCTAAGTCTTCACGTCTACGGTGTTATTAATTTTTTGCTATTTATTTTTTGTTTCTTCGACAGTGACATAAACTGAGGTAAACATCTGTGACCAACACCTCTCCTAAGGGGCAAAGTGTCCCAACCCCACCAACGGAGGTGGCGGCGGTGGAGCGGACTGGTCCCAGGCCTGCTCCTGCAGCCGGGGCACCTCTAGGTCCTCCAGAATGGGGCTGGGTGACAGAACTACAGTCCCTTCCTAGACACACCCTAGATACTACAACGATGACGACGACGGGAAAGAACCCCCAACAGCATCTTGACAGAGAGAGAGAGAGAGAGAGAGAGAGGGAGAGAGAGAGAGGGGGCGCAGTGGACGTCTACTTGGAATCTCACTCCCTTGTTATTGCAGGAGAGACAGGATGTCGGAGGCCTAAGGCAAAAGGAGAAGTTGCGGCTGGGAGGCCCCAGGTAGGCGGGGCAGTGATGGGCCGGCTCTGGGACGTGGCCCTTGGTGGAGGAGGAGTTGCTACTTACCTGGCATGTGGAGGGCCCCCTTGCCCCTGTGGGAGGGAAGGTCTCCCGAGGGGCGAGCACATGGAGGAGGGGCCAGGCCCCAAGGAGCCATACACTGACTGTAAACTGGGCCCAGGCAGACCAGGGGGCCTATAGCCCTTTTTGCAAGGTGGGAATGAGGGGTCAATGGGAGTAGGAGGGCTCCAGGCTGGAGGGTGATCAGATCCCCTCTGCTCGACCTGGCCCATCGAAGAGCCCCCTCAAATAATGTCCTAGAACCCCAGAAGGGACCCTGGCAGGTATGGCCCAGGACAGTAGATGGGGCCCTGCCTGGCAGAGGGAGCCTCACCCATGTTGAGGTTATTGCGGGGTCCCAGGCCTCCCCAGAGAGGGCAGGGGCCGTGAGGGAGGGCGGGGAGGGTTTGATTCCCCCTCGCCTCTGTGCGGACCCAACCTGCAGGTGCCTCCTTGCCGATTCCCTGAGGGGTGTGGTGAAAAGTAGGCCCTACGCGCCCCCCGCCCAACACCAACAGCTGTCTGGAGGGGTCCTGGGGCAGGGCAGCGTGACAGGTGGCTGCATGGTCACTGGACACAGGTTACACGCACACGTGTGCACTCGTGTGTGCTCACATTTCACTAACCCCTCACATTCCCACAGTGCGCAGTTCTCATTCCCACAGTCACACGCTCCAGTACCAGAAACTGGGGAGACATGGGGAGGGGGCAGCAGAGGCTGACTTGTTTGACCTCAGCGGAACCCCCAGGAGAAATTTCTGGCACCAATCACCTCACGGCCTGCCAGAAGCCCAGGCTGGGTGGGGCGGTGAGGCAGGAGCCTGGCGCAGGCTCCCTGGGCTTGGGGATGCCGGCCGGCAGGGGGCGCTCTGCCAGTCCGAGCTCCGCAATCATTCCCGGGACGCAGGGAGACGAGGTCCTGGCCTTGGGGAGCCCTGTTCCCCGCGTTGTCTGGACAATCTCTGGGGAGGAGGAAGCGGGGACTACTAGCGCGCCACCTCTCAAGTCTTTGTGGTCCAACGAGAGTTACCCTCTTTGTGGGCTGTGTCCTCATCAGGCGGTGGGTTGTGGGGGAGTCACGGACTCTTGGGGTCTGCGCCTGCACACGCGTACTTGTGCCACATCCGGACATTTGCTACATTTTGCGGGAGGGGGAGGGGCGCTTGGCCTCTCCCCTCCAGCCTCCCAGGAAAAGGGTAGGTGAGCCGCACACCTGCCTCATCAGCTCATGGCCCTCCTCTCGGCCAGTGCCCAGGGGCCTTACGCCCTTTCTCTGCCCCAACACCTCAGTCCCTTTCTGTGCCCAGGAAGGGTGGTCAGGAGGGCAGGCCCTGGGAGTGGGACTGTGGGATGGTCTGCCAGGGCGTGCAAAGGGCCAGGGGCAGCTAGTCAGGGTTCGGGGAGGCGTAGGGGAGTCCAAGGGACACTGGCAAGCTCCCTTGCTTCTGACGTGTGTGGGGACTCTGAGTCCTCAGGTGTGTGGGGCGTGGGCCAGCCCCTGCCCTCCAGGCGGGGCCGGAGGTCTTCTGGTGACTATCTCACCAGCCGCCCGCGGACCGAGCATGGGGGCCCGGGTTCCGCCTAGTCTATCGCTACTCCCTCCTGCCCGCCGGGGGCCGGTGGGTTTTGCCGTGGCGTGGCCGCTGCCCCGGCCTGGAGCGGCCCTGCGCAGCTCCCTGCGCCCCGCCCGGCTGCGTGCACCGCGCCCCGGCCCGAGGGTGGCGGGAGCGACTCAGACGCAGATCTCGATGGCCGTGGCCAGCACCACCTGCCCTTTGCTCTTGTCCGGGCGGCCGTCCGTCCTGCCGGGGGGTCCCGGGGGGGCCAGGCCGGTCTCGGGCACCGGCACGGGCACCGGGACGGGCACGGGCACGGGCACCGGCCCGATGGCCGGGGGCGCGGGGCGGGAGCCGCTGCCGCTGTCGGTCAGCACCGTCCGCTTGAGCGGCCCGGGCGCCTCGAGGCGCAGCGGCCCCGGGGGCAGGCGGTCCCCGGCCGGCTTGCGCGCGCGGTGCGAGGGCCGGCGCCGCAGCTCGGACGTGAGCTCGTGCTTGAGGAAGCGGAAGACCTCCTTGGCCGGCCCGCGGCGCTCCGGCTCCAGCGCCAAGAGGCGCTGGAACATGCGCAGCGCCGGCTCGGTGAAGCGGCGCCACTGCGACGGCAGCCCCGGGAGGCGGCCGCGCTGCCAGCGCACGAACTCCTCGAAGAAGGCGTCCGCGCCCGACGCCGCCTCCCAGGGGAAGTTGCCGGTGAGCACGCAGAAGATGAGCACGCCGAAGGCCCACACGTCCACGCCCGTGTCCACCGCGAAGCCTTCGGCTCGGCCCGCCTGGCACACCTCGGGCGCCGTGTACGGGATGGTGCCGCTGACGCGCTTCACGCGGCAGCCCACTCGGCGCGTCATGCCGAAGTCGGCCAGCTTCACGCGGCGACACTCGCGGTCGAACAGCAGCACGTTCTCCGGTTTGATGTCGCGGTGCACCAGCTGCCGCCCGTGCATGAAGTCCAGCGCCAGGCCCAGCTGCTGCACGCAGCGCTTCACCGTGTCCTCGGGGAGCCCGACCTGCCGGGGAGGGGCCGGGGCCGCGCTCAGTGTCTCCGCCTTCCAGCCCCCGCTGCCCCCCTGCCTGGCTCCATTTCCATTTCCCCTCTCTGGTCCGCAACCCTGCGCCAGCTGCTCACCCTCCCCATCCCCTAGTAGCCGAGTGGCGGGCAGGACCCCTTCAGCGGACCAGCGGTGTGTTAAGCGCCCTACGGGCGGCTCCATCAGCTCAAAGCTGCTACTTCACACCCATTTCCCCGAACTGCAGCCCTGGGAGGAGGCCCGATCACTTCAGCCACCAGCAGAGCAGTAAAACCGGCCCCATGGATGGCACTCTCCTCATTCCCGGGACCCTCCTCTGGCAAGCCTCTAGGGACAGTGGCACTGCCCCCCTTATGTCCCCACCCTTTCCTAGGCAGCTTCGAAGAAGGCACCTTAGGACTCCATCCCGTCACCCCATTACTCTGTCATTTGGCTCTGGCACAGTTTCCCCCGGAAGGACCAGAGCAGGACCTCCGTGGGCTCACTGAACCCCCCGTGACAGCCCTCAACAGCTTCTGACCTGAGGAGGGATGATGTCAAACAGGTCCCCGGCTGGCGCGTACTCCTGGGCAAAGACATAGCAGTCCTCTGTCTCGAAAACCACATCGAAGACCTTGATGATGAAGGGGCTGGAGGAGAGGCTGTTGGTGATGCTCACCTCCCGCAGGAAGCTCTTCAGCTTGGTTTTGCTCTTGTTCACAAACTTCAGTGCCATCTTTGTGCCTGGCGGGATGACAGCAGCAGTGCTGAAGACCCCTGTCCCTGCACCCACATCTACAGGTCTGTCTGTCCCCGCCAGCAGGTGCCATGGGGGCCCCCAGGGCGTGACCCCATCTTCTTCTGACAGGCAGGAAATAGATTCCATGAGGAGAAAGGACGAGGCCAAGGCTAGGCATCGAGTCTGGGCAGGCCTGGGCCTCAGCACCAGCCTATAGCCTCCATAAGGAGCTCGCTGGTTCCTCCCCTCTCGTTTCTCCCAGACTCACTACCACTTATCACTCTTGTGTGTCTCCCCGAGAGTAGAGCAGGAACCTCGGTTCCCTCCTGCATCTCCAGTCCCTGCGGTAGAAGGTGGCGCATAGTGGGCATTCCAAAGTTGTTTGTTTTAATTGAGATATCATTGGTTTAGCCATACTTAAAGGTTTCAATGCACAAATATCTCTTAAGTGGATGAAAGAATGAGAAGGGACTAGATGCTGAGAGGAGAGGCCTCCAAGTCACATGTTCCCCAATTCTGTGCATGGGCAGGCACCTGCATGCATAGCTGGGTGACACACGTGTCCCCAGGACACACTCATCACAGGCCCTGCCTCCAGCACTGCACATTCACACTCACGCCTCATAATGACCCTGTGAGGTCAGCGCTAATGCTACTCTGTTTGACAGAGGGGGAAACGAGGCACACAGAGTTTGTCAGTTGCCTGAGCTCACAGAGCAAGTGAGTGGCAAAGCTCAGGTGACCTCCAATCCAGTGGTCCTCCTGCTGCTCTCAGTTGGCACAGAGACCCTACTCCAGGTGTGTGCAGCTGTGGGGGATCAGGCGGCCCTGGTCCCCGACTGGCTGAATGGGCACTGCTGTGCTGTGAGTCTTTAGTGCTGGGAGGGCAGCAGGCTCAGTGGTTAAGTGAGAAGGTTCTGCAGCTGACTACAGGGGCCACATCTGAGCTCCATTCCTCTGTAGCAAATGACTTTGGTTGAGCGACTGACTCTGGGTGTCAGTGTCCTCACCTGAGAAATGGACATGGCCATAGTGACCTCACAGTGTCCTCTGTCACCCCTCCTTAAGCTTGTGCCCTGTTCCCGAGGACCCATCTTCAGTTCCACGCAGCTCCCTGGGGCAGCTAGCAACAAAACACCGCTCCATCACTGACCTCCCCCTGAGCTCCGGGGGGACAAACCCTTGCTTGTCCCAAAGGCACTCACATGGCCCCAAAGCAGCACCCTCCAGTGGGCACTGTGCTCCCAGCTTTCTCTCTTGGGCCACCTGCCTGGCCTCTTCCCCGCCCCGGGCTGCTTCAGGCCATAGCCTTTCTACCTGGGTCACAATTCTGCCTCTCTGTTGGCTTCAGGGCCCCAGACACAGCCCCTGCCAGTCCCCACCTCTACCAACTGGCCACCCTGCAAACTCACCTGTGCCCTTGTAGGCCACCAGGTCGACCTTCCCATAGGTGCCCTTGCCCAGCTCCCGGACGAGTTCGTAGTGCTTGGTGACGTCACTAGCGGCCACTGTGCGGAGGGTTAGTGCCTGCATGTCTTCCGTCAAGAGGGGCACGCCTGCACCCAGCCCAGGGGCGACCGCTGGCCCACAGCAGGGCAGGGAGCGGGGCGGCTCGGGCTCCGGGCAGCCCACGCTCATCTTCTCCCTGTGGCGGGGAATGTGACATGGAGTGTGACCTGAGCCTGGGCCCCTCCTCAGTTCCCAGCATCCAGGATCCCTGGGGACCTGGTTGGACTGCCAGGCCCAAGAAGGCCACGAGGGGGCGACATGCATCTTTGCTACATCCCCTTTCCCCAAAGCTTCAGGCCCAGGCCCCAGCCAGCGCTCCCTGGAGACATCATTGCCCCAGCCCCACCGGGTCCCCACGGCCTGTCTCGGGCTACATCCAGACAGTGTCAGGCAAGACGCACGTGTTTCGGTCACACAGACACCAAATGCCAAGTTCAGAGCCTGGGGGACACATCACAGAGTACATGAAGACTCCTGCCTTTGTGGGACTTAGGTTCTGAGCAGATGAATAATAACCTTAGTGGACAAGTGAATTACATATTATAGCAAAAGTGAGATGGATTGGAGAGAAAATAAGACAGGACGCAGGAAGGGGGCTCTGAGGGTAGGGGTGTCCTCTCAAAGACCTGCTACTCATCCAGCAAAACTGGCTGGATGGTGCAGATATGGCCACACTCCTGCCACAGCCTGGAACTGCCCCGTCCACTCACCCCGCCCAAGTACTCGAAGCCACAGCTACAGTCTCAGGGCCCGACCGCCTCTGGATACAAGGACAGGGCGCCCTCCCCACCGCCACTCTCACATTCGCAGCCTGAGAAACGTCAGTTTCCACTGCAGCGGGGTGGGCTTCCTGCAGTCACCCAGCCTTCAAGGGCGCTGGCTTTGCTGCTGCCCAGGCAGTGTTGTGGGGGGCACCGCTCAGCAGGTGGGGAGAACCCAGGGCTGGTGACAGTGACTGCCACCCGAGGCCTGAATCTCCTGTCTAGAAGGGGAGGCAGGTAGGTCGGGGTGGCCTCCGTGTCTGCCCGTCACCGACATGCTTAGGCCCACAGCGGCCCTCAGCCCCACCATGGCATTGGCTCTCTGAAAGCACAGCCTGGAGTCAGACAGCTGGGTTTGGGCCCAGCCTACACCATTTACTGCATCTGTGTGCCTCAGTTTCCCCACTCTAAGAAGGGCATCATAGTCCCTTCTCCGATGGGTTGTGGTGAGGACCGAGTTAACAGATGGGGAGTGTGTGGCCCCAGGCACACGGGAAGGCGCCCTGGGCAGGCGATGGGGCTCAGGGGCTGCGTTCTCCCGCTGAGAGCTGGGGCACGGCTGAGCTCTCCTCTCCCTGAGGCCCCCAGCCTGGGCCGCCCAGCAATGTGCTTTCCAGGCCCAAACCCTCTTCTGCTGCTCTGCCCGCCTTCCCCCTCGGCACGACCCAGCCTCCCACTTCTCGAGATGAGGAGGAACATCAGGAGGGAGCTTCCTGGCCTCCCACCCGGCCCCACAGGAGCTCCATCTGCAGTGCCCCACCAGCTGGGGGCAGGGCCCTCCTCCCTCCTCAGCTGCCATTCTGCTTCCGGAGTGAGGCTCCCTCCATTCATAAGCACGTCCTGCTTATGAGAGAGCCTTCCCCCACTGGGCCAATGCCTTTCCTCTCCAGCCCATTTCACAGAGGAATGGTGCTGCTTCCCCTCCCTCTGTTTGAACCCTGACTGGCACCCATCATCCTATAGCCCCTTCTCTTCTTGCTGAGCCACCAACTGGGCTATGGGTGACATCCCCTCACGATGGTTGAAGGTCGTGTCCGGGTTTCAGGGCTGGAGGGTACCTCTCCTAGCCCTGTCAAAGGTCCAGTTGCCACCTGGGATATGGTGATAATGCTGATGCCACAGGGACAGGGAGGCATTTTCCATCCTCCTCAGGTCCTTTCCACGGTCGTGGGACTGTCCCTGAGGGGTTCGGAGTACACACCCACTGCCTTGAACTCTTCCCCCTGCCTGCCGGCCAGGGAGATTCAGAGCACTGCTGACTCACTTCTGGGATGTGCGAGTGTGTGTGAGTGAGTGTGCACCTGTGTGCAGGCACGTGTGGGTGTGGGTGCCGTGCTCCCACTTGGGCCCCTGATGCAGCTGCAAGTGGCTGGAGCCCTTCTTCTCTGCCCCTCACTGGGGACTGTTGGGTCCTCACTTGTCCTGCTGCTGCTTGGGCCTCAGAGGTGCAGTCTCCACAGTATGGGCCTGGGTCCCACATTCACCCCTGGCCCCCAGGCTCTGCCCCTGCTCTGCCCACCTCTCCAGTCCACCTCCCACCCCATTTGCCCAGTCTCATCATTGTCTTCAGGTCCCACTCCTCCAGGAAGCCTTCCGTGCTGGCCCAGGTGCCAGTTCCTGCCTCTGCTGAGCCCAGGATTCAAACCGGTCACCTCTCTCTCTCTCTCTCTCTCTCTCTCTCTCTCTCTCTCTCTCTCTGACTCTGTGGAATAACCTGGGGGTGCGCCTACCTGTGTCTCTGTCCCCAATTATGAAGTCAAGAATTCTCAAGGACAGGGCCTAGATAAGATCCAACTCGAATCCCTTTCCATGGTTCCTAGGATTTGGGGGTTTGGGGACCCCTCCTATCGCCCCCTACTCCTTCCCCACCTCCCTCTCCCTTCAGGCCTGTTCACTGAAAGGTGTGGCAGGAGACAAGGAATGAAGCACATCGGCCCTGCTGCTGCACCGCCCCACAGGTGCACACTGCCTCTGACCCACTTACGACACATGTGACTTAGGAGGCACAGCGGGAGTGATGAAAACAGTGGGCCTCGGGGCTCAGCGGACTTGGCCTTGGCCTGGATCCTAACGTGGGTCACTTTGTAGCTGAGTGACCTTGAGCCAATCACACCGCTTCTCTGGGCCCAGCTTCCACAGCCGTAGAGAAGAACATGACAACGATAACAGTGGCGGTGGCGAACGCTACGCGGTCCTGATTACATGGCCGGCCCTGCTCTGGATGAGCTCACTGAGCTCAACTCTCAACTCGACAACTGTGAAGTACGGACGTATGGTGGCTGTCCCTTTAGAAGAACAAGGCATAGACTAAGTGACTTGCCTAAAGTCACTGAGCGAGCGCTAGGACTGGCTTCAAACTTGGTGCTCTTAGCCATGGTCTTCCCAAGTCAGAATGCTGCACCTTCTCACCCAGCTCCCTAGTGGGGAAACTGAGGCCTAGAAGAGGCAGACCTTCAGTCACCAGTGCGCCTGCGCTCCTTCAGCCCTGCTGGGAGCTGCTGGGCGCCGGCACTGGGGCAGAAGCCACTGGATCATCACTACAGTGAGGAGGGGAGGCACACGAGCTCCTGGTTCAGGTTGGGGCTCGGGACACAAGTGCTGCCCCACGTGACTGAAGGCATTTGTATCGGGCACCAGTGGGCGCTGGATCTAAAAGCATTTCGCCTCCATCCATCCCTGCCTCCATGGAAGGAACACAATGCACTGGACAGATGGCCATGAACTTTCCAGCACCACGTGCTGGGCCCCCAGCTGACCTCCCTTCACCGCATGCTGTTAGCTCTGCATCCACACTCAAGCTGACCAGCTGGCTCAGGGGACAAGCATGTCTTGCACCTCGAGTGCGTGTCCTCATGACCCCAGAGAAGCACCACTACCTGCCTGGACTAACAGCAGGTAGGTGACCCCCAGTCCTCATGGCCACAGGTGTGGCTCTGATCACGAAGGTGCTGGCCCTGCAGGCTGGGCCCTTGGCCATGTGCTGGAGGGCCACAGCGGGGGCGGGCCGGTTTCCCAAACAAGAAGCAAGAATGAACCACCTCCCATTTCCTGCTGGCAGGCAACTGAGCTGGGTGCCTCTAGAAACTGCGCCCACCACACAGCCCAGCTCAGCAAACCCTGGCTGAGTCCTCACAGGCACCCTGAGGAGAGGGCAAGATGCTTCCTATTTCAACCCCAAAAGCAAAACCACTTAGTTGAGAGATAACTTACATGCCCCCAGGTACACCAGGGAGTGGAGGAGCCGGGGTGTTGGTGGGTGCAGAGTGTGCAGTGGGCGCTATAGTCGAGTGAGCCTGTCTTATCAAGGAAGAGGCCAGGGGCCGACGACGGTTCACTATGGTTATAGCTAACCTTGTGTTTCCTGTGGTACAAGACTGAGCTGTGGCTGGAGGGCAGTTTGCAGCCAGGTGTGGCCATGGGGGCAGTCTCCCCAGTGGAATGTGAGCAGAAAAGATGTGTCGAGCCTAGGCTGGGGCTTTTAAAAACAGTTAAAGTTCCTCCTGTCCTCCTGTCTCTTGGCTGGAGGCAATTGTCACTCCTCCAGGAAGCCTTCCTGGTTGCTCCCAGACCCCAAAAGATGGAGCTTCAAGATAGGGTCTGGGTCCCCTGGGTGTGGGAGTGGGGGGTGCTGTTCTGCATCATCTGTGAGCCAGGAGTCAACTTCTATTGTGTTAGGTTTCTGGGATCCAGGGACTGTGTGGGGATCATAGCAAGAACGACGCTAATTCAAGACTATGTAGCAAGTGTGGTTGGAGTGTGTCTGGAGAAGGTAACCTGGATGAGGATCACACTGTCATTCAAGAGACAGTCAGTCCGATTATAGGAGAGAACAGGGGTGACTAGCCTGGAAAGCGGCTCTTTCTGTGCACTCAGACCAATCCTGGCAGATATGTGAGTGTTTCCCTTGTGCCAGGTGCTATGGACGAACTTATTTAGCAGTCACAGCAAGCCTGGGAGGCAGGAGCTACTATTATTCTCCCCGTTTTACAGAAAGGGAGACTGATGGGCTAATAATGTGCCCCAGAGCTAATCGCAGCACAGGCTGGGATCTGAAGTTAGGGATTGCCAGGCTTCAGAGCCCATGTATTGTGCCTCTGGAGGCTCCTGAAGGCTGATCCCGGCAGTCAGCGGCTCCAAGTGAGAGCGTTCTCACTACTGAGCAGGGGCAGGTGTGTGCTCCTCACTGGGGCAGAGAGGCAGCGACTGGAGACTCAGTGAGGGCAAAGCTGGACCACGCGGCATCAGCCTGGCCCTCCTTAGTCTCACTCTGAGATTCTAAGATTCTGTCCCCCTGGCCACGTCCCTCCGGTCACAGCACCCATGTGATGTGCTGAGCATCGGCAGACTGCAAGGGCATCCTTGACAAAGGCCAGGTGTACAAGGATGCCACTGAGCAGATGTCTGCTCCGGGCAGTCCCCTCTCTCTGAGGATCAGTAGCACTGTGAAAGTCCCTTTGAAAAAAACAGCCATAAGTGGCATTTCAGACATTGAGTGGGGCTAGGGAGTACCTGCGGCTTCCCTCACCTGCTTCTCTGAAAGTGAGGCGCTGGGCTTCATCCCCTTAGCCTGAGTGACGGAGTCAGCTCTGCATACCCCGCATGCCCCCTGCCTCCGGGCTCCTCTCCTCCAGTCCCCCACATAAATAAAGTGTCTTCAGACCAAATTTGACCTGATCTTGCCTAACACATTTTCAGCAGCTTCCCTAATGGACCTGTGGTGCTTTTTCCTGCTCAGTGTCAGTTTCTCTTTCTTTGGGGAATGGCCCTGCTAGGTCCATGTAGGGTGGTCTTCATCCTGACCTAGACCTGGCCAATGGCAGGTCCTGCCTGAGAAAGAAGCAACAAAGAGATAAGCAGGACTGCGTGGTAGAGATTCAGATGATTTTGAGCCCCTGGATTCAGGCACATCCAAAGGCATTTTACTCAGGTTTGTCTCATAAATTAATTCATTTCCTTTTTGGTTTAAGCCAGTTTGAGCTGAGTTAATGTAACCTGAAACTTAAAGATTTCAGACAAATATATCTACCCAGGCACTGTGCTGGTGCTGGCATGCGGAGGGAAGTTAGAGTCAGGCATCAGGTGAAACCTACAGGTGAGGAAGGCAGAACTCAGCATTCCAGCATTTCCAAGGTGGGCACTAGCAGGTGGGTCAGGGTGGCTTCCTGGAGGAGGTGATACCCAAAAGGGCTCTCAAGCAAGAACTCCAGGATCTCCTTGAAAGCAAGCCCTGTGCCGTCATCATGCTATTCCCAGCACTTATCCAGGGTGTGAAAAGTGCCCAGTGAACAATTCTTTACGTGTTCAGGAGGTTGTGACTTTTTATATCTTAGCTATCTGGACTGTGACCCTGCTCTTTAGCGTATTTCCCAGGGGCCTACTTGAGGTATCATTAACCCCGTTTTACAGATGCACAGACTGATGTCTGGAAGAGAACAATGACTTGCTCTAAATCACACAAAGCCAGGGGCAGGGCTGAATTAGAAGCCAGGGTGCCTGCAGGGTGCTGTCTCCCCCTAACAGTCCCAGCCCCCAACACAGCAGAGATGGGGGCAGCTCTGTCACTGGTGACTGTGAACAGAGAGGCTGGAGGACCCATGATAATGATGGTGATCAGAATAGCTAACACCGAAGGAACGCTCTGATGTGCCAAGTGCCCCCACAGAAATGAACTCATCTAGTCTTACAACAGCCTCTGACATGGGAACTATTATTCACCCCAATTTACAGATGTGGATATTGAGGCACAGAGTGGTTAAATCACTTAGTCAAAATCATCCAGTCAGGATTCAATTCCAGGCATTATCATGACAGTCTCCAAAAGCTTGACCATGATGATTTTACTGTCTCTGAAATGATTAGTAAAAATCGTGTATTTTCTCATTATGTCCATGTTTTACATTGTGGCCCCATTTTACAGAGAAAGATGCTGAGATGCTCAGGTGAGTTAAGCAATGTGCCCAAGGTCTTTCTGCCAGCAAGGGGGCAGAGCCAGGGACCGACTGAAGCTTGGACTTCCCCTGTTCTATCACCCCTTCTCCACTCTTGGTCAGTCACTGGTTTGTGGCCTGGGGCCTCCCAATGGACTCACTGTCTTCAGCACCACAGGCATGGACAGCACCCAAGCGGCCCGCACTAAATGCAAGGCAGGAGGAAGCTGGAGGGGGTCAGGCGGCCAGGATGGAGGAATTAAAGCGTCAGAACCCAGGCCCCAGGGCTGCAAAGGTCCATATAGGTAAACAGTAGTCCCTTCTGAACTTCAGGGAATATATTCCAAGACCCCAGTGGAGGCCTGAAACCATGAACAGTACCAAATCCTAGAAGACTATGTCTTCCCTGATCGCAGACATACCTATGATAGTTTCAGTTCTACCAGTAAGATTTAACAACAATAACCCACAATACAGCAGACCTATGATAACATATAATGAGTTACGTGAATGTGGTCTCCAAGTATCATACTGACTGTAGTATTTTCAGATCTCGGTCGACTTCAGGTTGCAGCCACCACAGAAGGAGAAACCTTGGATCAGGTGGGACCACCATACTGCCATCTGTAAAACCAAACCCCTACTGATAGGCGCTGTGGCAGGTCCAGCGTTCTGTACTTACTACACACAAGGAGCAAGTCATTTTGCTGCAGGCAAATGTGTTTGTAGGATAAATTTGAGATGGGTTGCCAGGTTAAAAGGTGAGTTCTGGAATTTCTGTATGTGCCCAGGGTCCCCCAGAGGGCTGTACCACTGGCCCTGCCCAGCCACGTAGGAGGGCGGGACCCAGCAGCTGCCACCAGCTCCCTTGGCCTCGCTGAACCGCCACAGCACATGCGTGGTAGGTCACTTTGAAAAGGGGGAATAAGGATGGGTTTCTCATTTGCTTATGTTCTCATAAAGTAACTCTGGAACCAAAACCAGTTTTAACAAAGGAGCTTTGCTTGACCACTCTCCACACTCACTCCCACTGGTGTGAGCCATCGTCTCTCAGTCATTGCAGTGACTCCCTAGTGGTCACTCTCTGGTCCCCACAATCTGCTCATGACCCAGCACCAAGCAGCCCATCAAAACCCCATTGGGTGAAGTCATTTCCTGGGTCCATCCACTGACTCCCAGCTGTTTCCAAAGCCCTTAGAGGGGCCCTCGATCTGTTCCCCTGGTCCGTCTCCTCCTTCCCTCTGCTCCAGACGCACTGGTCTCCCAATGGCTCCTGAACACACCTCCCCAGGGGCTGTTCCCTCTGCCCCTAGAAACCTACTTGGCTTGTTTCCTACAGGTTCTCTCAAATGACACCTCTTAGCTGGGGTTACCCTACTGCACCCCACTTACCCTGCTCTATTTTTCCCCCAGCAGAGCATCTCACTTTCTAACGTATTATATAATTAACCGACTTGTGAAGGGCAGGGACTTTGTCAGCTGGTCTTGTTCACGACTAGCCTTCGGCAGCCAGCATGGTGCCCAGCACATACCAGGCACTTAATATTTGGTGAATGAACCAACCAATAAACAAATGAATCTCTGGGAAAGGGGTGGGGTAAGGAATTAATGGAGGCAGGGCAGAAAGAAACTTTTCACTCTAGTGTCTTGAGGCTGGAGAGTACAGGGACTGATGCTGGGTTGTGGCTGGGTCTAGGCAAGGCCAGAGGTGAGGGCAGGCTCAGCACCGCAGGGGTGCTAGAAGAACTAGAGATGGCACAGTCTCGTGGCCCAGACCCCCACAGTGGGACAGTCTGGGCTCAGGAAGGGGACACCCCCTGTGCAGAGCTCTTGCTCCATGTCTCCGGAGCAGGCCCTCCAGACTAGCTCCCTGCAGCTTCAGTTACCGTGAAGGGTGACTCTGACCCTCACATCTGCAGAAACCTGTGTGCACACAGGGGCTCTCTAGTGGGCTGTCAGATCGCCAAGGACCCAGAGCCTGGCCTGTGAGGTGTCTGGCCTCTCTGCTGGTCTGCTGGTCTCCTGGTCCAAACATTCCCTCAGTTATCCGGTCTATGAAATGAGCCACCAGGGGTTCTTATCCCTTCCCGGGTCACCAAGGGCTCCCCTGAAAAATGTCCACAGTCATCTGTGCACACACTACATACAATGGGGGAGACTCCAGATAAAGGCCTCTCTCCCTGCTCGGTCCTTTGACAAATATAGACTCCACCTAACATTCTATTCTGATTCAAAAGGAGGAGGCGACTGTTCTCAACTCTCCTCCTCTCTTCCCCTTACAGTGGGCATCCCAGCTCTCTCCCCTCTGCCTGTGTGGTCACCTGCGTAAGCCTCAGTTTACCCATCAGTAAAATGGAGCCGAGACTGCCCATCTAACACAGTGGGCTCCTGTACGAATTAAAGAGGCACTGCTTAAAGTACTGGGCACAGAACAGATTCTAGTGAGAACCTGCTCGACAGGGGGCCTGGGCCCTTGACTCTGTTGAGGACTGTGCACCATCTTATCTATTCGAGGCTGTGACAGTACCTTAGTTTTCTGTGTTGTCAATGGACCAGTTTGGTTCTGCTAATCTTACCCCAGGAGCCACCTGAGCCAGAAGGGACTCCGGCGGAGATCTCACCAGCTCCCTGTTTTGCAGGGGAGGAGTCTGAGAGAGAGCTGGGATTCTCCCAAGATCAAGCAGCAGAAACTGGGAACAGTCTCTCTGCGGCCCTCCCCACAGCGGCAGCCTGGGGATCCCCTGGCTGTGAGCCTCCGTTTTGGCTCCAGCCTCTGCCTCAGCACCCCCACCCCCACCCAGTTGGCGCAGTCTGCCCCTTCCCCGGGCCACATCCTTGGTGGTTATTAATAGCTGGTGACGTTGTCGGCCTACAGCGCTGCCCAGAGCTGGAGAGGCTCTCTAGCCTCTTCCCTGCCCCATCCAGACCCGTGGGGAGTGGGAGCCACCCGAGGGTCCAGCCCCTGCAGTCTGAGGAGGTGCTTAGGGCACCCACAGGAGTGAAGGAGAGCACAGTGGCCCCCCTTCACTGACCGGCAGGGGCCTTGACTGGGTGTCTAGCAGGGGACCGATGGCGGCCACTGAGAAACCTGGGTGATCAGAGCTTCCCTGATCAGCCTTCCGTGGGGCGGCCCTCACCTCTCCCCCTGTCCCCGAGTCCTGCAGGAGGGAACGTGGACAGAGTCTGGAGCCCAGAGGCAGGTGTTTATGGGTAAAGCCAGGTCATTGCCATGTCTAGCCCTGGAGCTTAGGTGAGTCACTTGCTCACTCGCTCTCTCTGTGACTCCCTCCTCGTCATTAAAATGGGGATAATGAGGGTGCAAGTTAAAGTATATTAATAAAAGCCAACACTAATGAACTACTCAAAGGATAAGTACTTCTATCTATTGGCTCATTTAAACCTCACAACACTCTTAGGAAAAGCTGCAATTATTATTTCCATTGTATCCCTCACAGTTCAGGAACAAAAGGAAGATTGAGTGACAGGTCAGGGTCACACCACTGGAAGTGGCTTAGAGGGCAGGCTGGCTCCAGCACATTCCGTGTATAGTGGTTGAGCACCTACTGTGTGTTTGGCACTGTGCCTGGATCTGGAATACATTCTGAGTAGACAGACAGCCCTAACCTCAGGGGTCTACTAAATGGAGGATGAGACGTATGGCAGACAGTCAGATGTCCTAATGGGAGAGACAGCAGGAGAGAGGCTACTGTGGTGGGGAGTGACACTGTCCACGGAGGTGAGGAATGGCCCACTGCGGCTAGAGGAGAGAGTGTAGCAGTGTCTGGGCCTTGGGGGACCTGAATTCCAAGGAGCGGGAGGCACTCCAAAGCCCAGGTGCTTCCTGAAGCTGGCCCTGCCTGCAGCGGGGCTGGGAGTGGGGCGGACAGCAGCAGCCAGGCCCGGTGCTCACAGTCCTTGGAGTGGGGCCAAGGGAGGACGGGGCGGGGAGCCTGCAGTGCCGAGTCCGGGGGACCTGAGCTGTGGCTCTTGCCAGCATGGCCTGTTTGAGTCAGCAGAGGTGTGGGGGCGATGGACACTGCAGGGGGATCTGTTGGATCCCTCTGGCTGGCCTTGCCTGGTGACCAGTGTATGAAGTGATGGAAAGTGGGCAGAACTTTCCCTGAAGCTGAGACATGGAAGCCTGAGTGAAAACCTTTACCCCTGAACCTCAATTCTCATCATTATTTTTGAACCTGTAAAAGTAGAGGTAACAGCCCCCTTGTGCGGGCTTTTGAGGACGAATATCACCAGCAGCCCGAGTGGGTCCTCAGCGCCACGCACAGCCCTTACAAGCATTCATTCATTGAACCCTCACGATGACCTCACGAGGGGGGGACAAAGTGCCATCTCCCTTTTTTGTCAATAAGGAATTGGAAGCACAGAGAGGTAAGCACGTTGTCCAAAGTCACATAGCAGGGTCTAGAGGTCGTGCTTTCCACCATGAGGCTGTGTTACCTGCGGGCCTCACTGTCCCCGCTGGAGACACTGGGGTCGGGATTGGCAGGCACCTAGCTCCGAGGGTGGGAGGATCTCAGTGCATGTTAACAAGTCCTGTTTCAGGACCTTCCTGCTGGGGGGTGGGGGGGGCGTCCCAGAGACCCAGGGGAGCTGTCCTGGGATGTGAGGGCAGGCCCAGGAGGAGGAGGTGGCTCTGTCCTGATCAGCTCACTTGCAAACCCAGCAGGCACGCACAGAAGTGACAGCAAACACTGATGTAGCAGATACCACCTACATGTCAACTTGTCGTGGTCCCCTTCCATCCTCACTCCAACCCTAAGAAGTAGGAGTATATTGTCCTCATTCTACAGCAGAAGAAGGGAAGTACGGAAGACAGTGACAGATCCAAGGTCGCACAGCTGGTGCATGGCAGAGGTGGGATTTGAACCCAAGCAGTCTGACATATTTCACACGACCTTTTGAGGGCTCTCAGGGGTCAAGTAATGCTGTCCCCACGCTAAGTGAGAGAACTACGTACAGGGTCCAGCATGGAGTACCTGACACTGAATGGCTCCTGAGTGGGGGCTGAACTGAGTCTGGACCAGTCCCCCTTCTCTGGACTATGGCCAAGCTGCCAGATCGGAGAGAGGGGAGGGTGGGTGGACAGAACAGGGGAAGGGCTTTAACTGGCCCCTTCAGGTTCACTGCAGCAGCTTCCTGAGCCCCGGAAGGGGACCCGGGGAGTGGGTGGCTCGGGGAAGACTGGGTGATTGGAGATGCTGGTCCTGCCTCAGGCCTGAGGCCCATCGCCTGGGGCAGAAAGCCTCAGGGCCTCGCTCCAGCAGGAGCACTGGCGCCACACCTAGAGAGCAGAAATGGAAGCAAGAGGTCTCCTAAGCCAACAATGGCCTAAATCTGAGCCTCAGCCT
The DNA here is from genome assembly GCA_004363575.1 of Solenodon paradoxus. Classification (NCBI taxonomy): domain Eukaryota; kingdom Metazoa; phylum Chordata; class Mammalia; order Eulipotyphla; family Solenodontidae; genus Solenodon; species Solenodon paradoxus. The sequence goes on from RJWH01000842.1 coordinate 180,321, forward strand.
GGGCCCAGGACTTGTTCTGGAAGGGCTCCATCGGCCCCCAGGCTTCAACTGCGCACCCCGCCCAATCTCCCCTCACTGGTGGCAGGGACTGCTCCGTGTTCTTAAGCCCCACTCAGTACGACTCTCCAGTACCCCTTCCCTTTCGTGGGGAGAGCAGAAGCCCTCTGGCCCCTCAGACTGGCTATGGGAAAACCAAGAAGGCATTGCCACCGAGGCTTCATCACCCACCGGCCAGTGCCCATTTTAATAAGAACCAATATACAGGGCACTTTTCATGTGGCAGACCCAACACTAGGCCCTTTCCACACTTAATCCCCGGCAGCCCTGAAGTCCGCAGTATCCTTGTTTTCACTAAGTAAACTGAGGGTTAGTGAATTCAAGTGACCCACCCAAGGTCACACAGCAGGTAAGAGAGATTCAGACCCCAGCCAAGTCCAGAGCCTGTGCTCTCAAGCTACAGACGTTCGTCCAGAAAGATGGACCCTCCCTTCCAGGGTCCTACCTGGGGACTGGGGCACAATGCTGGACCCCGAACCTAGCCCAGCTAGGTGGCAACACCCACTGGCTGGATTCATGTTTCGGGGATGTCAGTATTTTTGTTGACCCCAAGGCGAAGGTCCTCTCCAATCTTGCCTGACCCTAAACTTAGAATGGCTCCAGTTTTGTCCTAGAAAGTTAGAACCAGGAGGAAACTCACAGCATGGAGAAAGTCTGGTCCAATTCCTCTCTGGACATACAGGGAACTGAAGCCCAGGGAGCAGTCCTCTCCCCAGAGTTCTCAGCAACTTCGGACTTCCGTTCCTGGGCAAGCAGGACAGTCAAACAGGGTTTTGGTGGCCAACACCTTCTAGCAGAGAGAAGGGGGCACAAGGCAGGGTCCCTGGAAGAGTGGAGCCAGGTGAGCGATGTTCTGAGAGAGGTCCTGGCTGACTTCACCACTTTACCAAGGACCCCAGAGGGGCACCACCTTACACGTTCCAAGTTGGCCACGGGAGAGGCAGGGAACACCCATGTACACAAAACACACAAGGATGAAGCTCAGCTGCTGGGCAAACATTTTCTGGCCTCCATCCTAGGTCGGCAAAGTCAGGTGCCTACAGGAGGGGCCAGCGCCCAGGCTGAAGATGACGGTTGTGTTTTAGCTCTGGCCTGGGATTGCCAGTGTCTAATTTTTCTAGAGGATCCCCAAATCAATGTCTGCAAGTAGAAAATTTGTTTGTCTTTGGAGCACTGGCAACAAATGCAAACACAAGAAAAACACTGCTGAGAGCCACCAGATGTGCCTTCAAGCTTTACTTGACACGCACAGTGTTACCTGCTGGGCTCTGGGTTGGACAAAGCCACACGGCATGGAAGAGACAGACCGACTGCCTCTGGAGCTCAGGGTCTCCAGGTGGAGATACCCTTGCAGCACGTGTCGCTGTCTTCAAGTCACCAACCCGTCAACCAATCCCACTCAGCAATCCAGGAGTCCAGGTCAGGTCAAAAGGGATGCAGAGGCAGACAGAGTCTGAGTCATCCCCTAGGGGGACTTCTCAGGTTAGGGCTACAGGTCGGAGGGAGGGAGGGAGGGAGTGATCAGACACGGAGGAGACAAGCCAGAAGTGGAGGATGATGAGCAAGGAGGGAGAGGATCACAGGATGCTCAATGGGGAGACCCTGCAGGTTAGTGTGGAAGGGCGATCTCACTCCTTGTCTCCCTCTGGCTTCTGGATGGTTTCCCCTAGTCACAGTGACTCCACTCTCAGCTCTTCAGTCTGTGGGTCGAATGACAAGGCCATGAGCTCCTGAGAACCCTCTAGGGAAAACAACCCCTTCAGAGAAGGTGAGGACACACCTGGATGCTTCTCATGGCCCGACTCCCATCCACATCCGCCTGGCTGGCGGTCCACTCTCGGCCATTATCTTTGGGAGGTGCTTCATGCTTGGCCAAGGTCACCCAGTCTCCAGGGTAGCTGGCTCCCCCATAGCCAGTGCTGGGTGGCTACCTCAACTGTCCTTGACTTTCTAGGAGAGGCTGCCAGAGGTCTGGCCCGAGGACCCCAGCCCCTTCTGTCCCCTATCCTCCCTCTGGGTCAATGCCAGCAGCAGGTAGGGGTGGCGCCCCTTGGTGTTGGGAAGAGAAGAGGCATGGGTGGCCCAGACTCAGCGCCCTCAACTCTGCAGCAGGATAGAGATCAGGAGCTTCAGGACTGGGGTCAAGAACTAGTCAGCTGGGCCTGACCAGGCCCAACTCAACTGGTCCAATGAAGTGTGGCCTGGGCAAACTGCAAACAGCCCAGGAGTCTGACAAACAGGAAAGATCAGGAAAGGAAACTGGGATGAAGCGAGAAAAGCCCTTGACTCCAGTGTCTGGTACATCACAGACACTGACCAAGGGCTTGTTGAACGAGCCAATGAACAAAGGAACGTCTGGCGGGTTACCCGTACTCAGAGTCCTGTTTGCCTCACAGCACTGCTTGCCTGCAGAGGGCTCAGAGAGGAGGGACCCGGAAGACCCAGCAGCCCAGAGTCCAGCCCTTGGTCCAGCCCCTTCTCAGGATAGTGGACTCAGAATTTCAGGCGCAGATGCCACTGGCCTCTCGTCTTCCGGTGGGCTGTGGATTTGGGGTTCAGGATCTCACTGTGAGCCAGGCTGGGGTCCTGCTGTGTGTATTGCCTAGAAAGCTAAAACAAGAACTGCAAATAGTCCCTTGGTTGTCCAGGACACACTGGGTGCTCCAGGGGCCAGTGGGAAGGGGAAGGCTGTGGATTTGCGACCCTCCACCCCCAGGAACTGGGGACAGGAAGGTACCTTGACCTGAAATGGCTTCATCTGGACTACTTCCCCTCCCCAGAAAACAGCGCCTCACAAGGGAAAGGGCTGGCCCCCTCCCTATGGACCTTCAGGGAGCACAAAGTATGATGAGGTGATGCTCCCCACCGAGGCCTGGGTGGGGAGCAGGGTGGTCACACAGAAGAAAAGGGATCAACACTCATTCTCAAACACACACCCCTTCCCTGGCCTCTCCCAGACAAAGACACACACCCAAAGCCTCGGCCATCAGGCCATCAGCCCAGAACCGATACTGCAGGATCCCTCACCTGTGGACACCCCAAAATCTTCTCCTCGGAGGGGGGACTTCACTTGAGAACTCAGCCCTGCCTGGGGGAAGGGTGTAAATACTGTAAGAACAGAGGGTCGAATAGCTCCAGGCTTAGGGTTTTTAGAGGGAACTCTCCACCCTCTTACCCACTTTCCTTGGTGCAAGGGGCTCTGCTACCACTCCCCCTTGGGACCAGCAAGCTGTGCCCCAGTCCCAGGGCTAGGGTTGGGGTGGGGGAAGGGAGAGGAGGAGGGGGCGGCTCCTCCAAGCGAGACACAAAGAGACGTCCTTCAGCCTGGGCTCCATGGCGACGGAGGGGGCAGTGCGCACCCAACACTTCCCCACCTGCAGGGCTAGGGACCTCGGCGGCCACTCACCTGCTGCCCCTCACCTGGGTCGGGCTTACCTGGGCTGGGGCCGCGGGGACGCCGCGGCGGGGGGCCTGGGCGCCGTCTCGGTCTTCCTCAGCCCGGCCCGGGGGCTCAGGGCGCCACAACCACCGCTGGGATGCGAAGGGCACCGTGAGGGGCTCAGTCGCCCCAGTACTGGAGCTTTGAGGGGGGGGGTCCCGAGGCCTTTTGCTGGTGAGGGATAGCTCTTGCGGTCCCTAGACTTGGGGTTTCAGTGTACCGGAATTGGGGGGTCTAGGACCCCTTGATTAGGGGTGTTCTGAGCTGTCTTCGTGTCTTGAGGTGTGGAGTTGTAATGACCAGGATCTTGAGAGGGGATCCCCGAAATCCTGCGTTCTAGGTCTTGGGGGCGCAGACTGAAGAGGGGGAGTCTCCGCGGTACCGTGGGGAGGTCGCCGTCTTCGGAATAAGGAGACAGTCTGCGTTTTCTCCGGCCGGGGAGTCACTCAGTGTTGCATCTGGAGGGGCCCCCCGCTTTCCTGGGAGGTCTCTGGGTCTTGGATGTGGTGGGGGATCGCCGGGTTCCCTGGCTGCGGGGGCTTGCTGAGTCCCGGCCAACGGCAGGAGCCGGGAGAAAGCCCCTTAGCCACTGCGGGGCTCCGCCGCCGCCGCTACGAGCAGCCCGGCCCTGCGGTCCCGGACCCCGGCCTGGTCCGGGCTCTGGCAGCCGCTCCGGCTCGCGCTCCGCCTGGTGCTGGGGCCCCGGTCCCGGTGCCCGCCCGGGCTGCGCTCCATCGCGGCATCGCGGCTCCGCCCTCCGGCCCGCGCGCACCTGCCCGCCTGCCCGCGGCTCCGCCTTCCGGCTGGCGCGCCACCACCCGCCCCTTTGTCCGTCCCGCTCGGCGCGCGCCTTCGCGCACGCGCACTCCCTCCGGCGCGCCCCCCCCGTCGCGCGCCGCGGGGCGCGGGTTCTCCGGGCGCCCAGGGAACAGAGCGCGGCGCCCCTGCCCCGCCTTCCGGCCTCGCTGGGTCCTAGCGCCCGTGGGCTCCCTCTTACCCCCACCCCCGTCTTTTCTAGGTCAGAGCCCACGAGAGGGCAAGAACGAGGTTAGAGAGGACTCGGGGGAGTCAGAGAGGGTCACCTGGTCCAGCCTCCTGCACCCTGCGGGGCCAGACTGCCCCAGACTGTCCCAGTCTGCGCTTCTGGGCGGAGCCTGTGTCTGTTTCTAGGAGGGAAACAACCGAGGTCCACATTCAGATGTGCATTCGGTTCATTCATCCTTACGTCTGCCGTTGGTCTAGTCCATTTGACAGTCCCTCAGTCCATCCATCCATCTATCCATCCTATTCTGAGTGACACATCCCAGAACTAACAATCTACTCAAGGAAAGGGTCGCAAACTTGGGGGCCATGTTCACTAGGACTGGCTGTGACTCCTGCTGTAAATAGTCTCTGAATGGTTCCGAAGCAGCTGGGGTGAATAGTGCTCACCAGCCTGAAGGGCGGAAAGGGGATCCCAGGCAAAGCTGGACAGCCCGTGTAAAGGCACCGCCCAGATGAGAAGGGGCTTGTTCTGTTGAAAACTGGAACCTGGAGGCCTGGATGCAGATGGAGCTGAGATGGGGTAGCTCCCCCAGGCCCATGTCCTTTCTCAGGCTCCTGCCCGGAGGGCCAGCCTCACCTTCTCTAACTAGAAAGTGATCCACCTCACCCTTCCTTATTTCTTCTCTTTGTTCAGGCTGTTATCTCAACTCAGCATCTTCTTCCCAACCACCCTGACTGCTTCTAGAACTTTTAGAGCCAGGAATTGCAAACTCCAATCTGTACAGGTCACATGAATGAGGGCCTGGGGTCAATGGAAGACGGCTGGGAGCTGTGGGGAGGAATCGAAATGCAGTAGCCTGGTCCTGTGTGGACACATGCTTTTTCAAGAGAAGCTGGAAGTTCATATTCTAATACAAAATCTTCCAACATTTAAATCTTTCAAATGAAGTCCCCAAATTCAGCAGTATTGAATGGACTGAATGAAACATACTTGGGGCCAAACTTGGTCTTTGGCCAAATAGTTAGTAACTTCTGCTACCAGGAGCATTGCCTCAAATTTCTAACTTGTCTCCCATCTGCCTCTGTCTAGACTGTTTTCTAGAATCCAAGTCCTATGTGACCACCAGTACAGTAAAATACAAAGTGTGGGGCTTGCTCTCCTACATAAAATTGACAATTCCCTATTTTCTCCAGGTTGAAGGTCGAAACTCATCCAGGTATTCAAAGCCCTTAGTCTTTAGGGTGTGACTACCTTTCCCCAACTGAGGCCTCCATTCATTCTTGACCTCAGTCAGTGTCCCCAGAATATCTGCTTTCTCATACCTCTCTGCCTTTATACACTTGATTTCCTCCATTTCCCCTCTTTTTAGTTCTCCAAACAAGGTATCCTCCCAAATAGCAACTCTGTGCCAACTCTTCCTCTCTTGTCCCGCCCTGCAAAAGCATGGGAGTGCTAAAGTTTGCCCTGGCTTTGTTGGAATCTTTTCCAGGTAAGGCCTGATTGCCCCAAACAAATTCATGGAGGGGTTTGAGTTACTGGGCAGGCAGAAGGAGACTAGAGAGGGAAGAAGATGGAAGGGAATGTCTTCTAATGGCTGAACTCCAGAACATTAGTACTTGGAGAGTTTTTTTTCCTCTTTTTACAGATGAGGAGACAGAGGCCTCCTGAGGGCAGGAGTAGAATCAGGCCTTGAAATACTCCAGCAGTGGTTATCAAGGACAATGCAGTTCAAGGTTCCCTTCTGCAGAAGCTTTCTCGGATTCCTCTCCTGGGGATTTGGTACCAGGCCAAGGGTCGCCATAACACTTGTGGACAATCAATCTCCCCACCTAAGCTCTGCAGGGCAGAAAGTCCTGGTCCCCAAAGGAGCACACGCTTACCAGGGGACAACAGCAAGGGTCCCATTAAAATGTAAGCTATGGGCTCGCCCTGGTGGCTCGGTCTGCAGCCAGGGCATAGACAGGGAAAGCCCAAGGACCTGGGTTCATGTCCAGGAGTCAGAGGGAACAACCAGAATGAACAAGTAAATAAATAAATGCTTCTTCCTCCTCACTCTTCCTTCTTGCCTGTCTGCCTACTTGCCTTAATTCCTGCCTGCTTCTTTCCTCTTGAAAATAACTCAAACCAACCAACCAAACAAAATATATATATAGGCATGCTCTGGTGGCCCAGTGGTTAAGTCTGCTGGATGCAGTCCACACTCATCCTAAAGACCCAGGTTCGCTTCCTGGGGCCGGAGTTAACAACCAAGATGAACAACTAAATTAAATAAATAAGTGCGTCTTCATCCTCTCTCTTCCTGCCTGCCTGCCCTGGTTTACCTTCATTCCTGCCTGCACCTTTCTGTTTAAAATTCAAACAAAACAAAACAAAGAAAGAAAGAAGGAAAAAAAAAAAAGGTATGGCTGCTGCCAAGGCACTTTGCACTCCATGAGTTTAGGGACTAAGCAGTAAAGGAGTCACTAGTAACCAGCAGTAGTAACCAGCCCTCATCAGTGACTAGAAATTACTAGAAGTAACTTGAAGTTACTAGAAGTACCCTGATCAATTACTAGAAGACAGGGCTGCCTTTCCAAAATGGGATAAAGGAGAAATACATGTGGAACCCAGTGACCCACTGGCGTGACCCATTGGTTGTGGTAATCCAGAGTTCAGGCCCCTGAGGAGTGAAGGGATGGGTTCACTTCGCCCAGTGAGTCAAGACCTGCCAAGGGGAACCCTGTGAGTGGGGAATGGAGAATGGGCTGTGGTGGGGAGGGAGGAGGAGTTATGGCCCTGAGATCAAGTGCGGCAGGGTCAGGAGGGCCATGCATTCCAATAACCTTCCTCTTCAAAGTTTCCCCTTAGAAATTTGTGAGTGGCTCACAGCTGTAGGGGACAGGGTGTGGGGTGCAACGGACTGTACAAACACACCACCCAGCTCTTCGCCCGCAGGGACAGGGACTGCTAAGGGCAGCAGCTCTGGAGTGTCTCTAGGGCTCACACAAGAGGTTCCCCTTTCCTTCCCTCTAGCCAATCCCAGACTGAGTGCAGCAGAGACACTTAAGTGCCCTGTTCCCCGGAGACACAGGACTCTCTGATGGGCAGTTTGCCATCAAAGATTCCCCAATGGCTTCACTGAAATTTTCTGAACATCTCACTGCTAAGAATCTAAGCCTTCCTAGTCTGCCTTTCTTCTTCCCCTCTTCCAAGTGTTGGCTCCATAGCAGCCCACGTTTCTCCCAGCCTCCCCTGACTCCTGCCCATTTCCCCCTCCTAGCATTTCCGACTCATCCTTTGCACATCTGACCCCACCTTGGCCTGCTTCATGAAGAACTGAACCAACACAGCACATGTAAGACAGGAACGCAAGCAGCATTTCTTTTTTTTATCACCACTGTCCTGTTTTCCCTGACACCTAGGGATAATCCACTCCTGCCAGCTCAGCACGTTGTATTCTCAGCAATGCTGCCCTTGCAGAGGACCTGAGTGTGACAGCAGCGCACACGGATGGAACACGGCCATGATTTCCATGGTGATGCAGAAGCAACATCAGGAAGCAGATCTTCCTGAGATCGCAGAGGCCGCAGCCCTCTTCCAGGTTGCATGTCCTCATGCTCTTGGACAGGAAAGCACATGAGGCCAGGGACCCCAGGACTTGTGATAATTACGGGCCACAGTGGTGCCACCCGTCCCAGGTGGTCTCGGTAATGAGTAAGTCAGATAGTTGATCAGGTTTGGGACGCCAATGGCGCCGACACCGGTGTGAAAGTGCAGAGCTGCTCACAGCCAGGGTCACTGGGAGACACAGGACGAATTACTGCCAACAAAACCATGCGTTCTGCCAGAACCCACAGGGAGCAAAAGGAAGACGGGTGGCAGCCCAGGGTGCCCCCCGACGGGATGATGGAGCTTCGAATCCCTCAATGCCTTTTTGGAGAATATATATTATATATGTTATTTTTTCTGGTTTAAAAAAAATTTGCGGTAACATCAACTTACAACACTATGCAAGTTTCCGACGTGCATATTCATGCCTCATCACATCACACCCACCACCACATTTCTAATAGTCCTCCTCCATTGGAGTGACCAATAGGAGTGACCCATTACGGTGACCCACTGGTCAGAATTTAGGCCCCGAGGAGTGAAGGGATGGGTCACATTGCCCCCTTGGACCCCCTCTACCCTTTGCTCCCACCTCCCACTCACTTCACCCTGGTAACCTCAGTCTGTTGTCAGTGTCCACGGGTTAGATGTCATTTTGTCTGTTCATTTGCTTTGTTTATTTATAGTCTACAGATGAGTGAGATTTCTGCTGACTTATTTCACCTAGCATAAGCCCCTGTAGGTCCATCCATATTGTGGCAAATGGGAAGATTTCACCCTCTTTTTAGAACTGCCTGGTATTCCATCGTGTGTCTCTACCACACTTTCTTTATCCAGTCATCTGTGAACTGTCACTTAGGTTGTTTCCACGTCTTGCCTGTTGTGAGTGGTGCTGCAAAGAATACAGGAGGGCATGTATCTTTTCAAATCCGTGTTTTCATGTTCTTCAGACAGACACCTAGAAGCACAGTTGCTGGATCATTTTTAACTTTTCGAGGAATCTCCATACCGGTTTTCAAAGTGGCTGTACCAATTTTCACTCCCAGCAACAGTGCACCAGTTTCCCTGGTCTCCATACCCTCACTGGCACTTGTTTCTAGTCTCTTTGACACAGGTCATTCTCACAGATACAAGGTGGCTTCGCCTTGGTTTCGACATGCATTTCCCTAGTCAGTGACAAAGAGCATTTTTCCATGTGCCTGTTGGCCATCTGTGTGTCTTCTTTGGAGAAGCATCTGCTCAGATCTTCTGCCTATGTTGTGATCGGACTGTTTGGTATGTTGGTTGTCGAGTTGTCGGTGTCCTTTGTATAGCTTGGCTATTAACCCCTGTGGAATACATGCTATGCAAATACCTTCTCCCATTCAGTTGGCTGTGATTTTGTTCCAACAGTTTTCTTCCACCGTGCCACAGCTTTTGAGTTCGATGCAGTCCCATTTGCGGAGTTTTTGTCTTTCTCTCCCTTGCTGCTGGAGTTGTGTCCCCAAACACCTCTATAAAAGCCCGTGCCATGAAGTGTATTGCCTGTGTTTTCTTCTCTGTTTTTTATGGTTTCCTGTCTTCCAGCCAAGTCTCTCCTCCACTGTGAATGAATTTGTGTGTCCGGCGTTAGTGATCTAGCTTCATTCCTTTGCATGGGGCCATCCAGCTTCCCCAACACCAATGAGAACACATTCTGAAGTGAGAAACAGTGTCCCAGCAGGAGTCTCGGGGAGCGCCTCACCTCCCGCCGGCCCCGGACAACTCCGTGCCCACTGCCAGCAGGATGCCCCTGATGATGGAAGTGCAGTGTGGCCACCGTGCTGAGAGCCTGCCCTTGATGACAGCACAGAGCCCGGAGTGGCACTGGGAGCTGCTTTTAAGGGAATTCTGTTCTTGCGGCTGAAAGTGTGCCAGCGACGAGAAGGAGATGGCTGAAATCATAAGAGCAGTTCCCCTGGGGACGGAGCCCAGGAAACAGGACCAGGGTGGGGACAGATAGTTGGGCTTCCTCTCTCTCTGTCATGTTTTTTTCTCTCTCATTAAGCCCTCTGACACAAACTGAGTGGAACGTTGGCATTGCCTGTAGAGGTACACAGACACACACCTCTCTATTTTCTTTCACTTTTTTCCCCAAAGTAATTAAAAAGGACTCAGTGGAAATGTCTTCAAATGAGATTTTGAAAAATGCAAAGAATTAACTTTTTCACTGTGTGATTCTCTGATTTCTAAATCCAGGTCCTCTCTGAAAGGACCTCCTCTCTCACTCTCTAGAAGCAGGAAAGGGCATTTTGCTGGGCCCTGCCAGCCACGCCGTCTGCTCATGTGGCTCAGGCCGCCGGGGTGCCTTCCGGCTGGGGTGGCTATTCCCCTGGGAAGCCCTGGGGTGAGGTGTCCCCCGCCACCAGGTTATTACAGGCCCTTGGTAATCCCTGGAATGCGGGCCTGTCACCTGCGGGCTTGTTCAGCTCCAGGTCTTTCCTTGGAGAGGGGGCATCACAACCACCCTGGATGTGGACGCTGGAAGGAACCAGTGCTGAGTACGTAGCCTAGGGGGCAGGCTTCAAAGATGTTTCCAGAAACAGACCCTGACTCAGAGATTTGAGAGAAGTAGTGTGTGCCGTCCCAGGGAGGGCGTGGAGAAGTGGACCAGAGGGGCAGCGACACGGCTATTTTCTCAATGAAGTTAGCACTGGGGGTGTGGGGCAGGGGGTGAACCCCACTGGGGAGGTCTAGAGTTAGGCTGACCATATGAGCCATTTTAAATGGGCCACTGCTAATTTTTTTTTTTTTTTTTTTTTAGTATTTCTCGACCATCTGGTTGTTTTAATATAATGCCAATTTTGTCCTATTTTTAATAAACCAAGGCCACCTTTAATGTGGGGCAAAAGGAACAGTGGAGTTGCCCCAGGCTCCGTCTGTTAAGGGGGTCCACAGGCAGTTGTCTCTTTGGCCCCTTGCCAGTACTGACTGTGGTGGGCCATCTCTGCTCCTGCTGTTCCCGCCCTATGTGAAGACACAGGAACCAAGGAGAGAGGATTCCCACCTACCCTCGCAGGTACCTGTTTCTTCAAAGGGAGCAGGACACTGTGGTTGAACTGCAGGTAAGTACTGTAGGGGCTATCGCTGGCACTGTGGGGGGTTATCTCTGGCACTGTGGGGCTATCTCTGGCACTGTGGGGGCTATCTCTGGCATTGTGGGGGTTAATGGGCATTTCTGGCACTTGGGCAGTTAAAACGGCATGTGTTTAAGGCAGACATTTGGAGCAGGGCTTAATAAAGGCATGCTAAATTTGGTTTTCACCTAAGGTGCCAAAATTCCTTGCACCAACTCAGTCTATTTGTATGAAGTCCTGCTGGACCTATGTGTTTGCCTATCAGCATCACACAACACTTACTTGCTGCTGGCCTGGCTGCTCTGCTCCTGCTCGGATTGCTCCAGCTCCTCCCCTCCCTTGAGTCGCCAGCATATAACCCTGTCCTATTTTTGCCCTCCCAGTGTCCTGTGTTTGTCTTAAGGAAACGCGGTCAGCCTACCTAGAGTCAATGTACAATGTGTATCTCAGAGTCAACACATCTGAGGGCAAAGGAGCTGGGGTCCAAGGCCTGTGTCTGGTAAGAGCTGCCCAGGAAGGGCAGTGCTGTGAGTGCAGCCTGAGTAGGCACCCCAGGAAAAGACAGGGTGCTGGCAAGAAGGTCAAAGTGGCCCAGGAACGCGGTGGGGAGCTGACAGTGTCCGCCACAAGTGACAGCGCTTTCAGAGGGCCCAGAGTCTGGCATGATGCCACACATTTGGAGTGGAGCAGACTTGTCCAGCCCCATCTATCCCCCATCTTTCAGCAGCAGAACCTCAAGTTTCCTTTGGAGACCCACATTTCTTGATTTGCCTTTCCCTCCTCATTAGGGGTTCTGATGGAGGTACTTCTTTGTTTGGCTTATCACCCCTCCCCACCATCAGTGTATGCCAGTCCCTTGGCAGGAGTTGTTGTCTCTGATTTGGGCCTGTGTCTTCAGCCAGGCCCATAGGATCAAGGCCTATTTCTGCTGCCCTGAATCATGGTGGGGAGTGGGATGTGCTATCACCGGGGAGAACCTCGAGAGGTGAGGCCCGCACAGCAGACAGAGAAGCCAAGGATGGAGAGAGCCCCCTCCCAACCTGGGCGAGTATGTGATCCAGTGACATTCCTTTTGCATTTAAGTCAGCTTGGGTCTCTGCTGCTTGCAAGCCCAAGTTCTTTGCACTATAAGTAATTGTGAGCTTCTGAAGTGTGTGCTCTTCAGGGTCAATGAAAGATTCTCCCCTCTGCCCCGCCAGAGTCCCTGTTTCCTCAGCCTCCCAGGTGGTGCTGAGGGGCTTCTCAGAGGGGCCTCAGTGGGTCCAGGAGCAGGGGTTCTGAACCAGTTCCTCCCTCCAAGGGTGGCTGCTCTGGGGGCCATGTGGGGAGCTGGGGTGGGGTTCAGAGCTGAGAATGTGGGGTGGTTGCCTGAGCCGTCAAATGGGGCCCCTTTCCCGCTAAACTACTGGGTTCCTGGCCCAGGAATTAACTCACAAACTCTCACACTCACTCACACCTGCTACCAGGCACCTATTTAGAGAAGGCACTAGAGAAAAGGGTGAGTTCAACAGTCTTTGCCTTTGAGAGCTTCCAGTCCAGGTGGTGGAGACCTGACACTAATCAACACTGCAGAATTCTCTGCGAGGCATCAGAGACCCCGCCCGGGTCCAGGGTCCCGCCTGGCCCCACCCGCAGACCACTCACCTCCCTGCTGGAGACCTCTCAGTGGCTTGCTCCTCCTCCTTCCTCTTTTCCACCTTAGAAGTCTTGTAACAACTCCCAGAGCCCTGCCTTTGTCTAAGGCGCATCCCGCCGGCTCCCATCTCAGCCTACTTTCTCTGCCTTGGCCCCAGAGGAGGGCAGCTAAACACCGTCCTTCAAATGTTTTTCATGTCACCTCCCTTCTCAGAGACGAGTCTCCAGACATCTGTCAGGCATCTAAGGTCCTTCCATAGGACTTCCCCCAGAATGGAAACTGAGGCACAGAGTGCAGGGGTCTTGAACTTATAAGGCCCACCTCCTACAAGCTCGGGAGTGGGAACAGGACCCCCAACCTGCATCCTTCTTGCCACTTATCCCTCTGACCTCTCCCAGCACAGGGGTTGCACTTAGCTGGCACCTCCCAGGGCTCATCCTGGCCCCAGCCAGTTCCTGGATTCCCAGAGCCTGCCTGGGGACAGTCCCCTCTGACTGTCCCTAGTTCTCCTCTAGCCCCTCGCCCTCTCGGAGCCTCTGCTCATCCCCACATGGCGCTGTCGCTGTGTATCTTACACGAAGACCCTGGGAGTTTGCTGAAGTTCACACACTAGCTGGGACTCGAGCCCAGGCAGGCTCCAGCATCCAGGTCCCTAACCAGCCCACTGCCCAGGGCTCCAGCCCATGCCTCTCACCACCTATCTCTCTGACTTCATTTTCTCCCCCTTCTACTTCCCTATCCTGATTTCCTTACCTGTCTGGAGGAGCACTGTCCTGGTGTCTTGGGACTGGGGAGAGAGACACAGGGTGGGGGACAAGGGTGGGGGGTGCAGGAAGGGCCCAATCACACAGGATCCACTGGGATGGAGGTTTGACTGAGGCTGTGGGTTGGGGGCAGTGGGCAGGGGCAGAAGCTGAAGGGGGCTGGGCGGAGCCGGGCCTGCAAGTCCTAATTAAGTCAGTTAATTAGGTGGGGAGGAGAAGCCTGTGGGAGTTAATGAGCTTGGCTAATTAAGTGGATCCTGGAGAATGGCTCAAATTCCAGTGGCTGGGGAGACCAGCTCAGCAGGAGGGACAGAGGGAGGGGTGAGATACCAGCCACCTCTCTGGTGTCCCCAGGGCCTGTAGTCACCACTAGTGTCTGAAGCCACTGAGGCCACTTCTGAGACCTGCAGAGGCCTCCAGGGCGAGCAGCACCCCCAGCCTCTGGGCTGGAGTTCCCATCGGGTGCCACATCCTCACTGGGGCCATGTTTGCCTCAAGTCCCTGAGTCCCTTATCCCTTGGGGGGGGGTCAAAGCTATATCCCTGTTGAACATTTGGGAGGGGGGAGGGTGGCAGAAATTGAGCCCTGGCCCAGGGGCCCGTGGAGCAGCTGTGACAATCCCAGTGAGAGGTCAGGGGCCGTGACTACCCCCACTTTCCCAACATGAAAATTTGCAAAGCTTGTCTGCACCTGCTGGCCTTGCAAGGAGACCTCAGGGCTGTGTCCTGGCTGGCAGATGTGGCACTGAGGCCAAGGCGGAGGGGTTTATCCTGGCTCAGAGCGCAGACCCAGTGCAGTGCCCCAGGAATGTTCTCTTCCAGGCCTGGGCCAGCTGCCTGCAAAGACATCAGCTGCCCGGGAGAGGAGCCTGCGCCTTTTCTTGCGCGCACCTGTTTCTCTCATAGTGGAGCCCCGAGTACCAGCTGTGAGGTTTGAGTCCTGGCCAGTTCCAGAGTGTGGGTCTCATTCAGGACACAGACAAAGCCTTCCTTCCTAGGCAGGGCTCCCTCACAACCTGCCACGTGTTTTCATTTGCTGTTTAATGTCAGGTTCCCTTGAGCACAGGGACACAGTGCAGACACTCACAGGTGTCCCTCCTGCACCAGGGCCCTGCCAGACAAAGGACAGCAGCAGTGACCAGGTGGGAGGCCAGCACCTCTCCAGGGGAGGTGGGGGTGGGGCTGCTCAGGGCCACGGTCCCACAGGACTTCTTTTACAAATCTAACAGGAAATCGTTAACATCGTAAGATGACCAGAGTATGAAACCCCAAGTTTGGGGCTGGACATGGGGACACCCACAAAGCCAGACCTGCGTGACGTACACTGTCTGAGTCTTCACAGCCACTCTGCATGCTCGGTACTGTGGTTACCCCCTCTCACATACCTCTCCATTCATTCATTCATTCACCAGATAGTTATTGGTCACCTCCTGTTTGCACTGAACAAAACAAAATACCCAGTGACATCTAAGTCTCTCGAGGGAAGAAAATAATGAACAGGGTATGAAAGAGAAGACTGCACTTCCCAGGACTAGTGTGAGGGAAGAAATAATACCGATGTGTGAGATGTCCTCAAAGGGAAGGTTGTGTCTGGGCAGAGGTTGAAGGAGGTGAGGGCAGGAGCCAGGCAGGATGAGGGTGGGGGACAGCGGGCTGGGGAGGGGACAGTCTGTGCAAAGGCCCTGAGGCCAGAGTGAGCTGGGGATGCTCAGGGGACGGGAGGAGAGGCCTTGCAGGAGCAGGCCATGCAGGTCACTGAGTCTTGGGCTTGACTGTGAGGTGGGAGTCACTGGTTTTGAACAGAGGAGGAATGAGGGGTGTCCTAGGTTTTAACAGGCTGCTGTGGGGGACAAGCTGTGGGGGCAATAGCGGAAGGGAGGAGGCTCCCTCCTCTCCACCACGTGGAGCAGGGCAGCCAGCAGAGGCAGGAGGAGGAGACACGGCAGATGTGCTGACCGACTGGATGATGTGGGGGGGGGTGTGGGGGGTGGAGAAGCACCTGGACCATGGGTTTCCATGAACAGCTGAGGATCCTGAGCAGCCCCCTGGCCCCCAGATTCCTCACCTGGAGGGTGTGATCTCCTTTCTGCAGGCCCCCTTGCCGCGGCATTCCTGCCTGCCTCCAGTCAGCCCGCGGCAGCAATGCGGGCATGCTTATGGGCCCTCATAGAAACGTTTCTCCCTTCACAGGGTCACAGACTGAGATGCTCACGGGGGCCTGGAGGAAGCCTGCGAGAATGGGGACAAGGTCAGGGCAAGACAGCCGGACAATGGAGAGCCCTGGCGGGCTGCGTGGTGCTCCCCTTTGCTGTGGTCTGCACAGGTGTCTTGTGCAAATGCAGACGCCAACAACTTTTCAAGGGAAGTTCGAAGTCTTGATTTTAGGGTGCAATTCCTGATTTTTTAAATATTGGCAAATCCTTTTGTTTAAAGTCAGGGCAGACTCCATCCCTTTGTGGGACCAGGGTGCAACAGAGGGCCTGCTTCAGGGGGCCTTTTGCCCACGGAGTCTCAGCCAACGTGGGGGCACAGACACCACCGTAGTGTGGCCTGATGGGTCAACTCGTGGCGGCTGGAGGTGGACACCAAGATGCCGTGGTCAGGAGAAGGCGCCTACTCTGAGTCCTTTAGGGGCCAGGAGGAGCCATTACTGGAGATAGTGTGATTGCCCCGCAAGGGCGGTCCTGTCTCTTGGGAGCCCCCAGGATGGAGCAGACCCAGGTCCAGAAGAGTCAGACAGTGGCCAGGAACCGGGTGAGGTCGGACAGGAGAGAACCAGCAAGACCCAGCTGATCCGAGGCTGCGGGGCTCTCTCCCTGTCCCTGCCTTACAGATGCCCCCCTCGGCGGGCTCCCAACCCCAGAAGTCAACCTCCAGTCCCCCCGGGGCATCTGGTCCGGTCAGGGCTGGGCTGGGGGCGGCAGCAGAGACGAGGCGGCGGCAAAACCTCCCCCAGCATCATGTCGGGTCAGCGGTTCCCCTAAGGGGGCGCTGTGCTTCCCTGCGCGACCTCCTTCATCCCTCAAGCAGTCGTGGACAGTCGGAGTCACCGGTGCCCGTTTTCCCGCTGATGAAAGCGGGTCACGGAGCTGTTGGCTGACCCGGCCTGGGTCACCCGGCCCGGAAGTGGAGCAGCCAACCCGGAGCTAAACCCAGCTGTGTGGCCGCAAAACCCGAAGTTCGGACATTCAGATGTCACCAAAAGAGACCGTCGCCGCCGCGCGGGCCGCCTGCAGGGCCGCCCCATCTGCGGGCGCCGCGCTCCCTCTGGTGGCCGGTCCGCCGCGGTGCAGGGGCGCCGGGAGCGCGGCTGCCCGGTCCTAGTGGCCACAGACCTGTTTCCAGCTGGTTCTCCAGGGAGCCCCCACGTCTCCACCTTCGGTTCACCCACAGCCCTACCGGGGGGTCCGCTCAACCGCCCCACTGCCTTCCTGTTGCTCCGCTTTGTCTCCCTGTCAGAGCCTGAGTCTTTGTC
This sequence comes from Solenodon paradoxus, assembly GCA_004363575.1. Lineage (NCBI taxonomy): Eukaryota > Metazoa > Chordata > Mammalia > Eulipotyphla > Solenodontidae > Solenodon > Solenodon paradoxus. The sequence continues at coordinate 197,359 of RJWH01000842.1, forward strand.
TTCACCCAGGGTTCTCAAACCGGGCGACACATTCTCATCTGCTGGGAGCTTTCAAAATTCCAGCGCACAGGAGCGAGAGTCCGGTTCCTCTCTTGGGGGGTGGCGGGCAGAGGCAGCCTCCTCTGCTCTTGACTTCCCCACCCCTACCTTTAGTCCTCTCCAGCCTCACCCCACACCTCACTTCCTGGGAGGTCTCACTCCACCTTCCGTGTACCCCCTGTCCCCCTCTTCTCGGTTTGCTCTGATCCCCCAACACCACTTCTAGAAGCCCCACCCCGTGTCACCTCACCCGTCCCCTTCCTGCCCTTCCAAAAGCATTCGCCTGGACTTCACCCAGGGGCCGGGGTGAGGCTTCCGAGTCTGGGGGTCTAGTCGCGACCCCAGGCGGTGCCCCTGTCACTAATGCCAGCGCCCCACCTGCGTGGCAAAATCTCTGTGACCCCTCTCCCATTTTATCCTCAAACCAGGGCTCCCGCTTCACGGAGAAAAGGATGATTCGCTCCCTCCAGAAAAGCACAGACCCACCCAACTCCGCACCCCTTCCTACACGGCCTCTCCTCCTTCAGGCTCCCCTCCCTCCCTTGGCTGGAGTCTCCTCCTCCTCTGACCCCTAGAGGTCCAGGGGTGGGGTGCCTTGTCCCTACTCTGCCACCTCCTGGCTCTCTTCTGCTGCTATGTTCACGCTCCCTTACAAATCCAGTTTTAGTTTTCATTCAGGGCGGACGCACCAGCCATTGAGAACCAAGAACCAGGGCGGCCTCTCTCTCTTTCCCCGCTTCATAAGGACAACCATCTCCAATCTTTCTGCTGAGTATTTGTATTTTCACCTGTGTTTCCTATGTCGCATATTTCAATGGTTTCTCTCAATTACAGGCATTTCCTATCAGCTTCCCACTTGGAAGATGAGGATTTAACCCCCTTCCATCTCCCACGCCCCAGGACAACAGCGTGACAGGTACTGCTTGCATGTTGTGAAAGTGTTATTTACAGATTTGTGTGGAAGACTATTACTAGGATTTCTTTCCCCCTTTTCCTTTTTCCGATAGACTTTTTTTTTTTTTAGAGCAGTTTTATGTTTATATAAAGATGGAGCAGAAAGTACAGAGTTCTGATACATTTCCCCTTCCAATTTCTCCTGTTATTAACATCTTACCTTAGTGTGATATACACATTATAATCCATGAACCACTATTGATGCACTATTATTAACTGAAGCCCATAGTTTACATCAGGGCACATTCTATCTAGTAATTCTATATACATTCTATATACAAATACGTTTTGCCAGGTACCCCCATCACAAATCATACAGAAGAGTTTTGGTGACTTGAAAATCTGCTGTACTCCAGCCGTTCACCTCTCTCTTCCTCCCCACAAATCCCTTGAAACCACTTATCTCTGTCTCAGAGTTCTGGCTTTTTCAGAATGTCATGTAGTTGGAATCGTACAGTATGTTCAGTAATTGTATATGGCCTTTCCAGACTGGTTTCCTTCTCTGAGCAATATCCATTTAAACTTTCTCCATGTTTTTCATAGCTGAATAGTTTATGACTTTTCATCACTGAATAATATTGCCTTGAATGGATATACCACAATTTATTTATCCATTCACCTGTTGAGGAGGGCATATTGGCTGCTTCCAAGTTTTGAATAAAGTTATGAATAAAAAGTCATATGCTGGTTATGTGTGGACAGTTTTCAACTCATTTGGGTAAATACCAAAGAATGCTGTCATTGGATCTTACGCTTCACATCCTTGCCAGCATTTGGTGCTGGCAGTGTTTTGGAGTTTTAGTCATTCGAGTAAGTGTGTGGTGCATCTCACTGTTGCTTTGATTTGTCATTCCTTTATGACATGTGATTTTTAGCGTCTACTATGTGTTTGTTATCGTGTATCATCTCAGTATCTGCTCAGACCTTTTGTTCCCTTTTTAAATTGGGTTCTTAGGGTTTTTTTCTTGTTTGTGCACACTTTATTTATAAGAGCCAAAGAACTAGAAATGAGACAAGAATCCATTTGCAGGTAACTAGGTCAACAGCTCATGATAATCATACAGTAGAAGCATGAAGGAAACCAGGTTTACTATTATTATTATTATTCAGGAAAGGTGCAGGCAGGAAGAGGGAGGAGGAAGAAGCACTTTATCTATTTTATTTAGGTGTTCATGTTGGTCTTCATCCTGGCCCCCGGTCTTGAACCTAGGTCCTTGGGATATGCGGCCTGCGTTCTCAGTAGAAGGCAGCTGACTAATTCACTACTCCACTGGGGCATGCCTTATTTTATTTTTATTTTGTTGTTCACATGGGTGTGCCCCCTGGACCTGGGATACGAACCCGAGTCCTTGGAATACACCTGGACCACGATCCTCAGGAGGCAGCTGATCCAGCTGCTTCTCCACCAGTGTGCCAGGAAGCCAGTTTTTAAAAGTAAACATTTTATGGATAACTCTGCTGCCTTTGGGCAAGTGTAGTCCATATACATCCCAAAGACCTGGGTTCATGTTTCAGGACTGGGGGAAACAGTCAAAATGAATTAAATAAAATAAAGTGCTTCTTCCTCTTCTCTTCCTGCCTGCCTGCCTGCCTGCCTACTCATCTTCATCCATGCCTGTACCTTTCCTTTAAGAAATGAAAAGCAAACATTCTATGAATCTAATATAAAAATCCTATAAAATACTAATTCACAGTGAAAGTGAATCAATAGTGATCAGGTGAGGGCAAGGGATTTAGAAAGGGCACAAGGTATGTATGTTCCTTATGATTTTTTTCATGGTGCCATGGGTGCTTATCAATGTCAAAAATAATCAGATTGCACAATTTAAATATGTGCAGTTTGTAGCATGGCAATTAGCTTTGTAAAAAATATGGTTCAAAGAGAAGTCAGAGCTCCTACTTTCCATAACCAGAGGCTCAGAAGCCCTACATCAACCCTGCCATCTCTCCCTCATGCCAGGGGAAAGGCAGCCGGCACCAATGGCAGGAAACACCCATTTCTGTGAGTCAGAAATGGTGACTGGTTCACGAAAGGCACATCCCTGGACCACAGGATCTCTCCTTAGCCTGTTCTCATTTTCCAGAGGCCACAAAAGTACGGAGAGCTGTCCTTGCTCTGAAAATAGCCTCAACGAGAGCATGTGCCCACTCTCATCCCACAAAGCCAGTCACTAGAATGACAGTGGTGGCTCCTGGGCAGAGGCACCCATCTCAGGTGGTCTCCTCCAGGAAATATTAATCATATCCAGTGTTTGTGTCCAAATTGTGTTTTCAGCCTGGTCCTTATAGTCCTACAATCAGTACGAAAAGAAAACCAGTAAGAAGCCTCAAACTCGACCTGAAGACACATGATTCCTTTGTGATCCCCAGGGAACAGCTTCCTTGAAGAGTGCTCAGCATTACGTGACATCCTCAGATAGAGGGAAGCAGTGGAGACATTGCAAGGAGTCACTGGAAATGACCATGACAGTCTCCCTTAGAGAGGCAGCCGGGCCACAAATTAGGACAAAAACTCTGTCTTTCTGCAACAATATACATTCAATCCAGAAAGAGAAGAAGGTGAACAGCCTTTCAACTGCTGGACATACCCAGACTGGCGCCAACTGGGGCAGGATCATATCCAGACAAGAAAGAATGAAGTACCCCTGAGGAATCAGATGGTTTATTATTTTTTTAAAGGAAAGGTGTAGGCAGGAATGAAGGAAGAGAGAGGTGGAAGAAGCACTTTATTTTATTTAGTTGTTCATCTTGGTTGTTTCCCCAAGTCTTTGTGATGTGTGTGGACTGTGCCCAGTAAATTAAACTAGGCCACCAGGGTGCACCAGACTCAGCCTTTTCATGATATTCTCCAGGGAATAGTAGACAGACCTCATCTGCCTGTCCTGTTCACATTAGTTGACTGATATACACTGACAGAACCTGCTAGATAGAAGAGGTGAGATGGTGGGGATAGCCAGGCGGGGATATGATTCAGTCAAGAAAACCAGCAAGGATGCAGCTAGGCCCTTAACACAAGCCTAGAACTCAGGGGAATTTCCCCATGGAAATGGGGAAATGTGGATGTTCAGTTGTTTATGGTTCAATTCAGGCAACACTCTCGTTCCTAGAGCAGACGGAACAAAGAAATATCTTCTTCCCGGCAGGTTCCTTTTCCCTTTTCTGCTCTTTGGACATTTTGGGAGTGGAACAAGGCTTTCCCAAATTCACTGCATGAATAAAATGAATTTTGAATGTTTCACAGGGATTTACTGCAGGCCATTGCTGCATTTATGAGGTTGTTATCTGTTATGAAGTTTTCTGTATCGAATGATGTGGGAGCTTCAGCCAAAGGATTTCCCACATTCCCCACCCTCATTAGGCTTATCTCCTGTGTGAGCTCTCTGGTGCTGAATCAGGTTGGACTTTGGGCTAAAGGATTTCTCATATTTATCACAATTCAGAGACCTGGCCCCAGTGTGAATTCTCTGCTGCTGAGAGTAGAGCTGTGGCTAAAGGATTTCCCACACTCACCACACTCAAGGCCTTTCTCTTGTATGAATTTGCAGTTGCTGAGCAAGTTTGTACTTGAAGTTGGAGGTTTTTCCACATTCAGGGCATTTATAAGGTCTTGTTCCACTGTGAATTTTGTGATGTTGAATGAGGCTGGAGCTTTGGTGAAAGGAATTCCCATACTCACTACACTTAGAAGGCCTGGCACCCATGCGCATTCCCTGGAGTTTAATAAGTAGAACCGTAACTAAAGGATTTCCCGCATTCTCCATACTCATTAGGATTTGCTCTGGTGTGAATTTGTAGGTGCTTAACAGGTCTGAATTTGCAGCTGAAGGCTTTTCCATACTCACGGCATACACCTCCCAGGTGTAGAATTACAATTGCAATCATTAGCACTCAGCCAGGTACAAAGTGTTTCTCCTGACCAAGACATAATGCTCACAGGGGAAGTCTTGTCCAGTGACATTTGTTCTACAGGAAGTCCCTCTTCATCCTCCATTCTAAACCAACAACCCAGGGTGACACAAGAGCAAAGTTCTCCAGCATCACATGGTGGTACAGTATCTCTGAGTTTCATCAAGGAGCTCCCATGCCTCCCAAGAGAGGTCCACAACCACATCTTCAAAGGTCACACTGCCCTGGGTCCCTCAGCCTGGCAGCTGCCATTGGAGTCTCAGGAAGAGTGAGGGCGGGAGTGGCCCAGTGCTGCAGACTTGCCTCTGTGCCTGCTGGGGCACAATCTCTCTGGGTGTTCTCTGTCCAGTCACCTTGGTCCAGCTCCCCTCCGGACACTGGCCAAACAGACTCATAAGCAGCTTTCTTTCTGGACAGTCCCCTCTCACAGGCCCACAGGGGATCCTCCAGAATCAAGACGGCACATGTGGTTTCACAGGAAGGTGTGGAGCAAAGACTATCGCTGAGAATCTGTTGGATTCACTGCTAGTATCTGAGTCGGGTCCCTCAGTGCCACCACCAGGGGGCATCTCTGGCCATCGCCAAAGTAGCACTTTCCAGCAGACAAACACAGCTGGCAGCCAAAATGACCAGCCAGATGGGGACTCTGGAAGTTCTTTCTTCTTGAGTTTTAAGAAATCTTTGTATACTTTGGATACTGGTCCTTTACCAGATAAACATTCTTTATCAGATCAGAAATTTTTTGCAAATATTTGTCTCCTATATTGTGGTTGCTCTCCTCATTCTCTTTAACAGAGTCTTTCACAGAGCAGAAGTTTAAAATTTCCATTCTCTTTCCCTGTTCTGAGCACAAGTTTTGTTTTACTGGGTTTATTATCAAAAAGGCATTTGATTTTTTTTCGGTGGGGAGATGAGGGGAAGGTTGTTTTCCTATGTATGTATGTCTACTTCAACCCACATTCCCTCTGAGTTGTATACTATGTTGAAAGTTCAAAGATATTAGGTATTCAATCATTATCACTCCTTCAGGACTTTTTTTCTAGAATCTTCTGCCATATTCTAATGTGAACTGTCTGCACTCTAGGTCTGTGGCCCAGTGATCTCCCTTCACGGTTTTTTTAGGAGACATCCCTCACCTCTCTTGTGTATTGTCTCCCCTGTCTCCTGGATCTACTTTGCTTTACTCCCTTGTTTTAGTGGAACACATCCTCTAGTAGCTTTTTGAGAAAGAATGCATGGGAGGTCACATCTGAAAATAATTTTTCTGCTTTCATTTTATGAGTGGTTTGACTAGGTGTAGAATTCTTGACTGAAATTTTTTCTTTTCTACTTTTGAAAGCATTTCCCTTGTCTTCTGGTTTCTAGAATAGCTGTTGAGTCTGATATCATTATAATTCTTGATCCTCGGTAGAATCTTGTAGATTTTCTTCTTGTCCCTGTGTCCTGAGACCTCAGTGTGGGTCTTTTGGGTGGAGCACGTGGTGGGCCATGTTAGTGTCGAAACTTAGGTGGTTCTGTTCTGAGATCTATAAGAGCATTTCATTGACAGTTTTATCTGTTCTCCTTTTGGAATGACTTTGTTCAGCTGTTAGATTACTTCATGAGTCCTCTCATTTCTTCCCTTTTCTTTCCTGATTTCCACATTGTGATAATCACAGAGGTATCACACTGAATACTCTTTTTAAGAAATAACTTGTTAGAACACCCCCTGTGGTTCAGGTGGCTGAGATACTGGTGTGCAGACCACATACCCTTCAAGGACCCAGATTCAGGACCCAGGGACAAGTTGAAAAACCAAAATGAATAACCAACTAAATAAAGATGTTTCTTCCTCCCTCTCTCCCTCCCTTCCTTCCTTCCTTGCTTGGTTCTTCCTCCTTTCCCTTCATTCCTCTCTTTAAAAAAATTAAAAAAAAAAAAAAAAAAAAAAAAAGAAATAACTTGTCCATGAGAAATAACAAGTGTTGGCAAGGAAGTGGAGAAAATAGAAGGCTTGTGTTAGTGAGAATACAAATTAACGCAGCCACTACGGAAAACAGTGTGGAGATTCCTCAAAAAATGAAGACTACCGTATGACCCAGCTGTTTCACTCTGGGTATCTATCCAAAGTACATGAAAACAATAATTAGGAAAGATACATGCATCTCTCTGTTCCTTGTAGCACTATTTATAATCGCCAAGACATGAAAACAACCTAAATGTTCCTCAAAGGATGACTGGATAAAGAAGATGTGGTCTAGATACTCAGCTATAAAAAAGAGGAAACCTTACTATTTGCAACAATGTGGATAGACTTTGAGGGGACTGTGCTAAGTGAAGTCAGCCTGGTGAACAAAGACAAATACTGCATGATCTCACTCGTCTATGGAGTATAAAGAAGCAAAGCAAACAAACAACAATGGTAAAATTTAGGTACAGGGAACAGATTAGTAGTTACCAGAGGGGAGTGGAGTGGGCAGGGGGTGAAGCAGGCAAAGGGGACCAATTGTATGGTGGTGATCATAGCGTAGTGTATAGAGTGGTAGAAAGAAAATACCTGCAACATTTAATGATAGAAACCAATGTTACCTGAATAAGAATTGATTAGAAAGAAATTGTCACTTGGCTGTAAGGAAGGTTGTTGACTGACAGCCTGTAACTCCAGTGCCTTTGACCAAGTTGGAGTCAAGACCATGGCCTTCTTGGCCAACTGCAGCCAATGACCACACAGCAGAGACACCAGTGCCTGGTCATTTCTGCCCAGAGTGGCCTCCTCTAACGGATTATCTCTGCCCTGGGATCCCACAGCAGGTTGTCCGGACTTTATTCTGTATCACCAGACCCTCCCGGCCCAATCTGCTTCCTTTCCCTGGGACCCTCCATGATGGGCTGAGACTCTGTCCAACGCCGCTTCCTCCAGCTTCTTGCCCACAGGCATCAGCCCCCAGGACACCCTCTAACTCCAACTCAGCATCTGTTTATTGAAGGACCCAAACTGACATAGGCATCTTTACTGTTTTGTTTGACATTTTGGAAAATTTCTTCATCTTTTTTTTTAAAGGAAAGGTGCAGGCAAGAATGAAAGCGAGCAGGCCGGCAGGCAGAAAGACAGAGGAGGAAGAAGCACTTTATTTTGTATTCAGTTGTTCACACTGGCTGTTATTTGTGGACCGAGGGTGTGAACCCAGAGGTAGGTGGCCTGTGCTCCTTCGGAGGCAACTGACCCAACCGCTGCCCCACCAGGGCACACCTCAACTTTATCTTCTAATTCAGGGCTCAGCAAATTTTCTTCTACAAAAGGCCCAATAGTAAATATTTGAGGTTTTGCAAACCTTATGATTTCTCCCAGTTACTCAGCTCTGCCAATGGGAAAGCCGGGCAGACAAGGCCTGAAACACAGGTGTAATTTAAAAAGCAGACACTGGTCTGGATTTGGCCTGGAAGCTGTAGTTTGCTGACTTGTCTTTTCGTTAAGTTTTCCCTTTCCCCTTGGGCAGTCTGAATGTTTAAGAACTTTGTGGGTTCATTCGTAGGGTGTTTTTATTTCGTTCCAAACAGCAGCTTGCTTTCGCTTCATCAGTGAGATACAGTTTCCGAAATCTCTGAATAGAATAATAGTTTGGTTCTTTCAGACTTCCTTTTCCCCACCTTGTCTGTGTCTTCCATATTCTGTTTTTGTTCTGCCTCTTCTCTGCGAGGCTTTTTCTCAAAAGCGGATGGTCCCTGGTCCTGTGTTGCCGAGAGGTCTCAGCCTGCAGGACTGCGAGCGTCTGCGTGCGGCCCGGAGCGGGGCTGCCTGTCTGAGGCCGCAGGAGCAGCCCACACCTGCCTATACCTTCCGCAAGCCATTTGTCGAAAGCTGAAACTGACCGCTAAAAATCTTTGCATTTCGATGTCAGCTGCTTAGGCTTTGGTGAAAGGATATAAAAGACAACTTATGAAAGTGAGCTGATGAGAGTGCCGGGGGTGGGGCTGACTTGGGTTCAACATAGAGAATTCTTCGCTGGAATATTCCTGATGCCAATCCACTTAGGTATTCTCTTGGCTAATTGAACTCTGAGACAGAACTAATACGAGCAGGAAAAAGCAATAGGAAACAGAAACTATGCAGGGAGGAGAAAACAAAAACCCACAGGAAATAAAAGAGCAATCACAAAAGGCCCGTCATGACTATATTTAGAGATGGGAGGGAATAGGTCTGGGAAATCCAGCCTGGAGATTTTGGGCCTGACGTCGCTGTCCTGGGAGCTACCGCAGCAGGAAAGATGACGACAAGGGGCAGGCCTTCTGCATTCAGGGGGCAGTATTCAAAGAATCCCTCTGGGCGGCTAGAGAACCCCTTGTCTTACTCAGGTTCTCCCATCAGAGACCCCAAGTGTTATCCTCGCTGGAGGATAAACCTGCTGTCTTGCTGCACTGAGAGCGTCCGTGCTTAGCCAAAGCCTCCTGCGTCTGGACCCAGTCTGACTGTTTCCATGGGGACTTGACCATCCACACCAGCCCCTCTGGGGGTTTGTGGGCTCGCTCTGGCTCTCCTTAGCTCCTCTCTCTCCACTTTGGGGTTGACTTACAGTGTGGCATCATCAGATGCTAAATCACTTACCACACATCCATCTGCCTTCCAGACTCCAAAATGTCATTGCTATTCTCTCTCTCTCTCTCTCTCTCTCTCTCTTTCTCTCTCTCTCTCTCTCAAAGCATTTGATGACCTGTCCTCCACTTAGCTTCAAGCTACCAGGGCACAGCACGTCACCCCTTTCATCTCAGGTCCCCAGCTGAAGAACTGGGCTTTCCTGATGACAGGCCGCCTTGAGAGCTTTCCCTTCCCCAGAACTTTCTAGCAGCTGGTCACACCGGTGAGGGGTCAGTTCCTGTCTTGTCTTGGCAGCATTTCTGTGTCTGCTCACTCATCAAGGCCCACAGTTATCCAGGTTGACAGTCTGGCCGAAGCTCTAATTCCTCTTTCCCAAAGTCACCTGGGTGGCATTGGTGGAAGTAGATCCTGTGTGATGCATGCCCCGGCCACCTAGGTGTTTCTGGTGCTCGCAAATATGGCCATGGCTGTGGCTCCCATGGGCCCTAAGAGTCTGTGCCTTCCTCAGTCTGGATGGCAAGCTGACGTCTGAGAGCCCTATTGTCTCCTTTTCAAGTTATTAGTTCTTCCTGATTTATATTGTGGCAGGAAGAATAATGGATCAGTGAAAGGCCCGTGTCCTATAGCTGTGGACTCTGCCGATGTGATTGAGCGAAAGGCCCTTAGAGTGGGAGATGTCCTGGGATTATTCATATGAGCACAACCTCACATGGTGCATTAAGAGCAGAGAAGTGTCGCTGTGGTCAGAGAAAGACGTGAGCAGAGGCGGGGCGGAGATGCCGCCTGGATGGAGGGATGGGGTCGCGGAGCCAGGGAGTGTGGGTCACAGGTCCCCTCTGGAAAAGGGCACCTTGGAAAAAGACAGGAGATGGCTTCTCCCCTACAACTTCCTAAAGCAGTTCTGTCAACACCTCGATTTGAGTTGGACTTCTGCCAGATAGCCTGTGTGATCATCTGTTTGTTTGGTTTTAAGCAACTAAGCATGTGGTAATTAGTTATGGTAGCAACAGCACACCTTTACACAGACCTTTACAAAGCCACTCGCTTCCTATTAATGGGGCTTCAGAGAAGTCAAACATTCGTATTCATCATCATCTTTAACTAGAAGTTCCTGCTAACACCTGCTTTTGTCTCCCCCGGTGCCCCCACCCCCCCGGGCCAAGAAACGTTCTTATCAAAGTCACTTTCGGCTTCTCATCTGCTAAACCTACCCTCGTTTCTCCTGACTACTGGGTGTCTTTCAGGCCAATTGTTCACGCTGTCCTTGGGATGTGGGTCCCTCCTCCGAGCCTTTCCATCACCTGCGAACTTTTCCTACCTAGAACCCAGGTACAATCTCACCCCCTTCTTCCTCTAACCCATCAGCAGATTCCGTCTCCTGGACAAACCCAGACGGCGTCCACATCCCCCATCACCAGGGCCAGCCTTGGTCCGGGTCACTGTCACGCGCCCCACATCACCTCGCCCTCCACGTGGCTTCCTGTCTCCACTCTGGCCCAGCTGCTGTGGGTTCACCCAGAGTTGCCCAGGGATCATTAAAATGTCAATCAGATGATATCACTCTCCACTTAAAAACCTCTAAAGCTTTTCCAATTGGATTGAAGCTGAAATCTACTCCTCAGCATGACCCACAGGCCTCTGTGACCTCACCCATCCCTTCCCTCACCCCATGTCACGGAAAGTCCCTCTCCCCACCGCCCCTCCTCAGGCCTTCCTTCATTCGCTCTGCTCTAACCGTGCTGACCGGATACGTCTCCCCACATGCTTGCCAGCATGCTTCCCCTCGGCTGGAAAGCTCCCCGGACCCTGCCCGGCTCCTTCTCCTTCTTTAAGTCTCCTATGAAACGGCTCTAACTTTCTTTCACCACCTTGTGTAAAGCGGGCGTCTTCCCCCATCATCTTTCTGGCTATGTCCGGAAGGGACCTGGTGATGGGAAGATGCTCTTGACTTGGTTCGAAACAGGGGTTCTGAACATTGGTGGTCGTTTTTATCTGTTTATTTACTTGTATTCTGTTTGATGCTCCCATTCCATTTAGCCCCCCTGAATGGGCGTTCCACCATCCACCTTCTCATGTGAGCCTGCTAAGCTTGTGCTGTGACATGCATGGAATGAATGAGTGAGTGTGGGCATGAACGAACACACTGGGCACCAGAGGTACCACCTACTTTCATGCACAGTTGCATTTTACATCCATCCTGTGAGATTGTCACAAGTGGGGACTATGTGTCCCAGTTTCTCTGGCATTGCGGTATGGGCAGAGGGCGGGGGCACCTTCCCGCTTCAGCTCACCTGTGACCCCCCGCTCTCCTGCTCCATCTGTGAGCTGGGCACACCGGGGCCAGCAGGGGCTGCTAAGGCACAGGGTGGCAGCAGTCACAGTGGGAAGGGGACTGGGTGGCCCACGCCCCTCTAGACACAAGGCTCACCTCTGCTAAGCCTGGCCGTTCCAGCCTGTGACAGCAGCTAGCCTCACCGCAGTGAGCACAGTCCAGCGCCACAGGCGTGCTCTCTGAGACGCGGTCCCTGGCCCTGCCCGCAGCAGGAGCCCCGGGCACCCTGCTCACACCTCCTCCGTGGCCCCTCACGCGGCTGCACATGCACTGTCCTGACCTCACAGGCCCTGATCATCCCAGGAGGGGCCTGTGTCCTGTTCGTCTCTGTGGCCTCGGCCATATCAGTGACCCTGGAGTCTTAGGGAGAGTTTGTTGAGTCCATGATGTGGGAACTGGTCGCCTGCACCTCTCACTGTCTCGAATGTCCAGCTCTAATTTGACAGAGGTTCGGGGAGAAGGAAGGACAGCCCCAGGGTCCCAGAGCAGCCGGGTGAGCAGGAGCGGCAAGCTCAGGGTCGCTCAGGAGGACGAGGACCCACACTCGGGAATGAGCCCAGGAGCCTTCCAGGAGCCAGAGACAGGCTAAGAGGACAGGGACAGGCTCCTCTAAGTCCCCAAGGTGACTCCACCAAACCTTGCTGCCCACTGCCCCTCCTCCAGTAGGAAAGAAACATTCCAGAGTCTTCCCTCCCACCCTCCCCAGCCAGCACTGCCGGCCTCCTGCAGCCTGGGCGTCCACATCACTTAGTATTTTTAGCTTCACCACCTGGCACCTGTGGTCACTGTCTTTGCCCAGCCTGGTGGTGTCTCCTCCCCAGGACTTAAAGGGACCGCACCCCCTGTCTGGGAAGGAGACCACAGGCTTCCGTCCCCCCAGGCGGGAGGCAGAGGGGCAGCCCCTAGAGGGGGTCCCCAACACTAGAAGTGGATATAGGGGTTGGAGAGGAGGGCCTGAACCTAAGGCCATATCAGTGTAACCAGGGCAGGCTTAGCAATGTACATATTTTAACGATCAACTCAGCTGATTTTGATGTCCCATCTCCCCAAGTCACAGTCATTGATTCATTCACACTTTGAGCTCTTACTATGAAAATATGATTCTCTCAGGAGTCCAGTGCTTCCATGTAGATAATGTCAGCATCTCTACTGCCCCTGTTTGCTTCTGGTCCTGCCCATTCTCACCCCATCCTGAGGATCATACCTTTGCTCAGCAGTCAAGGTCCCTGTGATCTGTCACTGCCAACCCTCCGGGCCCAGCCTTGTGCCACTGTCAGACCACCGAGCTGGGGTTCAGGCCATGCCCAGCACCTGCGATGCCCTTTGCTCACCTCCACTGATACCTGAGAGAGGAGAGCGACTGCGACACAGATCGGCAGGGCACCTGTGGCTGAGGTGGTCCCTCTTGCACCTTCCTTCCATGAGCACACTGATCCCACGTCCATCAAGGCGCGTCACCCTGATGATCTTTTCTTGCCTAGTAGGCTGTGACCCTGTGAGGGCCAGAGCTAGGTTCCAGCCCCAACTCAGGTCCTGGCACACAGTTGCAGCTCGGTCGCTGCGTGTTGCACAATGAGATGACAGTCGTGGCAGGGGCATTGCCCCATTTCACAGATGGGGAGACAGAGGCCCACAGGGGGGAAATTTTGGAACTGAAGTCCAATAGAGATATTCAGGGAGGGGCAGAGGGGGCACCGAGGCTGGCCCTGAGCCTGCCCTTCTCCCCCACCAGGACAGTGCTGACTCAGGTGGTGACAGAGGCGTGGGAGAGCTGGGCAGGAGCAGAGGTGACCCCTGTCTTCCTTGCAGTTTCCCCATCCATTCTCAGAGCCTGTGGTCACTGCTTGGGTAATGTATTTGACTGGAGCCTGGGGTTTCCTGCAGGTGCGGGTAGGGACAGCTGGTGAAAGAGCTGTGAAAGGGACAATAGTCCTGAGGGCGTGAACCTCTACCCAGGCACAGTGTACACTCTCTCACAAAGGTACCTAGAACTCACACCCATTTCCACAAACACATCTGCACACTCCCTGCCACACATTCTCACCCCAAATACCCAATCACACAGTCACACAAACCTTCATTCCTTCTCTCCTTTTCTTTTACACACACACAAGCATATGCACATGCAGACATTTTCATTGATTAATTCAACAAAAACGGAACACTGCTACATATTTGTGCAGCGCTAGGAGGAAAGGCATCTCTCCACTTGGGATTGGGGAGGGACTTCCAGGAGAGTTTCCTGGAAGGAGTGGTATCAGCTGGGCCTGGACAGAAGAGAAGTCAGGGCAGAGTTTCACTGGAGGTGAATACAGGGAATCAGTGCCAGATGAAGCAGTGGGGTCAGCCCAGTCACACAGTCCTTGAATGCCCAGTCATGGAAGTTCTGAGCAGGAAGACAAGACCACAGAGGGAGAGGCAGGAAGGTGGCTCTGGGGGCAGGACAGTAGGAGACCATGGGGACCACCAAGTGCAAGATGAGAGGCTCACACAGGGAGGCGGCAGTGGGGAGGAAGCAGTGGACAGAGAGAGGACTACCAGGCCCGGAGGGGCGGCAGGTCTGATGCCCATGCCTTTGCCCTGCCCACCCGCTGCCCACAGGCACTGACCTCTGCAGTGGGACCTCTTCCAGCAGCTCCTCCTCCTCCTCCCGGTGGAAGCAGACGAAGCAGAAGGCTGGCACATCCTCCGCTCCACAGCCCAGGGGCCAGGCTGGAGGCAGCTCCAGCACTGGGCAGGGGTGGCTGGTGATGGCTTTGGCGGCATCGTCCCTGGACAGGGCAGGGGTCCCCGAGCCAGAGTGCTCCAGGGTCAGCAGCCGATTGGCCTCTGGGCCCCGGGCCCGGCCAACTGCTACCTGTGCCTTTTCACCCAGGTTCCCCGTTGTCTCGGCTGGTGGAAGAGCCTGTGGCTCTGTCGGATGGCGCTGTTGTCCTGACCCACGGGCCTTCCCGCCACAGGGCTGGGTCTTGGGCAGAGTTTGGGAAGCAGCTTCCAGGCCCTGGGCTCAGCCGTGGCCCGCTGGTGGACAGAGGTCCGGCAGGGTGCCTTTCTGCCCCGGGTGGAGCACTGGGCCCCTAGGCTGCTCAGGGGGCGGTAGCCTGTCAGAGGCGGGACTGGGAGGACAGGCTCTCCAATGCCTGGTCCGCCTGGTCATCCGTCTGTCCAGCTGTCTGCTCCTCCCTTACAGCCAGCCCAGCAGCCCAGCCCAGGTGGTGTCCCCAAGAAAGTTTGTTCTCCCCTGCAGGGGTGGGTGGCACGCAGGCCGCCAGGAGGGAGGGTCAAGACCTGAAGCTGAAGTGGGGCAGGGACCAGGTGAGGCTGCCGCAAGAAAAGTTCTGGCCCCTGGAGGGCTGGCTCTGGCAGCACCGGCGCCCGCGCAGCTCCCGGCTCCCTCCGCCGGCTCCAGCTCCTCCGACTCCACTGGCTCCCGCAGACCGGCTGGGCTGTGGATATTAATAGCGCCACATTCACCGAGGAGCTCGACGTTAACTCCTTCCCTGCCAGGGCTGCAGGCCGGCAGGGCGGCGGGCGGCCGCAGAGCTCGCCCCAGCGGAGCCGGCTCCCCCGCGGGAGCGTCAGCCGCCACCTTCAGCCCGGGAGTCTCTGGGAGCGCTCAGCATCTGGACCTGGACCTAGAACCCTCCACCTGCACCTCCAGGGAGCCAGGTGGGACTGGGGCCTCAGCAGTACCCCTGGGCAGCAGGGCGCTGAGCCCCAGGGAGCATCCGCAGGGCTCCTCCAGGTCCACACTCACCCTGAAGCCCTGGGCCCCCCACACTCCCTGAACCGACAGCCACTTGCCCCCTCAAATCCAGCTCCGTTGCTGGTTCCTGTGGGACCCACGCTGATGCGCCACATTTGGCCCGGTGGGACCCAGAGCTGGAATCCCCAGCCTGCTCCTCTGTGGAGGAGAGTGGGAAGAAGGTGGTGGGGCCTCCGAGGACTTAGTTGCTTGGAAAGTGTGTGCCAGGCTCCCATCCCACCCAGCTGAAGAGGGCGGACCAGCCCTGTCTTGGGAGCTTGTGCCTCAGGCCAGTGGGCGCTGCCTGTCGGGTGGTGCTGAGTGTGAATTAGGAAAAAGAGCTCCCTCCAGGGCGCTGTGGCCCCAAGCAGCAGCCTGTGGTGAGTCCCAGACTGGGTCTCAGTCCCACTCACCTCTGCTGTTTACAAGATGCACAGCCATTCACAGGGGCCCTGGCAGCACCACTAAAGACAGGAAAAAATAAATCCAGATTGTGAAAAGTGCTATAAAAAATCAAACTGCGAGATGTGAGGGAGGCTGACGGGGAGATGGTGTGATTTGTTGAAGGAGGTAATGTTGGAACTTCTCCCGGCAGGAGGAGGAGCAGCCAGCCAGGAAAAGGAAGGGGCAGATGGTCCAAGAGGTATCAGCAGGTGTAAAGGCCCAGGGGCCAGCACCAACCAGGGCTGTCTGAGGAAGAGAGAGGAGCAGCACAGTCTCTAAGGTGGACCTTGAAGAGACAGTAGTTTTGGGGGTGGGAAGCTCGGAGGCCACATGTCACCAGCACAGAGTAGAGTATATGCAAAGGTTTGAAGGCAAGGTTGAAGACAGGAAGAACAGAGAGGTGACAGAGTGACATGGTCGTAGGTGTAAAAGACATTCATTCCAGAGCTGTCCCTCCCAGGGTTCTGAGAGATGATAGGGGGGAATGTTAGCTGAGGGCTGAGGTGGTCAGGGTGTGGGCTGGGGAGGAGACGCTTGGAAAGAAACTTCTATATTCGTTGAACTGAACGCCACTGACTGGCAGGCCAGATGTGGGTTTCCTTGAGCAAGAAGAAGCGGGGACTGGGGACACAGCTGCCATGGACAGTGTTCAGGCTGCACACACTCCTAGGGCACCATGGTGAGTGGGGCTGATGTCTGTCCTGACCTCTATTCCGAGGAGCCTTGAACCTTCGGAACTGTGACAATGTGGGGTCACCTTTTTCTAACTGATCAACCTAAAGTTTGCTTTTTTCTTCTAATTGGTCTACTTAGGGGAGGACCTTTTTTGAACTGGTCTACAAAAACGGGTGCCCTTTTGTCCTGATCTGCAGAAAGGTGCTCCATAGACTGGCCAGGGACACAACCTTGGAGCCCAGGTTCTGGAGAGTTCTCTACTCAAGCCCTGCTGTGAGCTTTGGGTCAGTCACCAGCCTTTCCTGGAACTTCAGACCCCTCGACTTAGCTCCAGGCCAGCTAACCCACCCCTCACTGCACAGAGGAGGCCATGAGCCCAGAAAGGGGCAGAATCCCCCCAGGTCACACAGAGACACACGGCAGAGTCCTGTACTCTGGACTCCCACCCCAGCGTCAGCCTGGGTGGCTTGCTTGCGACATTTGGTGCTTCTTTGAAGGGAGGACAGGGAATGAGAAGGGAGAAGAGTAGAGATTCAGGGAGGAGGAGCAGAGGGGAAAGAGATCCAGGCTATGGCTCCCTGAGGTAGGAGTCAGAAGGGGTCAGGGTGCCCCAGGCCTCCAGGCACCCCTTGGCCCTCCCCCAGCCCCCATTGGGTTGTCATTTGCAAATGTTAATTATTCATGATGCTGGTACTTTGCGGGTTTTTAATGCACTCTGAAGGCCTTCTCTAGCTAATGGGGAAAATCGATAGGTTTTAATTCTTAGTGGCTGTGAAGCTCTGTCTGTCTCTGCTTTAGTGGACGGGCCTGGTCCTTGGACTGGGGCAGAGATTCAGTTCCAGTTTGTAGGCGCCTAGACCCCACCTTTCCTGCCTCACGTCCACCCACTCCTGACTACAGCCTGGGAGGCAGCCCCAGACTCTGCCCCAAGCGTCTTGGAAGGTCTGAGCTCTTAGATCTCAGCTAGTGACCCCCCACTCCAAGATGGATGGTCATCCTTCCTGGTCCCTTCAGGCCCAGACTCAGGGGTCAGGAATGTGCCATCCAGGGCAGACCCAACAACTCTGGGAGGTGGCTGGAGTCAGGTCTGCAGCTCTTGGCCTTGGTGGTTGGGGGTCTGGGAAACCCTTCCTCTGCCCAGCACTCAGGGTCAGCCACATCCTCCTCCTGGGCTCAGGCCTGGCTCACACACCTGTCTCAGGTGTGGGTGGAATCCCAGTCCTCATGTTCTTGAAGAGCCTGAAATGTCCATTTCTGACACTGTTTTCATGTACATTTATATATTCAGGGATGATGTTTCTGACAGCGCTGAGACCTGAGAACATTCAGGGGACATTTGCGGCGCAGCCCACCCCAGACCACGTCCTCCCCGCAGCCCCTGCGGGATGCCCTGAGTCCGAGCCCTTTATGGATCCTGTAATTATCTCCTTAACAGAACAACTATATCGCACTGTGTGTGACTGTGTGTGCTAAAAGCGTTAATTAGGCAAGAGTAAATATTTAAGATACACCACAGTCTGCAGAATGCAGTCTGGGCCTTTCTCAAAGCTTCTAGAACAGAATGGCCTCCAAAAAGGAAGAGGCTGGAGATGTGTGGACCTTGGAGAGGTCCTGCCTGCCTCCTGGAGAACCCAGGCCTTTCCCGAGGGACCCAAGGCCCATGCCCTGCGGGCTGGAATGCCCTGATGTCCCTCAGGGGCTCTCTGCTGGGCACCTCGCCTTGAAAAGTGACTGCCACATCTCATCCGTCACATCCACCCAGGTCCCAACCCAGCCTCTTCCTGGCCCGCATCCCACATCCCCTTAGTTTCCATTTTGGATGCAGGTGTACAGAAGGTTGATTTAATCCTTTTCAATTCCTGACACTGCTGCCCGTGGTCCAGGCAGGGCCCCTCCCTTGTCTCCTCCCAACACCCGCCTCGTGGGTTCGCGGGGAGGACTGTGGGAGCAGAGGGTGTAAGTGTCTGGCACAGAATCCCCGGTCAGCTAAGGTCCTGCTTTGTCTCCTGGCCTGCTTCTCTGCCTGGGGGCCTTTGAAACTTGGACAAAACACCCATTTGGCACACCTGAGCACAGCTTCTGTCATTCAGAGTTCTCAGGAAAGACCTGAATGATCCGGGGGCACTGAAACTAACCTGCTCAGAGTCTGACCAGGACTCAAAAGGGACACAACTAGCTCCATTTTCATGTGCAAAGTCAGTAGTCAGCAGGGGCACACTCCACGCCAGGCCACATGGTAGAGGGTGCATGGGGATCCCGAGAAGAAATGATGCATCTTGTGGTGGAGTCTCTGCCCAGCGTGGGTGGCTAGGACACAGTCCCTCACTGAACAGTGACTCGTGCGTAACTGAGCTGCTATAACAAAGAGGCTACACAAATAAGTGACCCAAACAAGGCTAGTACATGCATTAGGGTCACATATCACATGTTATTTCAGGTTTACCACAAGGAAAGAGGCTCTGACCAAGTGGGTTCAAAGTCCTTTCCCCCTTTTCAAAAATTGTTCTAGATCTATCTACCTATCGTTTATCATATATCTATGTACGCATCGATCACATATCTACTTATGTATCTATCATCTATGTATCTGTCATCTATCATCTATCTAACATCTATGTATTTATCTATCATCTGTCTATCATCTATCTAATTTAAAGGAAAGGTGCAGGCAGGAATGAAAGGTGAGTAGGCAGGCAGGCAGGAAGAGAGAGGAGGAAGAAATATTCTATCTTTATTTTTATTTAGTTGTTCACACTGGTTGTTCCCCACAAATCTGGGGCGCGAACCCGGGTCCTTGGGATGCATGTAGACTGCTGATCAAACCACTACCCCTCCAGGGTGCAGCTTATCTACTTTTTGTTTACAATGTTGCATGATTTTTAGGATATTGAATGTGCTACTTTCCTTTTTATAGGCAAGAGGATGATTAAATAGATATTCCTTGACCAGACACAAAGGAAAAAACAAAAGCCTGATTTCTGACCGTCCATGCCCTGGATGACTGACAGCTGAGTGGACAGGAAGCTGGCTTCCTAGAACAGATCTTACTTGAACTGATGTTGCTTAAGCATTTTGTCAAGGATGCCAGTGCCTTCCCAGAAGGAGTGTGTGAATTATGTCACATGGAAAAAGTTATGTCTCAAAGCAGGCTTGGGCCAAGTTTCTTGATCCCGATGTGGAATATTCTTGCTCCTCGGGCACCAGTCCAGAGGCAGGTGGGTGTCTTGCTTGAAGCTGACTGAGGCTACCATGTCTGCATGTCAGTCCTCAGGAGGAAGGAAAGGTCACCCAGGTGAGGCCAGATTGGTATCTTCACTCCCACTTACATTTTGTCAGCAAGGATTTGTCCCCTCTCACAGGAAGCTGGAAAATCCACTCTCACCTGCACCACCATGTGCTTCTGAAAACCAGGGCAGGTTGAGGTGGCGCTAAAAGGAAGAAGGAGGATAGGACACAACAGACACGAAGGTCTGGTTCATACCTGAGGCTCTGAACTTCCTTACTTCCTGCTACGAACTCTGGTTCCTAGTCCATTGTCTGGCCTTTCAAGTTGAGAAAATTTATGAAGCAACCTCTCTATAGGGGTTGAAGAGGTCAGGGGCTCCCAGACCTAGATTATATGATGTGTTTCAGTCTACTAAAAAGAGATTTTCCAGTTTTGTTAGGAGGGTTTGAGAATGCATTAATGCAGGCAAAATGGGAGCGAAAGAAAGAAAAAAAAAGAAAAAGCAATGATTAACTCCAGGAAAAACAAAAAGTTGCCTTAGGAAAGGAGATGTAGTCACAGTGTACGATGAGCCTAGACTCTAAATATTGTCTGCAAATGCGTAAGAATACATATACTAAAACGTATTTGAACCCCAAGGGGCACATACAGCACTGGGAAGGTGAGGGCAGGTTGCCTGTGTGTGGGAGGAGACAGTGAGGGTAGAATTTTCATTTTCTATATCAGGAAGTAAGATCAAACACTGAAAAATCAGGAAGGAGCTGGATTAGCCTGTCATTTAAAATCTTGCCATTGAAAGAAGGAGCCCTGGACTAGCTGCCTCCCATTCACTTAGGAGCTCGTTAGAAGTGCAGAATCTGGTGGCCCCCTGGTGGAGCAGCGGTTGGGTCAATCTTCTCTGAAGGACACAAGCCAAGTGCCCCTGGGTTCCAGTCCTGGGACTGAGGGGAAGCAGCCAGTGTGAAGACCTAAATACAATAAAATAAACATGCTTATTCCTCTTCTCTCTTGTGGCCTGCACCTATTCTTAAAATAAAAAAAGAAGAAGAAGACGAAGAAAAGAAATGCAGAATCTGGAACCTGCTCCAGAACTGTAGAATCAAAACCGTTATTTAAACAAGATTCTCTGTGTTCCTGAAAGCTTGAGAAACCCTGACTTAGAATGGCACACAAAAGCAGAGCTAAAAGAGTTGCATTCATTGCCTTTAGGAAGAGTGCTGGTGTGCAGAGGGGAGGGGAAAGGATGGCTAATTTTTTTTATATAAAGCCCGACATTTTAAATTTATTTATTTATGATTTATTCATTGTTAAAGGAAAGGCACAGGCAGGAATGGAGGCAAGCAGAGGTAGGCAGGCAGGAAGAGAGAGGTGGAAGAAACATTTTATTTTATCTGTTATTTCATCGTTCACTTTGGTTGCTACCCTGGACCGGGACATGAACCTGGGTCCTTGGGATGCAGTCGACTACGTGCCCTCGGAGGTGGCGGACCAAACCGCTGTTCCCCGAGGGTGAGCTGAAATTCTAAATGATTAAAAGATGCACATTGCTGAAAAAAAAAAAAAAAAAAAAAGAAACTCAACACTCATGATTCAAAACCTCCCAGCAACACAGAAGGGAAAATTTTCCTCCACAACAGCCCATGGGCTCCTCTTCATCAATTCAGAACATTTCTCTGCATATCCAGCCTGTGTGTGAGTGACTGTCCTGTTAAGCCTTATGGATAAGGACACCTGCGCTCCCTCTTCTTCATCTGGCTGGCTTCCGCTCAACAATATCTTGGTGATTGTTTCACATATGCACAGATAGAGTGGCTTAATTCGTTTATAGTTTGCTTTTATAGGCTATTACAGGATAGCTAGTATTGTAATTTATTTAACCACCTCCTACTGATGGGAAATTAGGTTGTTTTCAGGCTTCCTCTGTTACAGCTAATGCTGCAGCAAATGATTTGTGACTCTATTATAGGGTCCGGGGCACCAGCCCTGACACGGAATGCCTGGGATTGGAAACCCTGGGGTGCTCAGGCCAGATATTTCATCTTTATGTGCCTCTGTTTCTGTAGCTGTGAAACGGGGATAAAAATACAATTTCCCTCTGAAAGTAGGTGGGAGGAATAGATATTTTTTGAGTTTCTACTATGTTCCAGGTACATAGCTTTCAGTAATGAATGAAACGGGTAAGCGCCCCTGCCATTGTGGAGAGGACAGTCTAGTGGCAGAAGAGATAATGAACAAGTTAAGTTAGGAAAGGCTATAGGGGCTAAGGAGGTGGAACAAGGAAGAAGGATGGCGGGGTTCGCAATTTTAGATAAGGCAGTGACGGATGACCTCACATCAAATGACCCTTGAGTGACAGAGACCTGGTGGAGCTGAGTGTGGAGCTGTGCTGATATTTGGGGGGACAGCATTGCAGGCAAAGGGTTAGGAGTGGGAGCTCACTTCCTCCCAAGACGGCTGCTGGCAGTGGGAAGAGTCCCTTCCACCTGCTTGCCCTCTGTCTGTCTGAGAAGCAGACAAAAGAAGCAGACCCTTCCCTTGTGCACAGAAGCCCTTCCATCAGAGAAGTTATCCTGCACGTGACCCTGATATGATGGGGACACGAAAAGAACCACGGTGGCACCTGCCACAACTAACAGATCCTGGGAGCCCCAGAGTGGGGCTGGGTTCCCTGCCTAGTGGGGCCAGTCTCTGACACCAGGGGACTCTATCTCCATCTCTGGGTCCTTCTTGCCATGGTATGTGTTAGAGGGCTGGGAATGCTATCTCCGAGTCTACACATGGGCTCAACTTTGCAAAGAGAAGACTTGTGGGCTGGGTAAGCTGAGTTGCAGATATTAGCTAGGTGGGTCTTGGATCTGGGAGAACAGCCCCTTAGGCCTTAATGATCTCTCCTTCTGAACCCCAGGAAGATCAGTTCCAGAATTTCTCTGTAGACATCAT
The DNA here is from genome assembly GCA_004363575.1 of Solenodon paradoxus. Taxonomy (NCBI): domain Eukaryota; kingdom Metazoa; phylum Chordata; class Mammalia; order Eulipotyphla; family Solenodontidae; genus Solenodon; species Solenodon paradoxus. The sequence goes on from RJWH01000842.1 coordinate 220,193, forward strand.
TGGGGCAGCAATCTTACTGGAAGAGGAGGCTTTTGCTTTGAGACAGCGATGGAGAGCATGAGCTTTGGGGGAAACTGATCAAGTGGTGGGAAGATTAAAGCCCTTTCAGTCACCCCTGAGCATCACCTCTGCCCCAGGGTCATCCATCAGGGAAGCGGGCTACTCCTCCAGCCTCCAAGTGGACCTCTCACGCCCCCTATAGGCGGGTCTGCCGTGGCGCACTCACCTGGTGGATAGTCGGTTTGCAGCCCCGACTCCCCCAACCTACACTGCAGAGCAGAGTTTAGAAGGAGTTTGAACTTAATACCTGGAGCCAGTGCATTTCAAATTAGTGAGGGTGAGATGGGCTACTCGATAGTCTTCGATCCTCACTCACCCAACACCTCATTCTTTAAGGCACAGGAGATGATCAATGGATTTCAGTTAAAAATAAAACTATAAAAGAATTAGAAGAAAATATCAATGTATTTTTGGAAATAATTTCAGTGGAGAAGTGTTTTCTGCATGAGAAACCAAATTCAACATGAATAAATTTGACTATAAAAAGTTAAAACTTTCCACCTAGCAAAAACAAAATATACACACACAGCAGATTATTTTTTATTATCTTTCTAATGATTTATTTGCTTGTTTGCTTTAAAGGAGAGGAGCAGGTAGGAATGAAGGTGAGTAGAAAGGCAGGAAGAGAGAGGAGGAAGGAGCACATCATTTATTTTATTTAGCTGTTCATCTTCTTTGTTCTCTCTAAGCCCTGGACTTGAACCTGGGTCCTTGGGATGTAAGTGGACTAGGTCCAATGGCCTTATCTACTAGACCATCTGGGTGTGCCAATGGCAGACTATTTTTATAGTTCCTGATACAAATGATAAAGATTAATGTTCTTAAGGCAAAATTACCTCTTACAATCAGAAAGAAAAGGACCAAGACTCTAAGAGGTTTAATGAGCAGAGAGAAAGAGCCAGGGTTTGGTGGTCTAGTGGTTTAAACTAGGTGCAGCCCACATGCATCCTAAGGTTCCTGGTTCAAGATCCGGGCATGGGGAGACAATCAATGATGAACAGATGAATAAAATGCTTCTTCCTCCTCTTTCTTCCTACCTGCCTGCTTGCCTTCAATCCTGCCTGTACTTTTCCTTTAAAAAAAAAAAAGGGGGAGGAAGAAAGACAGACATAGGAATAACCAATATGCACGTGAGGAAGTGGGGAAAGATGTTTCAACTTCTCTAGCTTCCAAAGGGTCTTCGCACTTCTGTTTTTTTGTGTGGAACCCTCCGTTTATTCCCCAGCTAGCAACAAAGTTCCTTCAGTTCCTTCAAGTCTGTGTCACTCAAATGTCACTGCTGAGTCTAAAGGCTGCAAATGACCAGGGGCCTGCATTACAGAATATCTCAGGTGGGAAGGATCCTTCCAGGTTATTTGTGGCAGGAACCCTCCCCGTCACAGTGAAGTGAGGCTGGCAGGGATCAGTTCATGGCAGCAGGTCAAAGGTTTTGATTTGATCCTAAGAGCAAGCTGAGGCCAGTGACAGCAAGAGAGAGACATGGTCAGGTTTGTGATTTGGAAAGCTCCCTCTGGCTTCTGGGGGTCAAGGTGGCGGGCGCCCAGGCAGGAGATGGTCCAGGTCCGGACTAATGGTGATGATGGCCTGGAGCGGATTGGTAGCAGTGGGAAGAACTGGGTGAATTAGAAAGATTTTGAGAGGTAAGTCTCAGGACTTGGAGACAACAAGGGAGGTTGAGATGACTTTCAGTCTCCTGGACCCCGTACCTAGATGGATGGTCTGCCACTTACTGAAACAGGGAGCGCTGAGAGGAAGTTGGGATGGAGGATCATGGAGGGAGCACCAGGAGGGGCAGGACTGGAGAAATGGGGGCAAGTTTGGCCTGAGGGACACTTAGGGCCCTTTGAAACCCAGTGGAGTCGGAGTTGTGGAGCAAGAAGTTAGTGTACAGGAACTCCCAGGTGAGGTGGGCAGATAGTAATTAGTCAAGGCAGCGGGTGAGCTCAATTAGAGGCGACATGGAAAAGAGGGTCAAGGACCCAGCCTGGAGGAAACCTAGCATTTAAGTGCCACAGAGAGGGGAATGGGTCAATGTCACAGAAGTCAGCTTTTCCAGAAGGAGAGATGGAGACGGCGATCAGTCATGCTGAATGCTCCAAGTTAGAACAAATCCACTGGGTGCTCCTTGGTGGAGCAGTGGTTGAGCGCAGTCCGCGTATATCCCAGGGTCCTGGGTTTGCACCCTAGGACCAGCGGTGATGACCAAGATGAACCGTTAAATAAAATCAACACAACACTGCTTCTTCCTTTCTCTGCCGGTCTGCCTGACTTTGCTTGCCTGCACCTTTCCTTTAACTCTGATGGGGTAACCTTAATGCTGGGTTTCTCACTTCAACACTGTTGACATTTGGGCTGGGCAGTTTTGCCTTGTGGGGCTGTCCTGTGTCTTGGAGGACGATTAGCAGCATCTCTGGCCTTTACTTACCAGAGGCTAGGAGTGGCCCCCCACAGCTGTGAGAACCAGCAATGTCTCCAGGCATTGCCTACTGCCTACAGGGCCAAAGCTCCTGGCTGAGAACCTGCCTTGGCCCAGGTCTTGGGTAGGTGTGTACACGGAGACAGTGATATCAGATAGTGGTTTCTAGAAACTTGCGTCTAGAGAAGAGAAATAAGGTAGTGCCAGGAGCAGGCCAGGGAGAGTTGTTTTATTCTTTTTTGAAGAGAGGAAAACTGGAAATATAAATATGGATGAAAGGTCAGACTTTTGGATGTTTTTCCCATTCTTTGATAGATGAATGAAAAAGATGGCTACCCAGTATCGTTTTGATGTCCATTTCTCTTCTTGGGAGTAAGGTGACCTCTTTTCATAGGTCTTGGGGAAATGTTTCTTTGCAGGCTCTCTTTTCAATATTTTCAGCCCATTTTTCCAGTGGTTCATTGGTTTATTTATTGTTGATTTTTAAAACTCTCTATAGTAGGTGGAAGAGCCCTTGATTTGTGATAGACATTGCAAATCTTTTTCTCTGCTTTGTTATTTCACTCTTGAGTCTGGTGAAGTGAGAGGCAGGCACTTGCTTATATTTCTGCAGGACTCCACACTTCGTACAGCTCTTGTGATTGGCAGCTTGTCATTGTCTCTCAGCAATGAAAGCGTGTTTACCCCTTGACTCAGCAGTCTTACTTCTGGGAATTTATGCTGTGGAGCCAGCTACCTGACACTGATGAAAATGGGTGCGTGTGTGCGCGTGCGTGCATGTGTGCGTGTGTGTGTGTGGGGAGAATGCATTTGTTGCTGCTGCTGACTCTCTTCCCACAGACTGAAAATTATCAAGAGACCCTCAATAGGGAACTGATTAAATGAGCTTCCGTACATTTCATAAAACAGAGTATTTTGCTGCTATGAGAAATGAAGGCAGTTTCTATGCGCTATAATGGAAAGAGATCCAGGATATACTGTTTAGTTAAAAAAAGAGGAGGAAGAACATAGTTAGCATGTCGTCTTTTGTGTAATACATAGGGGAAATGAAAAATATGCAAATATATTCATATTTGCATTAAAAAAAAACACTGGGGAAAGAGTAAAAAAGTGGCGACTGCCAAGGTATTGGAGTATGAGGTGAATGGGGAAGAGGGGTGACAAATGTAATTATATTTTTGTTCTGTTTTTTTTTTAACTGGTGAATTATTTACTCTTTCAAAGTTAATGGGATGAGCATGCCCTGGTGGTTTAATGGTTAAGTTTACTGGATGCAGTCCACATATATCCCAAGGACATGGGTTTGCATCCTGGGCTAGGGGAATAACCAAGATGAATAACTAAATAAAATAAATAAAATGCTTCTTCCTCCTCTCTCTCCTGCCTGTCTGTGTCTGCTCACCTTCCTTCCTGCCTGTACCTTTCCTTTAAAAAGAGGTTAATGGCGATAGATTCCAGTTGAGAGAAAGTAGTTGAACACACAGAGAATTCTCATGACAGTGGGAAGGGATGAGATTAATGCCCAGGTGTCAGTGTAGGGATTTGCCTCAGTTTCTCCAAACATAAGATGAGGGTTCTCAAGCTAACCATGAAAAGCACCTCGCACTGACCTTGTCTAATGTAACTTTTGTCCCTTGCATGAGGCCCAGGGCTGGCTGGGCACAGATTCGGGCCTCAGGAACAGACCTCGCCCACAACTCCTCCAGATACCTCCTTGGGAGGACAGGCAGGTGTCCGTGGAGGGCCTGAGCCGATGCGGAGCCTTGGAGCCTTGGGGGAGAGGAGTGGGGGAGATGGGGCGTGAGGCTGGGGAAGGGAGGGAGGCAGCAGCCATCACTTTGGGTGCCCACCCACACCATTCCTTGGCTCCACCAAGCCCACGGTGGGGACAGATCTGCCCTAAATTTAGCTGAAAATCAGTCCCCAAGGGAGTTTTTGGAAAGCAAAACGCTCAGCAGCAGACTTTAGACTTTAGGAAACTAAGGTTCAGAAAGGGCAGGGAAGTCATTTTCTCAGAACTGCATGGAAGGTAGGCCTAGCTACTGTGAGCTAGTGTGTGTTGTGGGCTGAGTCATGTGCCCCCCCACAATTTACCTCAAAGTCCCCAATCCCTGTACCTCAGAATGTGGCTGCTTTTGAAGACAGTATCTTTAAAGAGGTAATTAAAGTAAAATGAGGTCATTAAGGTGGGCCTTAATCCACTGTGACTGGTGTCCTTATAAGAAGAGATTAGGGCACATCCTGGTGGAACAGTGATTATGTCAGTCACCTCTGGAGGAGCACAACCACGTACCCCTGGGTTCATGTCCCAGGTGGGGGTGGGGGAAACAGCCCATGTGGACAACTAAATAAAAATAAATTAAATAAAGTGCTTCTTCCTCCCCTCTCTTCTTGCCTGCCTGTCTAGGCGTACCTTCATTCCTGCCTGCATCTTTCTTAAAAAAAAAAAAAAAAAAAGAATAAGAGATTAGGATGCAGAGGGAGGACTTTGTGAAGACCGAGAAAAGATGACCACTGATACCTTGATCTTGGATTTCTAGACTTTGAAATAGAGAGAAAATTAATTCTTGTGTTGAAGCCACCCAGCCTCTAGCACCTGCAGCCCATACAGAGGAATACAGGGTGCTTCCCATTCGTGTCAAATAAAGTGCAGGTGGGGAGTTCAAAGTGGTAACAGGTCACGTGAGACTCAGTCTCCACTTTCTCTCCTGCCTTCTGTTTTCAAGATCACCTTTGGGACCACAGGAAGAAGCAACAAGAGTGAGTCCCTCCCATTGAAGGTAACCTGCGAGTCCCAAGAGGCAGCTTTGCTCACGTCTTACTGGCCATGGCTTACCCACGTGATCACACCTTGTTACAAGGGAGGCTGGGAAATATGCCCTGGAAAAAGCAAGGGTTTATTTCTAAGGAGCAGGAGAAAAAAAATGCATGCTGGGTAGATAACTAGATTATGATTTCAGTCCCAATACTCAAGGATGCATGAAGAACATTCTTTACGTTTTCTATAACTGAACGTAATTCCTGTTGCAAGCCAGGATGAAATGTCTACTTCTGGGCCCTCCTCAAGGCTCAGGGATCATTTAGCTGCTCCCACGCCCACTGGGGACCAGGGTGGTCTGAGTAGCGTTCCTTCCATCAGCTCTGGGGCTTCTCAAATCTCTGGACTACGCCGCTCCTGCTTCAAGAAGTAAGGTTCAGGGCCTCTCCCTCAGTTACTTTGAAATCTCTCTCTCTCTCTCTCTCTCTCTCTCTCTCTCTCTCTCTCTCTCTCTCTCTCTCTCATCATGATGTCTTCTTCTTCTCTTTCCCCGTGACTCCGGGGATTATTCCCGAGCTGAAGATGACAAATCCTATTTTTGGCTTTTATGACTCCTCAGTAAGGACAGAAAAGCCAGATTCATGGCTTTTTTCCAGCTTTCCACCCTCTCACATTCTTTTTTTGAACTGACAAGCATAGGTTTCCAATTGACGGAAGAAACAAGAACATCTCAGGAAGCTGAAAAGAATACTTGTTCATGGCTTCCGAGGTCTGGTTTCCTATCATATTTACAAACACTTGCCTGTGGTTCACACTATTTGGCATTCCTTGGCTCCTTTTATCTTGCTACTGCCACCGTCCAGTCTAGAAAAGCTGAGTGTTTCTTTCCCCAGACTCTCTTGTGGTTTAGGAAAACTGCACATCTCAGTTCTGATCAATAAATGGGAGTGTAAGTCTGTTCAAGGTTTATAGGAAGATTTTTACTTTATACAAAAAATCTCAGGGGCGACAGGTGTGACTGGCACCATCCGTTTTCCTCTGCTTCCTACTTAGGATGTGAACACAATGCCTAGAGCTGCAGCAGCCATCTCATCACCATGAGGACAAAGCTTAGCAAATTATAGTTATGTCAAGGTACCACTGAGCAGTCAAATCTATATAAGATCACTTATTTACTAATAAGCAAGAAAAATAAGACATTAAAGTCTTTGTTACTTGATGCTGGAAGCATTCTTAATGTATGTACTATTACTTTATTTAGACTAGCCCAAGTGGGCTTCTCTTTATGGACATGAACTTTGCCCAAATAGTAATGATGTCTTGAATTCTGGATCATGGGGATGCAAGAGAGTTTCTAATCATCCTTCATCATACACAGCTCAGACCCAGCCACCAGTTATTCTGGTGGTCCCCACGTAGACTCTAGTTTTCAATTTGAGTTTGATGGGTAAGGTGTTTTAGGGATACTGAGCAAAAAATCTTGGTCCTTCAAGCAGATTGGACGATGGAGATAATGTACCAGCTGTTGTCAGTCTTGGGATGTGCCACCTCTCATGGCCTCCCTTCTGGGCCAGAGTTCTCCCCTCATTGAGTGTTTGAAGGTGACTGAGCTGTCTGCTAGAAGTCTTCCGCGAGTGTGTCATGACACATTGGGTAAGCCCTGGACTGTTCTGAAGGGAGCGCCAGGCTAAGATCTCCCTCTCTGTGAGACGTCCCTTTGCTAATCCTTCCCTCCTCAAATGAAGTCTTCAAGACTTGGAAATGAAGGAGACACAGAGTGCAGAGATGGGTGGTGTGGATGGTGTGTGGAACATGTGTACCATCCAGGACTTCAGATCAGAGTTCATCTAGCTCAAAAGCAAGGACCTAAACCAAAGTCAACCTGGAAGAACTCCTAGGACACTTTCTACAACAATGAAGGAAGAAAATCTTTTTGCCCTTTATATTTATTTCCAAGAGGATGAAAGTCTGGAGCAGACAAGGTCCACCACTAGGGGAGAGCCTGGCCAAGAGTAGGGCCAAAGCTAAGATACAGTGAGACCAAGTTTTAAGATCCTGATAGGAACCCCTAGATCAGACTATGTCTGCAAGCCACCTACACCTCGAAATTTAATATATATGAACTAGAATATATCCCAAGTAGAATTGCTTTTCTCTCACACACACACAAAAAATAGTCCTGAGAATTTCAGCCCAGGACCAATTCTGTGGCACACAGGCAGCAAGGTTGGAGTTATAGCCCAAGAGCCTGTTGCCAGATCCATAGTGGTGACTGATGGACCAGAGTCTGACTTCAAAGTATTCCCAGGAGGATTCGCGTGCACGTAGCTTCTCTTGATGTTCAAACCCTGCCTTGTCTCTGAGGATTTACCAGACTATTGGATTTAGCCCAGAGTGCACCTCTCTGCTTCCCGTATTTGTCTGTGCTGGGCACTTGGCACTGAATGATGTGTTACCTTCTCTGTTGTCCTGAGCTGTCTTTAAATCGCGGTGAACTCGGGCTGCTCTTCAGTGTTCCCTTCTCAAATTCCTCCAGGCTGACTTCACAACTTAGGGCTCAGTATGCAAATGGACCTTTGGGTGACAGCATGGGACCAGGGAAGGAACTCTGCCTTTGGATCCTGGCTCTACCCCTTCCTATCTGGGTTGTCTTCAGTGAGTTACATATTTTGAGCTTCTGAAGGTTATGGTGACGAGGATGAAACAATACAACATGCTATTCATTTGTTTACTCATTTAAAATTTACTTACTGAGTGTACACTCTGTGTTAGTCATGGGCATAAGGGCTAAGTGGATTAGTCAAGATAGACTTTGGTTGGTGGCAAGCACTAGAGGTTAAACCCTGTTTCTTTTGCCTTCCAGAATATAGACTACATTTCTTAGCTCCCCTTGCAGATGGGTGAGGCCATATGGCTAAGGTCTGGCCAGTGGAATTTAGAACAGAAGAGATAGATGACACTTTTAAGTCTTTCTTCTAAATTGCCTCCACACTCTCTTTTTCTGTTTACCAACAGGGCCAGACAACCTGATGACCTAAAGGAGGGTTGAATCCTACAATGGAAAGAGCCGGGGACCCTGAATGACTGTGTGGAGCAGAGCCCCTGTCCAACCCACTGTGATTGTGGCATGAACAAGAAATGAACTTTACTGTGTTAAGCAATGGAGATTTGTATGTTGTTTGTTACAGCAGCATGGTCTACCCTGACATGAACCGTGACCCATTTATGCAAAAATGAATTTTGGGGAAGGGACTGGACAGCTCATACAGTCAACAGGAGGTATGACTATCGGAAGCTCTGGAGGCTGGGGATGGGGATCGTCACTTAGAGTGGACATGGTATCTGGAACCATAGTCCAACTATTTCAATCTCTTTGTCTCAGTATTCAAATTCCAGTGGGAGAGGGCCTAGTTTGGACCACATACCCCTCCCATTGACTGGAGATAGTAACTCTTTTATCTCAACCCCTTTGACTATAGTTAATGAAAGAAGGAGAATCTCAAAAGGAATTGGGGACAGATGGATATGAAACAGACTGAAAACAAGCACTCACCAAATGATCACACGCCTTTCCCTCTCAGAGTTGTAGCCTGGGGGAGACCCATGCTAATCCCATCCTCCCACAATGCAATGGCCGGAAATGACTTCCATGATGGAGAAATCCAGGCCAATCAGACTTAGGTTTAGTGGTCAAGGGGAGCTTCCCAGAGAAAGTAACATTTAATGTGGACTTGAAGAGGGATACATGGAAATATGAAAAGGGAGAGGGGGTGGCAAAGGAAAGAACATTATTAAGGGCATGAGGTTCTACAGTTGATGTGACTCTCTCTCCTCTTCCTCCTCACTGAACACAGAACTCTTGATTTTCAGTTATCTCTAGAAGATGGAAAAAGGGAAATAAGATTAACATGATCTGTACATGACACAGCTTTATATCTGGAAACCCGAAGAGAGTATATCGAAAAACAAACAATAAAAGTACTCAGTTAGTTGGCTGAATCCAAAATTAAACTCAGGAAATCAATAGCTTCCCCATTTATACCAACAACAGTCACTTAGAAGATATAATGGAAGTGGTGACCCATTTACAATAACAACACAGAAGGTAAAAGATCTAAGAATAGACTTAATAAGAAATGCATAAAATCTATATGAAGAAAACTTTGAAATGCAGACAAATGATGCTAAAGGAGACAGGACTCAAGGAGCGGTGGTCTTTTTCTTGAAAGAAAACTCATCCATGCTCCCTTGTAGCTCAGTTGGTGAAGGCACATGCTATGAAAGCCAGGGACCTGGGGCTAGAAAAACAAACACATAAATGCAATGCTCAAGAATATAAATCTTTTTTTTTTTTTAAAGATAAGTCAACAGATTAAAGATGTCACTTCTCCCTAAAATGATCTATACAATTAATGCTCTTGCATGAACAAAAAAAAAATTCTCCATCTGTTCAAAGCTCATCAATTCTTTAAGGCTGTGTTCAGATGCTCTCACCTCCTACATGTGGCCCTTGTGGTCAGAATTTATTTCTCAATGTTCCTTGACCTTTAATCTGCATTCAGTCTTTTATTAGATTTGGTGGTGGATGTCTGCGACTCTCTCTTAAGAATGAGAACTCTAGGCGTGGCCTAGTGGAGTAGTGGTTAAGCCCATTGTCTCTGACTGAGCGCAGTCCATATACATCTCAAGGACCTGGATTCACATTTCAGGGCTCGGGGGGTGGGGGTCAAGATTAATAACTAAATACGGTAAAGTACTTCTTCTTCCTCTCTCTTCCTGACTGCCTATATCTGCTCAACTTCATTCCTACCTGCACCTTTTTTTTTAAAAAAAAAAAAGGAGAATTTTCTGGGGACAAGGGTCTTCTCCCGCCTGTCTCCATGTATTAGGTCAGCAGTGTTCAGGATAATGATGATCATGAAGCTTAGGAAGCCAAGAGCCACAGGAGCCCCTGAAGGTCAGGCCCTGTCTGGAGTTCAGAAGCAGCTTCTAGGTCCTTCCTCCTGGTCTTCTCATCCTCCTGCTGGCTGGGACCCTCTGCTTGTCACCTGGTTTTCCTTTGTGCCACCCTGATTCTGGGATGCAGTGTTGCTTTGAACCATCCTGGAGCCTAACTCAGCTGGTTCTGGACACTTCTTGGTTCCGTGCTTCAGGTCCTGGCAATGGGTCTGTGATCTTTCCGGTAACCAAGTCACCTTAGCCCGTGCTTGGCTTGGATGTGGCTTCTCCCACCTCAGACAACAGCCTCACACTCTACCCAGAACTAAGCTCCAAGATGATCAGAGTATCCTGTTATTTATTTTTCAGAAAAGTACTTGAAGAAAGCGCAGATTCCTTTAAATACTGACATCAGAGGATTCTTACTAGGACTCAGAATCCAGGAACCACCAAAGATTGATTGGTTAAGTCACCTCTAAAAATAGAAGAAAAACTGCATGGAAAAATAAAACAATAAGTCAAATTAAAAGATAATCTCAGGAAAATATTTGCAAGTCAAACAGTTAATCTCCCTATTATATAAAGAATGAGATATCTACATGAAAGAGTAAAACTCAGTAGCAGAGAGGGCCAGGTACCTACTCAGACAGTCCACAAAGAATTGTGTTGACACTGAGATACTATTTCTTACCTCAAAATCCAAAAGTTTGACAATATAGCCCAGTGGCCAGTGTGTGGGGAAATAGATTCTCTGTGGAGCTAGGAGGGTTGCAAAAATCCCATGGAGGGGTCTTGGCATTGTCCATCAAAAACACAAAGGCATTTACTCTTTGACTTGACAGCTCTACCTTTGTGAATGTTCCCTGTAGACATACCTGACACTTACAGACACACATGCACAAGATTATTTTTCACAGCATTGGTTTTGCTAGTAAAAGAATGGGAACTGTATTACCTTGAGCACCCTGCTCATCCCTGACACCATGGAGTGAGGTCAGTTCTACTTCAACTCAATGACTAAGTGTGGCAGAATAAAACTGGGGTTTTCAGAAGAAGAAACAGGAAAATAATGGTATTCTATGCAGCTTCTATTCCTGTGTAACAAGATGAAGACAGATTCATTCATCAGAATGGCTCAGAGCAAACCTAGGTGATGACGGCACTTGGGCTGAGAACTTAAGGTGTGTTCTGGTAACAGTGATTGTGGCTTAATCACCTTTAAGGATGGTGGTTCTGGAACCTGACGATGGTGGTTCTGATACCTGAGGATGGTGGTTCTGGAACCTGAGGATGGTGGTTCTGGAACCTGAGGATGGTGGTTCTGGAACTTGGAGGAGGGTGGTTCTGGAACCTGAGGATAGTGATTCTGGAACCTGAGGATAGTGGTTCTGGAACCTGGGGATGATGGCTCTGGAACTTGGAGATGGTGGTTCTAGAACCTGAGGATGGTGGTTCTGGAACCTGGGGAGGGTGTGTTCTGGAACCTGAGGATGGTGGTTCTGGAACCTGAGGATGATGAGTTCTGGAACCTGGGGATGGTGGTTCTGGAACCTGGGGGTGGTGGTTCTGGAACCTGAGGATGATGAGTTCTGGAACCTGAGGATGGTGGTTCGGGAACTCTTCGCTTTGCCAAATGCGTGGGGACATAGCTATGCAAATATGGGGTGGAGTCTAGGGTCCATGTTGAATGGATTTTCTACACAATACTGGGGAGAGAAATGAGATTTGGAAAAAAATTCTGGAAAGAGGAGAGGAACTAGAGAGCTAAGCATGAGAGAAGAAGGACGAAGGGAGAAATGATCTACCAGCAGTTCAGCTGATGCAGGATTGTGGAAAAAGCAGAAAGTGAAAGAAGGGTTTAGGTTATTTGCTGCAGGAAATGAATATAGCTCCTGTATCCTCAGGAAACCTTCAGAAACGATGGTTTCCTACTCCTTTGGAGCAGGGGGTGGGACTGCCTCTAGGAGCAATGGTAACACATGGGCTGGTTTTCCTTATCCAGTAACTGCCGCGTGGGGTCGTGATGCCCAGGACCATGCCAACCAGTGAGATGTGTCTGGTTCAAGGTCACTGGTACCAGCACCCAAAGCGCTGCTTTGTTGTGAGTGGATTGCTTTGGAAAACTTAAGGATGGTCTGAGTTTTGCATGCAGGTTGATATTGGGCAGAAAAACAGCACACAGGACTCAGAGAACAAAGAAACAGCTGACACCTGGGTCACACCTGCATTTAAAATTTTGATTATATTATATTACATATCTTGCTTAATGAGTCTTTTTATGTCTTCCTTCATTCAGTCCTACATTTATTTCCTTATTTATCCTATGTTTTGGAACAACTCGTCCTTTTAATTTTTGACATTTTGCATTATTTTTATTCATTCTAATCTGCATATAAAATAGAGGTCATTGGTCCTCAATCTGTATTCCTTTGTCCACAGACCAGGGCTCAGTGTCTTTCGTCAGCATCCAGCATCGTATTTTGGGATCCAGTTTTCCGAACTTTTATTATCTTCCCACTTTTGTTTGCTATTATTGTTGTTCAATAACACACTGAATTTCCTAAATTTAGATATTGTTTGGGAAAAATGTAGATAAAAATAACGACTACACAGATTGTTCAGAATTGAGATATTACAAGTTCACATTTTTTTCTATTAATAATACACATGTCGTTTTATCACTTTATAATTCTTCCCAAGTTTTCCACGCCAACAGAAATCCTTTTCAGCAACTAGCTAAAAGTAAAGTGGAGGTTGATTTTCAGCTGAAGGGTCTTAGGTAGCCCCAGGTAGTCTGGGGCTCCCTGAAATGCCTGGGGATCTGGTGTATGTCTTGGGGTGGATGGAAGTGGGGTTGGGGGTCTCCCGTATCCTTAGCTCTTGTTTTTTTTTTTTTTTAGGAAAGGAGCAGGCAGGAATGAAGATGAGCAGGCAGGCAGGAAGCAGAGAGGAGGAAGACACACTAATTTATTTGATTTGGTTGTATATCGTGGTTGTTCCCCTAGCCCCGACGTGAACTGGGGTCCTTGGGATGTGCATGGACTATGCTCAGCCAGAGAGGCAAATCTAACTGCTCTCCACCAGGGCACGCGAACTTCCTGGCTTTTAAGCACATAGTCACCATGGGCCATAGTCTGAACATGGGCTAGATTTCAGGGTAGGCAGTTTGTTGCCCAGTGGTTGATTGGGGTTAGTCCTAGAAAGACTGTGATGGCCCCTTATTTGTTCTCTTAAAGGGCAGACCCTGACTATAGTGTTCTGATTATGTGTGATTGTGTGAAAAACCACTCGAAAATATTATGACTTATAACAATACATGATCATCTCTCATGGTTTTGTGGGTTGACTGGGCTTAGCTGGGTGGTTCTTACTGGGGCCTCTCATGAGGTTTAATCAGCAAAGTGCTGGCTCAGCCACCCAGCACGGGCTCTTCACTAACAAGGCTGGCACCTCAGCTGGGCTAGCAGTGACAGACGGAAGCTGTTCAGGCTGAGACTCTTTCTTCACATAGTATTTCCAAGGGGCTGGCTAGGACTTCCTCCCAGCATGCCATTCTCAGCTCATTGGGCTGCTCACATGGTGGCCATCTTACTCCAGAGAGAATATTCCAAGAAACCCAGGTAAACTGTAAAGTGCTTTAAGATCTAACTTTGGAAGTCACGCTCCATTCCACTCCATTTCATTGGCGAAAGGCGAAAAGCGAATTCACGTGGTCAGTCCAGGTCAAGGGCAGGGAGCTACACAAAGATGTGAACGTGAAGACATGGTTCAGGAGGGCCCCTCTTTGCAGACCAGAGACTACACATGGCCAGGCATCAGGATAGGCCAGGCTATGCTGCAAAAACTAAGTGTCAGACACTCCTCCTTTCTTCCTTCTTTAATTAAATCCATGCCTGTTGAGAAACCAAAATGTTTCTTCATGCACAACAAGGAAGAATTTTCCAGGCTCTGACAACCTCACAGAGCTCTAGCAGGAAAGATCTATTCCGGAGCTTGGGTACCAAGCTTGGGAGACCAAGGTGCAGCCAATGAGGGCATTGCATTTTCCCTGGTCATAGTGATTGACTCAGGAGAATCCAATCAAAACCAATGGGATTGTTTTTCAGGAACATTTGTAGATGAGACATATTCTTTTCTCTACCAAACTTTAACCTCAGAGAAAATAAAACCTGAATATCCAGGGAACATCATGCAGTTACCATTCAAGAGTCCTGCTATAGAGAGGAATTGAGTTCTATGATAGAATTTTAGTCCTGAATCCAGCCATGAAATCCATGCAGTTCTCTGGATGTTCCTCTTACATGTGGCAATAGAGTTCCTGTTTTCCTTACAATAGAATCCTAATTCTAGAGTCCCACCCTTGCCACTTTCAGGGCAGAGTCTTGTTGTGGTGGAAGACAACCTGGAGTGGGGACTCTGCAGTAGTAGGGGGAACTTCTGTTCATCCATCAAGACCCAATGAAAATGTTATCATCTTTGTTCAGTCTTCCAACTACACCCTCTTCCACAGCTAGTTGTGAGACAAGTAGGGTGGACTTTACTTTCTTGGCCTCATTACCTCATTTCAAGTTCCAAACACCTTATTATAATTAAGGTGCACGCCTTAATCTTTAGCATACCCGCCCCAAAGAATTACTGTACAACCCAGTACTCTAAAGATTAAACAGCTAAAGTATTCAAGCCCTGTGGGTAGAAAACACAGGAGAAGGGACATTGTAGAACACATGAATTTTGACTTCCCTAGGTACTTTCTGGACCCACCAAAAAGGAGACAGAATATCCTTCCTTTGAAACTGCTGATATCATTTCCCTACTAATTTGAAAACCTCGGAGCCCAGATGCAGGATGCACACAGCGGAGCTAGGCCCTTACTCCGTGCTGATAGCCTTATGCACAAGCACTATCTCCCCCTCCCTTTTCTCTTTCTCCTACATCTGATCCCTATAATAAAGCCTTGGCAAAGGAATATTTCGGACACTGTGCAATTTCTATTTGCTCAGGAGTTCAAGAACCCTTAAAAGGCTACCAGACCCTTGGGATGGGTAACCATTGCTCTCTCCCCACTTATTTGTGTGCTGAGGTCTGTCCACACTACTATTATGGCATCTCTCACACGGTGCTGAAATTGCTTAAGTGGCTGTTTCTGCTATAAGGCAGTGAATAATATGCTTCAATTTTATTTATTCTGGAACTCTTCATTTTTACAAAAGACCTGGCACTAACTTGATCCTAACTCATTACATGTTTGTTGATCAAATGAATGAAAACATGGAAGTAGCAATAGGGAAGGACAGGAGGAGATGGATAGGGGCCATCCCTGCAGTGCCAATAAGAAGTAATAGCAGCTTTAAATCTTTTTTTTTTTTTGAATGGGCAGATTTGAGATTAATATTAATAATAAAGTGTTATTTAGTTGACTTGGACAAAATCCCTGGAGTACAGTTAACAATAGGTGTGTAATTCACAATAGCAAAGAGCTGGAAACTACCTAAATGCCCATCAACAGAGGAGTGGATAAAGAACATGCGGTACATATACACTATGGAATACTATGCAGCCATCAAAAGGGAGAGACTCTGCCATTTGCAACAACATGGATGGACTTGGAGAGAATTATGCTTAGCGAGATAAGCCAGAAGGAGAAGAACAGATATCGTATGATAGCACTCATATGATGGGTAAAGAGAAAACAAATAAATGTCATAAATTAAACAAACTAAAGATGGGGAGGGGGGAGTGAGAGAAAGAGAGGGAGAGACAGGGTGGGGGGAGAACACAAACAACCATAGACTCTTAGAGATCAGAGACAGAAAGGCAAATCAGGAGGTACCAAAGTGATGGGAGAGGCGTGGGGGAAATGGGATGAAGGGAATTAACTGTAAATGAAGGGAGAAAAAACGGGGAGAATATTAGTAAATCTACTATGCTATTTGTATATATAAAAATACCACTATGTATACCTCAAAACACATCATTGTCAAAATAATAATAATAATAATAATAATAATAATAATAATAATAATTCTTCAAGAATAATAATAAATAAAATAAAAAAAGGAGTTTTGGGAAAAAAGAACAACCACCCCAAAAAAAACAATAGGTGTGATTTATTGCATGCCTTATGTGCCAGATGATTGTGGCAATTAATCTTCACTCCAGCCTGGCAATGAAGGCATGGGGAGCATGTGGTGAGCATACCGCATCCACGTTATTCTGGGAAGCTGAAATCAACTTCAGGGGATTCTCTAAGCCAGCTATAGGGATTCCATCCTCTTCCAGAATGGCTCCTTCAGGGATAGGCAGACCTAGACCAATTAGGACCCACAGGATAAAGCTTAATGGTTTGAGGCAGGTTGTGAGGAAAGGTGCTCTCTTTTGCTAGATACACAAGGGGAAGTTTGTGACCCGGCAGCCATCTTGAGGACAAGGCTGATCTATGGAGGACAGTAGAGGCAAGAAAATCCGAGGATGAATCCAAGGCTCCCATCACCCCAGCCTGAAGTTCACCTATCTCCAAATGTCCCATTATGGGAGCCCTGTGAGTCAAAGGCTTACCTCTAATTGAGCCTGAATGGAATTTCTGTTATTTCTTCTGCCTACAAATGGAGGAAACAAAGACTTAGTCACTTGCTCAACATACCTCAGCTAGTGCTAAGAGCTGGATTCCACTCCAATTTCTTCTCATCCCAAAGTCTTTGCTCATCACACTAAACTGAGTCAAGAAGGGACAAGTCACTTAGTCTTATTCATCTTAGGTCTGATTCATCTGTTTACCGTCTGAGATGGCTTCTCTGGTACATACAATTCCTATTGCTTAGAACCTAGAATATTCTATGACACCCCCTCCCCCACTCACCCCCAACTTTGCCTAGCAAACTACATGTCTTTCAAGCCTTTGTTTAAATAACTATCACTTCTTGAGCTCCTCCTCATCCCAAACCTCTGGGTTAACTTAAGAGACCTTGGATATTAACCATCATTGTCTTTTGCATTCATTCTTTTATCACAATTGAATTTGACAGGATTAGGTATCTATATTTAGGTATATCGCAATACTGAAAATATTTTGTCTGTTTCATGAGAGCACAAATGTATGTTTTTCTTAGCATTGAATCTTTGGAACAGTGGTTGTCTCTTAGTGGCAACAATAAATATTTGATGAACTAATAAATGAAAGCTGTTGCTTTCTGTGAGTGATGTCAGCGGTTCTCCAAGCGTGGCCCCTGAACCTGCAGCTGATAGCATGACATACCTGGAACTGGTTAGAAATGTAGCTTTATGCCCCCATCCCAGAACACTTGAAAGAGAAACTCCCTCTCCCCCATCAGAGTTTTAACAGGCCCTTCAGGTGATTCTGGTTTAAACTGGAGTTTGAAAGCCACTGAGTTGCATAGTTTTGCTCCAGTTTAAGCTGTAGGCACACGGCAGGACCTCAGCTTTCTACTGCTTGGGATTGTTTCTTGCTTCCGTTAATTAAAATCACATTTTCCACTCCTGACTTTATTATTCAGGCCTTACAATTCCATCCTCTTCCATTGTCTTTCATTTTTTTTAAAGTTGATTTGACTGACGGAACAGTGCCTCATAACAGTACATAGGTTTAAGGTCTGCATCAGTCAATCAACATCTAGATATAATAAAGTTCGCTACCCTCACCAGCCCAAATCATTTCTCTTCGATTTTTTTTTTAAAGGAATGGTGCAGGCAGGAATGAAGGCAAGCAGGCAGAAGGCAGAAAGAGGAAGAAAAGCATTTTTATTTATTTTATTTATTCATCCCGTTTGTTCCCAAAGGCCTCAGATGCGAACCCGGGACCTTCGGAGGTGGACTGGGCCCAACCCCTACTCCACCACCTTCTATTTATTTTCCATGTCAGGTCCCTGATGTTTGCTGCTTTCACAATACTCATAGCACGCCCATTCTTAGTTACTCATTTGACCTTTATCAGTTGCCTATCTGCCTCCCCTGACAGCAGGAATTAGCACCCGCAGCTGCGCCTGGGCCACAACAGGGATGATCGTGGCTGGACTGACTGGGTGTCAGCTCCACAGGGGCAGACGCTGCGTGCGGCTGTCTTCTAGCCGCTCGCTAACTCGGTCAGAGGCGCTCGACAAAGACTTGAGGAATGAATGAGCCACCAAACGAAAGAGAAACCTCCCCTGTACTAAGATGGCAGGCCCGCCCCGCGCCCTTTACCAAGATGGCGCGGGGTCGCGAGGGCGCGGGGCGGGGCCGGAGGGGACCGTCAGGTGTTGCCCCGCCCCGCGCCCCCCCCGCCCCTGCCGCTCGATTCCGGATTGGTCCGGTTCCAGCGCCGCAGCCCGGCGGCCGCGCCGTGGGGCCGCGCCGGGCGCTTGCCACTTCCGGCGCGTTGAGGCTGTTGGTCGGGGGCGGCCGCGCGGTGCGAGCTAGCGTCTCCGGGGCGGGCGCGCGCAGGGATGCTCCGGGGGGCGGCGGCAGCCGAGTGGGCTGAGGCGGCTACGACAGCACGGTCCCCCGGGCCTCTTGTCTGAGCCGGCCGTCGGGGCTGCGCCACCGAGGCCCCTTTGCTTTCGGGGCCGGGCCCGCCGCCGCTTCTGAACGCGGAGGCCGGGGAGCCCCTGCCTGGGCCCGTAGGCTCCCCTCCGGGGCCGGGCCCGGGCGGGGGCCCCCAAGTCGCTGGGCTCCTTGTCGGCTTCCTAGCCCCATTTCCTGCTTTTTTCAGTTTCCTCGGGGAGGGGCGGGTGGGTCTGGATGAATTGTTCCGGGGGTCCCCGATGAGGCGGGCCAGGGGGTCTTGCTCCTTTTAGAGGGTCCCTGCGGGGCCCAGGTGGGGAAGCGGTTGTCTGTGCATGGGCGGGGGACTTCCCGAGCCTGCCGGGACCATGACCTGAACTGGGCGAGCAGGACGCGTCCGAAGCCCGAGAGCCAGCTCACCTGAGCCGCCCCCTCCCCCGGCCAGCATGGTGAGTGGAGTTCGAGCCGAGCCCCTTCTCCCCCCGGGTGCGGGGGTCTGCGGGGTGGGAGTGGGCCCCAGGACTGCTGAGCCATCGCTTCTTCCCGGGGCGGGGAGAGGCGCGTGCCGAGCCCGGCAGTGACACATGCGTGCAGGGCTTGCAGCCCCATCCCCCCAGGGATGTCTCAGGCCTGGGACGGACCTGGCAGCGCTGCAGGCACAACCCTTGCATCTGCTGTTGGCCTCTCTTACAATGTAGCTCATCATGAATGTTGCTATCATATATTTACTGATGGCCAACCACGTGCGAGGCCCTGTGCTGAGCGATTGACAGGTATTATTTAGCAGGTCAGCCCCCTCTTCTTAAGTGGGGAGACTGGGGTGCATAGCAACTAATTCCAGCTCAAGGTCATTAGTGAAAGTGACAGAATTGGACCTAGGAAGTCTGACTTCTGAGCAGGATGGCGTTTTGGAGAACATTGCATCCAGCTGTAGGTTTCTCTCTGGGGAAACAGGTTTCCTGATTTGCAGAGGTCACTTAACTAGAGCAAAGTCAGGAGCAGGTGTATTCATTTGACACTCAGTCTGCTGCTGTTTCTGCTACAAACTCGGGCCTTTTCCCTGGTGGTGCCTGGAAAACCAGTTATCCTTCCAGACCTAACTCAGAAGCCGCTTCTTCTGAAGATACTTTCCAAACCAGTCGGCACTCCCAGTACTCCCTAGGAATTGTATACTCACATCTGTTAAGTGTCTTTTGTTATTGGAGTCTTTCTACTGCAGTAGACTCAGCTTCCTCAAAGGTGAAGTTTTCGGAACCTATGTCTGTCCCAGCTCTTGGCACATCATAAGCTCATGGAGAGTGGTTGATCACCCCAGTCTGAGCATCTCCAGGGACAGAACTGTACTTCATAAGCCTCCCCATCTCACCCGCTTCTAAGTGAGAGCTTTGAGAAAGGAACTCAGTGACATCTTCTATGATGTCGTTGTTCAGGCCAGTGAGATTTTCAAAGCATTGAAGGAGCCTGTGGGTGGTAGGTGGTGTGCTATGTTCTGGGTGCAGAAAGAAGACCTAAGTCATAACCCTTGTCTTCGTGGGGATAAAACCTGCCAGTAATGCCCAGAGGAACTGTTAAGTACCATAGTCCCCCACTTTTAGCGGCATCACTGTCTTGATAGTCAAAAGTGGGTCTGAAAGTAGTACAGATAAGTCTCTTGAGAGACATCGTGTTCACAAATCTTTAATATAGTGTGTTATAATTGTTCCGTTTTATTATTGATGTTAGTCTCTTAATGTGCTGATAAATTAAAGTATCATAGGCATGTACATATAGGAAAAAGAAGTATACGTAGGGTTCAGTAATCTGCAGTTTTAGTCTTCAACTGGGGGCTCTTCGGATGTATTCTCCTTGGATAATGGGGGTTTACTGTAGATACTAGCATAGCGGTAGAGCAGTCACGCCAGTTTCCTCATCTAGAAAATGTGGCGATAGGAATTCTCTAGTGAATAGAGGTACGAGATACAATAGTGAGTGATGAAAGTAGAACTGAGTATTCATTTATTTCAGTGATTTTTTTTTTTTCTTTTTAATATGTGGTAAAATATAGAAAACATAAAATTCACCGTTTTTATATTTTTTTTGTTTCCAGCCTCCTCCAGCCTGTCCTGGGTCTGCACCTCAACCACAGGGTGTGCCCCATTTACATTATTATTATTTTTTAATGGAAAGGTGCAGGCAGGAATGAAGGCTAGTAGAAAGCTGAGAAAGGAGGAGGAAGCATCTTTATTTTCATTTAGTTGTTCACACTGATTGTTCTCCCTCGCACCCCTCAGCCGGGACTGGAACCCAGGGCTATGTGGCTTGCTCCTGTGCAGGTGGTTGACCTAACGGTTGCTCCACCAGTGTGCGCCCATTTATAATATTTTTAAGTGTACATTAAATAGTATTACGTGCATTACCTTATGCAACCATCAGCACTGTCCATTCCCAGAACTTTTTTCATCTCGCAAAACTGAAACTCAGCATTCATTAAACAACTCTCATTCTCCTCTGTCCCTACTCCCTGATGGCTGTCATTTTCTGTCAGTCTGGATTTGACTGTACAAGCTATATAATGCATGAGTGGCATTGCATGGTATCTGTCCTTTTGTGACAGGCTTACTTCTCCCCACAGTCTTCAAGGGTCAAGCATGTCGTAGCGTGTGGCAGAATGGCCTTCCCTTATTAGGGCTGAATAATATTTCATTGCATGCTACATGCACAGCAGTCGTGGTCCCAGTAGGCTGGACCGTATGGATTTGGTGTGTAGTAGGCTGCATCATCTGCGTTTGTTTAATTACATTCTGTAATATTCACATAGTGAGAAACCACGCAGTTCTCAGAATGTGTCCCCATCCTTAAGCCATGCATCGCTTTCTTTCTTTTAATTGATTTACCTGTGGTTGATCACCTGAGTTACTTCCACCTTTTGAACAACATAGGCAAAGCTGTGAGCAGGGCTGCTGAAGTCTGTCGATGAATTTCAGGTAGCCATGTATGTCGTCCTAGTAATACATCAGCCCGGTAGTATCCTCCCTCAGGAAACCGAGAATGTTGCTTTAGGACCCCGGGACTGAATTCTAGTGCTTATCAGCTAAGCTAGCCAGGACTCTTGTATTCATTTTAATTGACAATCAGCATTTTGAAATGACCACCTTTGAACAATTAATTATAGTTGATTTCACAATCACTGTGTACTTTCTCTGAGGTAAATTTCCAATCAGGCTTTTCCTAACTTAGACCTCACTCATTGAAGCACACAGTGGCTGTGAGGTGAATAGGACCTTCTAATCCTATCTGTCCTGTACCACTGACACCAGGGATTCCTCTCCTGTTGGTGTCCAGGGTCAGGTGTGGGCAAGGCAGCCTTGTCCCCGGAATGCAAGGAAGTGATTGCCTGGTTTGTGTCTTCCAGGAGGAGGGTCTTTTTCCTGGGATCGTGACTCTATTCCAGGAACTTTTTTTTTTCCTCTCCATCTTACTGATTTTTTTTTTTTAAAGGACATGTGCAGGCAGGAATGAAGGCAAACCAGCAGGAAGAGCGAGAAGGAGAAACACTTTGTGTTTTTATTTAGTTGTTTATCTTGGTTGATTCCCCCACCCCCTGCCCCCAGGACACAAACCCGGGTCCTTGGGATGCATATGGACCACACTCAGCTGGAGCTGGCAGACCTAACTGCTACTCCACTGGGAGTGCCCTTAACATTTTTACTTTTAAAAGTAATAGTTGATATTTAAGTATGAACTTGTTTAATGTTTCTAAAATTTCATTCCTAAAGATGAAAATGGTATACTATGATAAGACTGTAATTTATTTAGTATCTGCTATGAGCTAGCTATTTTTCATTTATTCATTTTTTCTTTCAGGATTCATTATCAGCCACACCAGTCCTGTTACGTTACATTAGTGCCATTCTTCCCAGATGGGGAGATTAATGGGCCTGCTCTGCTATGGGATGTGTTTAGCCAGTGGTGGGACTGGTATTTGGACCTTAGGTGTTCTACTCCAAAGTGATGTTATTCATACTTCCTGTCCCACCTTGTGTGGAAAGTGATCATGGGTGTCATCCAACTACATTTTGTTTGGTTCTGAGAAAGAGTGATGCGGGTGGGGCGGGGCAAGGGAGACTGGGATTTTCCTTTAAACTTCTCCGGGAGCAGGGAATCTTGACTTTAGACCCAGAGATAGTAGCTGCGGTCCAGAATTACTAGAACAGCTATACTGTAACTGCATTTGATTAACTTCACTTTGAATTCCAATGAATTCTTAAGCAGTGTTAACGTCTTGGAGGTTTCTGCTACTCTGAAGCTTGTTACTTCATATCGAATGAGCGAGCTGTTGCTTATTAGGGAAATTTTGTGTCAAGTTGAGTCCTTGATTAAATTGGCTTTTTATTTTTTGGTTGCTTAGAAAATTGCTTTGATTACAAAGACCTTCTCTGGCTGGTCCCAGTAATGGTGGCCAAATCAGACCTTAAGTTTGACCACTCAGATGATGTGTGTCATCAGTAGTGCTGCGTTGAGTACCATGAGGTGGAGTTTGGAAAAGCCATGGCGGTGCCGGGATATGGAAAGTCTCAGGGAACTCAGGTTCTGCAGTTGGTCCCATTGTTAGAGGTAATCTGGGAGACAGGCTAAATATCAAGAGATGACTTGAGTAGCTTTTGAAAAAATGAATGTGTGAGGTGATTCAAATGATGAAAATTACCTGGTAAAGTAGACAAAACCAAACACTGTCACTGTGGTATAGAGAAATAACTGTAGTAAGGCAGAACTTTTTAGTGCCTTAGTTACTCATCCACAAATAGTTTGACTTCCTGTGACAAGCTTAAAGTCCTGTGTATTCTGGATGTAACACTACGTTAGTTTATAATAGAGTTTAACATTGCTGGCCCATTACATACATTAACTTACTTGCTCTTCTAAATAATGCCTAGAGAGAGACTTTTTATTTTCCATTTTATAGCTGAGACATTCTAGGTACAGAGAGGTAAGGCAACTTCTCAAGGTCACACTGCAGTGAAGTGGTGGAAATGAGGTTCAAGTAGACACTTTGACTGGAGTCAGTTTTCAGTTTTTGTTTTTGTTTTTTTAAAGGTGCAGGAAGGAATGAAGGTGAGAAGGTGCACAGGCAGGCGGGCAGCAAGAGAGGAGGTAGAAGCATTTAGTTATTTAATTTAGTTGTTCATCTCGGTTGTTTCCCCCCAGCCCTGGGTCTCAAACCTTGTTCTTGGGGTGTATGTGAACTCTGCCTGGCAGATTAAACTGCGAAGCCCTCCTTGCCTGCCAGGAGTCAGTGTTCTTGATGGTTAGACTTCACCCCCAGAGGAGCACTGTTTCCCTTGCTCTGTAGAAGTCAGTTTAGTGGGCAGGATGGGACATACGTGTGACATTTACAGGCGACTGTGTTAAGGGTGATAGAGTGATGGGTAGAGAAGATTATATCTGAGTGAGATTAACTGAGGAGAGGGGCCAGGGAAAGTTTCCCATGACGAATATTTGAGTCTTGAAGGGTTAGGAAGAGTTTGGCAATTGGACAGGATGATAAGTTGTTTGCAAGTAAAAGTTGTTTGCAGATGGTTGTGAAGATAGGATATGTAAGGAACAGGATAGAAGATAATAGGTGTTGAGAGAGTGGAGGAGGAAACAAACATTCGTTGAGTGCTTCGGACTTAGCGTATGTGTGTAGCTGCAGCACGTATTTTAAATACCTTCACCCCTGTTTTCCTGCCCAGCTGCTGCCCCATTTTTTTCTCTTTGCTTAGAACTCCAGGACAGCGTGGTCTCTAATGGTCTCTGACTCCTCACCTTCCATTATCTTAAACTCACTTGTCAAGGTCCCTCCCAGCACTGTTGCTAAATTCAGCGACAAGTTCTCATTCCTCCTCTTGCTTGATCACTGGTACTGGACAAGTTGGACACTCCCTCTTCCATTAAGTCTTTCGTCATTTGGCCTCCAGGTCACTCAGAAGTGCTTTTGGTTTTCCTTTTCTCAGTGTTATTTCCTCATCTCACTGATCTTTGAGCACCTGGAGACCCTTGGCCTCACATCTAGTGAGCTTCCCATCCAGACCTCACTCAGTGGCTGTGCTTTTCACGTATCCATATCCAATTATCCTGCTTGAATGCAGGCTGCTTGTCAGACATGTCGAATGTAACGTGTCTAAAACCCAACTTCTGCTCTTCCCCTCTGAGTCTTCTCCACCACAACCTTCTCTATCAGTTGAGGCTGCTGCATCCTTCTAGGTACTTGTGCCAAAAACTTGGAAGTCACCCTTGGCTTTCCTTTCTCTCACCCTGTATCTGGTAAGAAAGCAGACTATTTTATTTTCTACCTTTGAAAAGTAGCCAGGGTGTTATCACTTCTTATTCCCTGTACCCTACCACCCTGGTTCAGTGCTTGTCATCTCTTGCGTGGGTTACGGTAGTGCCTTGTAACTGTTCTAGCTTCTGGCCTTGTCCTTTGTAGACATATCAACATGGTAGCCTCAGTGATCTTAAAAAAAAAAAAAATCAAAGGCAGAGCCTATCTTTGTTCCTTTTTCTCTTCATCTCACTTAGAGTAAAACCGGTAGCTTGCATGGTTCTCCACGACCTTCCCTGTCCTTCAGGGCCTGAGGTTACAGTCTGAAATCATCTCCTGCTGCTGTCTCAGGGCTCACTCCCCAGCTCCCCTGCTTCCTTGATGCTCTTCGAACACTCTAGGTGTGTGTCTGCCCCTGGTCTTTGACCTGGCTGCAGCCTCTGCCCTCTGCTTGGACTGTACTCGAGATACCCATGTGACTAACGACCATCAGGCCTTCTCAAGAGTCATCCTCCCCATGAGGCCTGTCCTCACCACTTGGAAATTGTACTCCTGCTCCGGACTCCTAGGAGCTCCTAATCCTGCCCAGTGGCCTTTAGTTTGTAGCATTTCCAGTCTGAAGCCACTTTATATACCTAGTGTTACATTTTATGAGGCCTAGTTTTGTTATCTCCTTTTACTAAGATATGGCCTCCTAAAGCTAGCGATCTCTGATTTGTTCACTGATGTCTCCAGAGAGTCTAGGCCAACGCTTAGCCTAGTGACAGTTATGTCGTGGTAGGAACGCCGTGAATGTCTTGGGTGTGCAAAGGGGGCTTTGGAGGAGTAAGTAGGTTCTCTGTAATGAATGAAACTGGCAGAGGGAGGGGATTTTCCTCAGAGAGGAGGGCGTAAATGTGTCGTGTTACAAAAGCACCGAGTAGACGGGTCATGCTGGAGTGTGTGTAATGTAGTAGTTGCAGAGAAAGCCATGAAGGTAGTTCATTGCTAGATTATGGGGGGCCTCCAGCACGACTCTGGTGAGTTCGCTTGCTTTTGGCCTGCTTTTGATCTCTGCTGTATGTTGGTTGGATTGGTATGTGAAACCAGATATGGCACTCGATCTCGTGGATATGACAAAAGACCGTCTTGGGTATGGAATTAGGATTGGAGAGGAAGACTTAAGCAAGAGAGTTAGCACTGCTTAAAAAACGATCCCATACTCAAAGATTGATGAAAAGGGAAAAAGCACAAGCTGATTTTGAAACTTCTAATCTGACAATTGGGAGTAGTGCTAGATTTTTACTGGTGATTTGAATTTGGTGGACTTAGAGGGGATGACAGGAGACGGCCACTTGGTGATGAAGTGAGGATTCGACTGCAGGTAAGTGGGCAGTTGGTGCTCTGTTGAGATGAAGGTGGTTGGCATTGGGCAGGACAGGGATCCAAGGCTTTTAGGTTGGAAGTGTGGACTTTAGTTGGATCACAGACATGCATTCCAAGTCAAGGAAGAGTGATGGCACAGGCTGGCGTGAAGAGGGTAAGCTGCTACTCTCTGCCTCTGCTTTTCAGCCCCTGCCCCCCACACTCAGACACATCAGTTCATTCTACAAACCATTCTACAACCATCTTGACCTGACTGTCTTCACTTGAAGATCACCTTTAACCTCTGTGAACTGAATCCAGCATAAGTAGCCTCTTCAGTCCCTAGGCCATTTGATTTTCCTTTTGGTCTTTGGCAATCATCAATCAATCTTCTTTCCCCGAAACCCTGTTTTCTTGGCGCTCTTAGTTTCCATGGTATTACTTTATTGGTTCAGTCTCCCTTGCTCATTCTCATGGCTCAGCTGTGACCTGTGTACCATTGAGAACTCATCTTTCCAGCCTTGGGCATCTGCCTGAGTTGTCCTGTGGACATCAAGTTACACATGTTTAAACCAAATCCTTCATCCTCCTCCCCCAAGGCCTAGTTCTGTTAACAACCTTATTCCCTGGACATTCATGTGAAACCACTGAGTCATCTTTAACTTCGTCTTTGCCTTCCGTCCCCCACTTCAAGACCGATGCTTATTTGTGTCCTGACCTGGGTCTTTGCCCTCCATTCCTTCTACTTCGGTCAATCGTCATTGTCTTTTGCTATCTGACAAGTGTCCAGGTTCTTCCACCAGTCCCTCTTGTGTACTACCAGACGGAACTCAGATGTGATCACGTCACTCGATTTTAAAACGTTCAGAGTGTCCCTGTTGTCGTCAGGGACCAAGTTTTTATCGGCACAGACGGAGTGTGGAAAGCACGTGGATTCTGGATTCTCACAGTTGTCTTTACTTTTAGTTCTCAGTAAGGATGAGGAGGATTTTTAAAGGCCTAAGGCAACTTGTCTGGGATGTTGTTTAATGACTTCCCAATTCTACCTTGTTCTGTAGCCACACGAAGCACTGGTTTTCCCAGAGGGCTCATGCAGGTTCTCTGCTTTGAGCAGGGCTCCTCCCTCGGTTCGCCTGTCCTTTTCTTCATTTGGCTCGTGAGACCTTACCTGCTGTTTCAAGGTCACCAGAGACATCACCTTTGCTGCTTTCCAGCCACTAGTTTAACATTTACCTTGGTTTTAGGCGTTTTTGACTTATTTTGATTAGTTTTGATTATATATTAATTATAAGACTACATTCTTCTAAGTGTCGAACAATTTAGACATTTGAAGAGCAAAGCTGACTGAGTCCTCCACCGTTTCCCTTGCTCCACCGTCCACCTCGCTCCCACTCCAGGCCTGCGGGTGGGGTGGCCTGGAGATTTCTTTTTTCTTCTTCTCTTTCCGAGTCCATATCTGGATGAGTCTTGCCCCTTACTGCATCTCTGGTGCCCAGTAAGCATTCAGCAGATATTTAGGTAGAATCGGTGTGAAAATAAATCCAGGAAGGCCAAGGTGTGGGGCCTTGAGCTTAGTAACTGGCGATGGCAGTCTCTGGACTGTCCCACATGAATTGCTCTTGGATAACCGGGGCATGATGGAATCAGGGTGGGCTGGCTGAGGGATTGTGGATGCCGGCTGCAGGCATCAGGAGAGGGAGGTGGGCGGCCCTGGGAAGGAAGCTGGGGCTGCGAGGGAGCCGAGAGATCTGTGCTTATTTCCTAGTTCCGCTCTGCTGGCCTTCGTTGAGGGACCCTCCAGTTACTGTCTTGAACCTCAGCTAATCTCACAGCCATCCTGCAAGGAAGGCGCTGCTCTCCATTCCTGTCTTAC
This sequence comes from Solenodon paradoxus, assembly GCA_004363575.1. Taxonomy (NCBI): domain Eukaryota; kingdom Metazoa; phylum Chordata; class Mammalia; order Eulipotyphla; family Solenodontidae; genus Solenodon; species Solenodon paradoxus. The sequence continues at coordinate 248,358 of RJWH01000842.1, forward strand.
AGTTCAGGGAGAGAGGGACACCGGATCTCTGGGAGGGTGCTGGTAGCTTATCCAGAATTACCTGGCAGTTGACAGGCAGGAATTCGACCAAAGATTCTAATTCCACAGTCCATGTTTTTCCTGCATCTCTGGGCTTCTTAAGCTTATGCACATGTATGTAGGTATATTTATTTGAAATGTAGCCCAACTGGGTCTATTGTTTGAGGAAAAACAAATGTCTGGTCACCCTAACCATAAAATTGAAAACTTCATCTCATGATAGAAAGAGCAGGATGGTAAAATTTGCTGACAACACAGGAGAAAATGTGCTAGAACAGAAGGAGTGACTATTAAGGGCGCAGTGGTAGCTGGACCATGTTACAGAACATTAACAGAGAGGAAGGCTGCTTGATTTCTTTGTGCTTCAGATCCGGTAACCCCTTACTTCTGCAGTAGTTCATTACCTTAGAGCACATTGCTGCTCTTTTCCAGGAAGACTCGTGAGAGAAGGGTCTCTGGTCTCAGGCTTTCTGAAAAAGTAAAGGTGCTTTGTGAGCTAAATGCGGCTGGAAAAAAAATGATTGCTTTCTGTGTTGGCTAATAATCATAAAATAATCACAAAATAATCTAGTTTATTTTAAAAGAGTAACAAAAACGAAATGAAACAATCAAAAGGTACAAAAAGCATGGCAAAAAAAATCACCTCAAAGCCTCTAAATTATGATTGACATGATACAAACATTTCAGGGATGTCTGTATCCACATATGTCAGTTTAAGGGGGAATGAACACCCGAAATAAGTACTTTTATTAGAAAAGTTATTGTGCTGATTTTTGGGGTCATGCTAGTTTTAAAATAAAAACAAATTACTTCCATTAAAAATTACACTTTTTGAAATAATTACTCACAGGAAGTTGCAAAACGTGCACAGAGTTCCACGTGACGCTTACATAGTTGTAGGCGGTACCTGAGCAGGAAATGGGCTGTGGTACATATCATTCACGACTGGACTGCACCCCTCGTTCAGTTTTCACCCTTTTCACCTGCATTCATGTGTTTGCATATGGTTCTGTGCAGTTTTCCGTGTTCGATTCCTGTAACGACCACATAATCCAGGTGTAGAGTTGTCCTGTCACCACTCAAGTCACTTCTGTGCCCAAACTTCTTGTATTTGTAGCCCCGACTCCTAGCACCCACTGTTCCATTTTCTGTCTCTATAGTGTTGTCATTTTGAAAATAGAATATGAAATAATCTGCAGTATGTAACCTTTTAAAGTAGACCTCTTTCATGAAGCATAATGTCCTTGAAGTCTGTCTAGTTCACTTGAATTTACTAGAAAAAAGCAAGTGAAACTTAGAGGTAATTGTCAAGTTTCAAATCTTTGCTTCAGTAATTATTAACTCTTGATGAATTCCTATAAGTCAAGGAAAAAGATTTTGAAAACATTTTTTAAATTTATGTTTTATTGATGTAAGTATTCTACACATTAAAATAACTTAGATATCTGTCCACACACCCTGCCCTCCACCACATCACCAAGTGTTCTTCCCTACTGTCCAGTGGGCTCTGCTACTATGTGCCCCCTCCCGCCCCACTCCCTTTTGGTGACCTCAATTCTGTTGCAGATGTTTCAGGGTTGGCTTTGTGTTATCTGTTCCTTTGTTTTGTCTCGTCACATTCCACCTGTGAGTGAGGTCATCTGGTCTTTCTTCTTTTGACTTGTTTCACTTAGCATCATCCCCTCTAGTTCCATCCATGTTGATTCAAATGACAGGGTTTCATCTCTTCTAAGGGTTGTGTCTAAGGGTTGTGTGGTATTCACCTCTGTTATTTTTTAAACAAATAAATGTTGTACAAAATTTAAGTAGGAGAGTGTATCAGAGAGAAGTTAGACCTCTCTCTTTTCCCTGGTTTCCAGAATTCCCATTTCCTTCTGTCAATGGCAACCACCATTAAAATGTGTGGGGGTATGCCCTGGCAGCCTAGCAGTCTATATACATTCCAAGGTCCTGGGTTCAAGACCTGGGACCGTGTGGGGAACAAACAATGTGAACAACTAAATAAAAAATTTAAAAAAAAGTGTATGTGCCTGTAGAGAGAGAGAGAGAGAGAGAGGGGTGTGTGTGTGTGTGTGTGTGTGTGTGTGTGTGTGTGTGTATGTATGTATACGTATATACACACACACACATTTCCCCCCACCTCCCCCATTCCCTACTCTGCTTCCACTACTGGGGAGCATTCTATACACAGGCACAGTTTTGTGCTTTTTTTTTTTTAGAAAATTGTAGTACGTGTTGGATGTCATTCCATACATGCATAATTGTAAGCTTCCTCACTGATTTTATACACTTGCGTACTATTCCTGGTTCATATGTTCCTTATTTAACCAGTCTTCCTTTGATGGAAATTTAGGTTGTTCCCAATCTTTTGTTTTACAAGTAGTGTTGCCATGAAGATCCTTTGCACATAAACTTTTGGAGGAGAAAATGGCTAAATGTATACTTGTTGGATGAAGTTGTCTGTGCACTTACATTTTTGACATTGCCAAAGGGTTTTCCATTGAGGTGGCGCTTGTTTTTGCACTCCCGGGATGGAGTGAGAGCCAAAGGCAGTTCCAGTTTGTGTCCGGAGTGGTGGTCGGACACCCAGAGAGCAGCTACAGTAGACTTCACACAGTGAAGGTGGTGACATCTGCCAGGAGTCTTAACGCACAGGTAGAGTTTTCTAGGTGGAGAAGATCATTCGAGGGAGCGGGAATGGCTTGTGTGAAGACGTGGAACTGTTACGGGAGGGGAAGAGAGAAGTGGGGTCTGGCCGAGGCATAGGATGGGCAAAGAGACTGGACAGCGGAGTGGGCCAGCAGGCTCAAGGGCCAGGTGGGGCAGTGATTTGATCACCCCTGTGGTCAGATGGCAAAGACCTTAGTGGTGCTGAGGGGCTTGCAATTGAAAGACACTTGAGAGCATTTACTAGCCAGTGTTTTTTTTAGCATAGCAGCCACTTATTACCTAAAGAAAACTTCCTAGACTGGGTGAAGTTGGCTCAGACCGAATGCCGGAAGGGCTGTGGTGCTGAGGTGCAGAGGTGTTTAGCGTGGGGCGCTCTCTGTCTCGTGGACCCAGAAACTTTCTTGGAGGGGTCTCAAGTGCTGGATTTGGGAGTTCAGGACTGTACAGGCATTTGGGTCCCCACTCCATTAATTAAGCAGTCTCTGAATGAGTCGTTTTCTATTTAAGGGTTCTGTGTATTCTTTCTTAAAGAAAAGAAACTGATTTTGCTACTAGAATCCTGGGTCTGGTTCCAAACCCATGTTGTCCCAAACCCTGTGGTGTCACTTTTCTTTGCAGTGCCAGTAGGCGAACTGTATAAAAATGAAAGTGAAGACAGTGGCACTTTGGGATTTTTCTGAGCATTTAATTTAGTTGACTTGTATGGGATTTTTGTTTATTTGATTTCCTCTTTTTTTTTTTTTTTTTTTAACCAGCTTATTGACTCACCATTGAACTCTATAGTGAAATAGTTATTTTGCTCATTTACTGTTAAGGGTGCCAAGGGATTTCGATACATTATGTCATTTACTTCTCACAAATACCTGGTAAGGGGAAGCTCTGTGGTAAGTAGCTTCTGCAAGTGAAGACCTTGAGGCACACAAGTGAAGTAACTTGTTCCACATCGTGTAAGTGTGAAGTCAGAAGTCAGATGTTGCTTTGGGATGACTCTGGAGCCACACCCTTCAGGTACACTGGACAGTGATTTTAGGCGTCCCCAGCTGCCTGGGTGGGGTGGGGTGGGGGGCACAGGTGAACGCGTGCGGAACACCTGTCCTTGGCTTTGTGCTGTGGTGCCAGTGAAGGAGCAGAGCTGGGCTGAGTGAGCCAGAGCAGCGCTTTCTCTGTCCCCCTCTCCTCCCTGCTGTGGCCGGCTGGGGTGCTGTGGGAGCTTGCTCCCCTCTCAGGCCCCTTGTGCTGGCTGTGTGGGGATTGGAGGCTGAAGGGATACTGCCTGTGGAGCCCCCCATCATTATTCACAGATCTGACAAGGTGAAGGTTCCTGGCAGAGTTGGGTGACTGGTGAGAGTTAAGTACTCATTTCCCTTCTCTTACGCACTCCACCCTGGCCCCTCCAAACCAATCGCCGGCCTTTGTGCCTTTCCCGCCCCTTGACTCTCCAGTGGGATGGAGGAAGGAAACCATGTCTAGTGTCATCATTCTGACGTAGTTTTCCATACTGAAAAGTTACAGCTTTTAGCAAATCAGAATTTGAATTTCTAAGCCTACTCCTGAGAGTAAAACACAACAAATCGCATTGATTGTCATGCTGTGCAGAGCCCAGAACATGATCAGATCTGGGTCTTTTCTCCCCATGGCATGTAGTTATTAATTCAGGGCATGGGAGGAACATTAGAATGTGTCCCTCCCCCCAGAGTCACTTCCTGCCCCGCCCAGATCTCCGCTTGCACAACACTCCTTCCCCGGCAGCAGCTGGTGAGTGGAGTTCACTAGCACCCTTGACAGGTGATGATGATGCTTCCAAGTAATGTGACTGATGATGAGTTAAAAATTAAAGTATTGGGGTGGTGCTGAGTGTATTGAGAGGGGCACGCTGGTGACAGTTTAGGAGACTTGTCCTTATGAAGCAAATCCGAACATGGAGTTAGGGTAGGAGAAGCTTGTGTTGAAGGAGGCCTGAATTATTAGCCAACACTTGCACATATGTGTAGTACACACATCTGGGGATGCTCCGAGAGCTTGCAGGATTTGCCGAAGATCCACAGACTGTGCAGTGGCACCAGGACTGACTTTCACCTGGTATTTTTTCTCTCCTTGCTGTCCCCAGTACCTCTCAGTGGTAGTACTGGTCCTCATGAAGTCTGTTCTCGCACTGTTCATGTCAAGGCCACCTTTGTGTGACCCCTCATTCCTGCCCGTGCACATTCAGGAAGTGGGAGGAGCACATCTGTGGGACTCTGTCTCTGCTCTCTCATGTTTCCTTCCCACGGGAGTGAGGCTTCTGATCTAGTTGTGGTGGGCACATTGGGGAGAACCTGACACCATTGGCCCACCAGGTACGAGGTCACTGTATCAGAAACTGCCTCGCTTTGTGCTTGGACACGCGCCGCCTACCCTCCAGAGAAGCTTGGCTTCTTTTGTGTTCTACCTTCCTGTCTGATTAGAGCCAGCTTTTCTCCTTAAACCTGGGTGCGTAAGGTCCATTTAGTATGGGAAGGAGGAGGAGGTGTTGAGTTGCCAGCCACGAAGATGACCTGCACTTGCATCTGCTCTGGAGACCTCCACTTTGATTTCTTTCCTAGACTGTGGGAAATGGACGGAATCTGGAGAGGAGAAAGGAAGTGATTATGTGCCTCTAAGTCCAAAAGTCTATAATACAGTCTGGAGATGTTTCCAAAATCCAACGAATGCTACCTTAACTGTTACTTAAAATGCTAGTTCTGTGTGGGACCTATTCCGGAGGAAGGTGTGGTGGAGGTGGCCAGCAGCAGCTGCGATGAAATTATTTACATGTGAGGTGTAGTGTTAACCGCGGTTTTAGGTTTGAAGTATGCTTTATAGTGGCCCATCAGCTCTACTCAGTCATTACTGGTTCATCCTGTGCAAGATGGAGCCAGCTGATTGTCGTCACTGCAGTCCTGGGAGCAGAGTGGTGCTGCTTCCTGGGCACCGCGAAGGGCTCTGGTGTCCCTGCTCAGCTGCTCGGTCGACTCCCCCAATAGCTGTCCGACTTGAGGCATGACGTGAGCTTCGTGTCCCTCCTCTGTAAAACACGCTGGGACTCAGTGTTCTCTGCGGCTTATTTCTGTCTTTAAGAGTCTGTGGTCCTGTCTTCAGGACGGCTTCGTCGTGTGCCTTGTGTTCACGTGCTCAGTGTCTTTTGAGTTGAATTGACCCGGCATGCAGATACAAATGTTCCCCTCCTGGGGATATGCACCCGGGAGAGAAGCCTGGGGCTGCGACGAGAGTCTCTTTTCATGCACTCATTTCTTTTCCACAGTTCCTTGTAGAATAATTAACTTTTGTCATGTACGTTTTTGGTTGTCTATAAAGTTTTGACTGGTTTCGATAAGTGAGTACGTAGGTGAAACGTGCTTTGCCTGCAGCGGGTATGGTTGCTGCCCAGGCAGTAGGTGTGCATTTTCTCACGTCTAGGCTGTGTGCAGTCTTCTTCCAGAGCAGGGTCTGATGATAACTGCCTGACGGTATCTTCCTGGTGGCCCCTTTCTTGCTTTGCTTTCCTCTTTGCCCAGTGGGCTTGCAGCAGCGAGGAGCGAGGTGGAGGGCACCAGTCCCCAGATGAGACTTGTGAAAGCTTCCTGTTTGGAGACCATTTCGACTGTGAAATTGCAGGGTTAATACAAAACATTCTTATACTCTTTACCCAGACTCACCTCACAGTAACATTTTGTCTGCTTGCTTTTTTATTTGCACTTTCTCTGTGTGTCTGTGTACATACGTGTATATAGACGTACGTGCCCATCAGTATGTGGACACGGTTGTCTCTGAAATCCGGGACCTGGCTCATTGCGCCTACATTGTGCTTCTGAGCTGGGATGTTCTCACACCCAACCGCAGCGCAGTTGGCAACCAGTGAGCATTGATTCAGTGCCGTTATCACCTCGCCTGCATTCCCCCTTTGTCAGTTGACCTCACGGTGGCTTTTGTAACCTTGTTGCCTCCGGTACAGGATCGAGTCTGGAATGAGGGGCAGCTTTTACTTGTCATGGCTTCTTAGTCTTTAGATTTTTGAATTTTGAAACTAGTATACTTGTCCGTTGGTAGCTAATTGGTGCCTTTTATTTTTTCATATTGTCCACCAGTACATGGATATGTTTTCTCAGCACAGAACATACTTTCTTCTGTGTGCAGATGTTTCCTTTAATTGGTCCCCCTGGGCACAGAATATGCTGCCTGGACCTTACCACTACCACATGGGACCACTTAGGCTTTCTGGCCCGGCGCCTGGCAGTCTCCCCGTTTCTAACTTCCTCAGCAGTAAATAGATCTGACTCTTGGGCACTCGGAGCACCCAAGAACTACTTGAAGGGGAATGTTTTGTCATTTGTCAACTTTATGGTAGTTTTACACTAAAGCAGCAAAGTGCCTTTTAATGACCAGAATGTTGTTCAGATGTAGCCTAAGTGTATGTTTTAATCAAATGTTAAATATTCACATGGTGATATTGTACAAAGTTATGTGTATATTTATTCCCAAAGAGCAAACACTGTTCCGATTTAAGCTGTAGGCAAGTCACCGTGAGCCCTTCTGAGGCCAGTGCTTCACTTGAGAGCGTGTCCTTGGAGTTGTGTTGAGTGCCTCTGTCCTGGCCTCGCGTTTTTGGGGTGACCACGAGCGTTGAGGCTAGAACGATGGCTTGCTTTGGTGAGTAGTGGTAAACCCGGCCTGCTTTCCTCTTTCCTCTTCTAGTCAACTTTGCATTCTTGGAAACCCAAAGAGCATTCTCATCTCCATGAGGTGTTCCCCTGTCCCTCAGAGTTAGCTCCTGATGCCTTTATAATATGTCACTGCAGTAGGTTGTCAGCCATCAGATTCTACCATTTTCTCCCCAGGTCGCCTCCAGTTTTTTGAAGTCAAGGATAGTTTTATGTATCTTTGTATCTTTGGGGCTCAGTGTGATACTGACTACTTAGTATTGAGCTCATTTGTTGAATAGATGAGTTTCTCAGTTGGTCTAGATTTAAAGGCTTTTTAAAGCTAGGTTTAGGATAAATCGGGCAGAAAGTCTATATTTAGAGGTATTTATCTGATAGTGAATTATAGATTGAATTGGACTCGAAATACGACATCAAGGCTGACAGGCAAAATATAGTCATCTAGACGAGTGGTGATTAGGGCCTGATGAAGTAGTAAGGGAAAAGGTACAAATCTAAGAAAAATTGTCCAAAGTGAGAATTGGTGGATCTGATGACATTGGTGTGGACATAGAGGATATGGGGAAGAGTCAGATTTTAAATTATGTGCCCCTTACTTTTCTTTCACGTTTTTCCTATTATTTATGACATTATTATGGGTCTTTCTGGGCTTAGTTCTACCGAGGCGAATCAGTCAGTACACAGGTCTCGGGGTTGCTGAGCCATGAGCAGTGCGATGAAAGGGCAGATGAAGTCGAGGCAGCAGCAGGTCAAAGCTCCTCTGCTGTGCAGATTTTAACTCTTTCTGGAACAGCAAACTTTGGCTTATTTTAGGTACGTACTTAGCTTTCCAAGAGTATATTCTGAGCCAGATTTAATTCTTCATCTTGCCCCAGGATTTTAATTTGCTGTTGAGATAAGCCAAGTAACTCTTGGGAAATCATAGGCTTACAGGGCTGTCATGCTTCTGTCGCCACCCTGGCGAGATGCTGATTCCTAGAAACCCAGGAGTCTCACGTTCAGACTTCACCTGTGGTGTGGTCGTAGGCCCCCAGCTTAAGCATCATAGTTTTGCTAATAGAAGAAAGAATTTCTAAATTCGGTGTCTGAAAATACCAGTTTGATATTAAAAATAAGTATGAAACATTGGACTTTCAAATTATAATTCAAAATATAATTCAAAATATAATTTCAAATTATAATTGCAGAAAAGTACACAAATTATCATGGAAAGCAGTCCTCCTTGTCTGCCACTGAGGTCGAGTAAATAGACTGTTACCAGCTTCCCAGAACCCTCCTCCCTGAAGGAACCGCTGCTCTGATAGCACCATAGACTCATTTTGCTTAGATTTAAGAATTAGTGTAACGTGAATAAGGATGTGTTTTGGCTTCAGCATTGTGTTTATGAGATTCTTCTCCATTGTTGCATGGAGCAGTATTTGCAATATTCAGTCATTCTTGTGATAATATTTTCCTGATGAATAAATCACAACTTGCCCATTCTACTGATGACGGGCATTTGAGTTCTTTTGACTTTTTTTTTTGGATAGTATAAATAATGCTGCTGTGAACATTTGTGTACAATTTTTTGGGTATAGATTTACGAATTTCTTTTGGGTATATTATATAGGAGTTGAATTGCAGGGTTATAAAGTATGCATATATTCAGCTATAAAATGATTTTAACTTCAGACAGTATATAATCCCATGTCCATGTCCATGTGCGTGTTCCCAGCACTTGTTTCACTCTAACTTTAGCCGTTTTGGTGGATGGGTAGCACTATCTTGTTTTAAATTTACTTTCCCAGATGTCTAATGAGGTTGAGCCCTTAATTTATGTATAGGCTTTTTGAATGCTGTTAAACTATTTGCCTGTCTAAAAATTGAGTCTTTTTATGTTTTCCTTATTGTTTGTAGAAGTTATTTTACGCTCTGATATACAGTCTTTGTTATCACTGTTGTAAATACCCTCCCATTTTTAGGCTTTCTTTTATACTGTCTTCATTGTAGAATCTGAGCATTCTGATTTATCAGTCTTTTCCTTTATGTTTAGTGCTTTTGTTTTCTGTTCAAGATTTTTTTCTCTACCTCAAGGTCATCATGATATCGTGTATTCTCTTCTAGAAGCTTTATTTATCCCTCACATTTGGATCTACAATTCCACAAGATTTGTGTGTGTGTGTGAAATTGGCTCACTTGGTTTTAAAGCTAATCCTATTTTTTCCTTAGTTCATCAAGATCTTATGCTTAAATCCCAAGCACAAGATGACCAGTAGTTGGGTATATCTGAATCCTGAGTGTTCTTAAGTTAGTGCATTGGCGAAATAGCTTTTGGGAATGGAAACCTCTCCCTGCCATACTATGGTACTCAATTTTGTTTTATATTCTTTGTTTCTTTGTTACTTGAGTGTGGAATATTAACTGTGTTTGTGTGGAATATTACCACGTCTTTACTTTTCAATAGTTCCTTAAGCTACCGCAGTCTGGATTCACCTGCTTGAAACAGCTGATAAAGATTCTTAGGACCTTCTTGAGCAGTGAGGGGCCTTCTCCAATTGCTGCCAGTCATTTGCAGGTCTTGAACATACCTTTATGTCTTTATATCTTTGTTCTGGTTATATGATCTTGGCAAGCTCTCAGTCTCCTTTTTTTCTGTAAAAGTACATTTTGAAATACAGTTGTAAAAGCCCCAGTGATTTATTTGTAACATAGCCCTTAAGCTAGAGGGCATGAGTCTCCAGTGTCACAGTAGGCCGGATCACTTTCGTTGTTTTGCTTTGACCTCTTTTCATTTGGTATCTCAGACCAAATAAAAATAATAGCAGCCAGAGTTACGAATGCGATCATTCCTTAGAGCTTCCGTGGCCAGCATGTATCCCTTCACTTGCTCCTCATGGCACCCTATGAGGCAGATGTTAGTATTGCAGTTATCCAACTTGTGGAAAATGCAACTAAATCATGATGTTTTCCAGTTGAGGATCACCTGGTGATGCCGCCAGCTCAGGTTTGGGAGTTTCATTTTTCATGTCTCCTTCATCCTTTGGAGGCATCCAAGCTGAGACCCTTGCAGACTCTTATGTCTTTGTACTTTGTGCAGGAATGTTGTTTCTTCTTGGGTTGGAGCAGGGGGCATGCGGTGGACAGCAACGGGGTGGGAATGGTGTTCAAGTGGGGTTCACTGGGGAGACGTTGAGAACTTGCCTGGCAGCCTTTAATGCTTGACAGGTAGTTGTCAGGTCCACTGGTTCTGCCTCAACCATTGCAAGATAGACCTTGGTGGTTGATTGCCTGTGACGGGCTCAGGGTTTCTCAGGATCTGCTCAAATGATTTGCTACAAGAAAAATTGGAGCAGGTGTGACTTGGACACATGCCCTTCGTTTTCAGGAATGCATGTTGCCCCCAGAAGAACCACTCATTCCTTTTAACTAAATAACTGACTTTCGTTCAACAAATGTCTTGATTTTGTGTATTTTTATTTTTATTTTTTTGGACTGTAAGTTACATTAAAAATGTGAGATTTTCCTTTGATTCTTTAAAAATTTCCTGCAAACTTTCTTAAAAAAAGGCAAATCCTGTTTTGAAACGAAGTGGTACACCAAACTGATTTATGAAACAGACCAAAGCTTTTTTTAAAAAAAATTCCTTTTAGAAATTTGAATTTATAGCGTTTACTTAGAAAGTCTACCAGTGAGAAAAGAGGCCGTTTTGCTAAACATGAAAACTTGAAGCAAATTAAAATAGATTGTAGTCTTGTTTTAGTCCAACATTCCTGTTACCTCTGCATGTGAAAAAACTAATTTTCACTAAAACAGCTTAACTTACAAATCAAAGGATATTTTTCAGTTGAACTGATATAATGGTTTGAAAAAAGGATTAGAAGGCCAATCTTTATCATAAATATCAAATTTTGATAAGAAAGGCCCTCAAGCTGCTGAAACTATTGTATAAAGTGTCATCACCCCCTGTCAGCGTCTGTTGTCACTGTGCAGCCATCCTGCTACGACTGCTTTATGGGAAGGACAGCTGTGCCGGTGCCGCAGTAATGGTCCCTGTGTGCTCTGCAGTTTGCTTGCACGTGGTGGTTGAGGTCGATGGGCTTATGCAAACCGGGTTCCGCCTCTGCTGGTGCCTGCCCTGAGAGGTGCTGGTTTGTCCAGAGACGGCCCAGTTCCTCCGTCTCTTCAAAAGTCAGTTCCCAGGTTCTATGTTTTTTTTTTAATCTTCAGGGAAAGGTGCCGGCAGGAGTGAAGGTGAGTAGGCAGGCAGGCAGGCAGGAAGAGAGGGGAGAAAGAAGCATCTTTATTTTATTTTTATTTTAGTTGTTCACACTGGTTGCTTTCCCCTAAGCTTGGGGCTCAAACCCTGTGGTGTGTGCCTTGCTCCTTCAGAGGCGATTAACCTAACCTCTGCTCCACAAGGGCGCACCGCTATTATGTTTTGATACATAACACACATTTGGATGTGGCCTTGCTTTAAAATGCAGTTTTTACAGTCAGTCCTCACTCTGGGGGCAGTGGAGAGGATATGGGAAAGGAGGTAGGGTAGGTATGGGTTGGAAGAAAGGAATTAGGTAAGAAATTAGAACTGTTGTTGGTTTTTGGTGATCTCTGGGTAGATTGAAATGGCCTGGGGTTGCTCACCTTTTGCACATAGGTTGTGTGAAGGAGGGGTGTTGACTCACATTCATTGCTACAGCTGACGTCTTCTACTTCAGTGAGAGAAGAGGAAGTGGGTTTGGGGGAAGGGAGAGGATGAGCATGGGGGCGGGGGTCTTTGGGACCTTCTCTTCTCACCCTGAGCAGTTCTGCGGAGAGGTCACTTCTTTTGTGGGTCTGTTGTTGGGAGGTGCTGTCTAATTTTTGAGTCCCTGCTCAGCTTGGTTCTTACCTCTGTTGGCTGAGATTGAGAGTTGAGTGGGAGTCCGACTCCTGATGCACCTTTAGCATCTCCCAGGAGTCTGTGCACCAGTTTGACTACATTTGCTCTGAATCAAAAAATGGCTAGTAATTCAGGCATGGAGTACTTGTGCGATTGATGAATGGTCTCTAAAGTGCCTGGCCTTCTCCCTGATAGCTTCGCTCTGTTAGGTCAGAGCCAGGGACTGTTAATTTGTTTTCAACATGCTTTCCCAACTGAAATTTGAATTATTTGCTCCCTTTTCCTTAGCATAAATAACTGAATACCGATTGCACAGTAGCGTGAATTTGTAGAGTATAATATATCTTTGGGTTCCCAGCCAGCTGAAAATCCCCTTTGGTTTTTCTGGTTTATACCATGTGTTTGAGAATGTTGAACCAAGGTGTTTTGAGGCAGTAAAGTACTATTGCTGTTAAGTGTGACCTGGAAGGAACTGGGGAACAGTAGAGTTGAAGGTAGTTTATTGATTTGTTTCAAATTCCCTTATTAGGCATCTGAAGAAGCTTCCCTCAGGGCACTGGAGAGTCTGATGACAGAATTTTTCCACGACTGTACAACCAATGAAAGAAAGCGTGAGATAGGTAAGTGCAGTGTTGAGCTGTGAAGGATCAGAACTAAGGCCGTGGTGGGGAGACAGGAGTCAGTAGCGTGGCACTCGGGCCTGCACGCTTGCCCCTGGAATTTTTGCCCTGTGTGCTCTGGTTCTGCGGGTTAGTAGCTACTTTAGCTGTGGGGACTTCGTCCTGGAGTCCCCCATAACCCATGAACTTTCTTGCTTTCAGCCTAATATGGAAAGCTTTTTCCTGGGTTTTATCCTTGATATTGAGCTTTATAACAAGCCCATGACTGTTAATTAAAAAGTCCTTATATATGTGTCAGAACAAACATTTCGTCGGTGTGTAGAAGTCTGATCCGAACTTCATCTAGTGCCCAGAGATCCCTAATTGGTGTCATTCGTTAAGTCCCTTTTGGGAACTTCTTGTTTTTTTCCTAATCTCCACTAATATCCATCACATTCTACAATTTTGATGAGTAAAGACCTCAGACAACAGAGCGATTTGGTGTTACCACCTCAGGTCTCCTGGGGATCTCAGCACCATCCAGAAAGTCCTTTTTAATTTAATATTTGTTCACATGGCTGGTATTCATAAAGGATACTGTACAGCATGCTAGAAAGTGGGTTCACTGTCAGATCTCTGCCTCAGGGACACGCTGCACTGTGGTCTTAGAGTCATCTTTTGTCCCCCAAGTCTGCAGTGAACCTCTGAACTTGAAAGCAAAAACTATTTTTCTCTCCAAACGTAAAGGCTTTTCCCTTGGATGCCTGTGCTGACCTTACATTCATTGCTTTCATCTCCTTGGAGGCCTTTTTCTCTGAAATGGGATATGCCTCACTGGGCTCTCCAAGTTAGAAGTTAAGACTGACTTGCACCTTTAGTCTCAAGCTTGATTGGTGTTGGGATTTCCAGGGGGCCCTTGGACCCTGGTTGTTTGTAGCCCACTTCCCCTGCATGCTTTGAGCGGGACATAGGCTCCTAGGAGATGCTGATTTCTCATCTCTTAATTTTAAGCTTGCTGCTGGATTCTTTTGGGCCCGCCCTGTCCACGCCTTTGTTTTTCCAGGGGGTTCTAGGCTTAAAGGATCTTTCTGTCAGTCTGTTGTAGTCTGATAGCAATTTCTCTGACTTTTTTTTTTTAAGCTTATAAGTGATATACTTTTTGGTTTGCAAAGCAAATATTTGCTCACCTTTGGCATTTATAAATATAAAGTGGAACCTCCTGATGTTCATATTCAAGTCTGGTTTTAAAAGAGCTTTGAATAACCAGATGCTACAAATGTCTGATTTGCACAGCAGGCCGTGGTAAACCCAGGGGTTGGTTTCTCTGTAGCGACTGTGTCTTAGTTCAGTTCTCTCTATACCTAGTCTTTGTGACATATTTTGAGTGTGGGCTAGAACCACATCTTGCTCCTTTTTTTGATGTCTTAGGATAAACTAAAGGCTTTCCTACTAGGTGGGAGTAAGGAAGGAGACTTAATTTTATCGTAAGGACTCTACCCACCCTCTACCAAAGGTGTATGATTAGTGCCCTAGAGATAGACTATTAGCAGGGAGCCTCAAGAGACAGTCTGGTGATTTGAACAGTGAAGAAAACTAAAACATCAAGGAGGAGTGATGATTTGCTTGGGATGAGATTTAGTGAATTGATGGCCAGGTCTAGAACAGAGCCCAGAGTTCCTAATTTCCAGCCAGAGTTCATTCTCTCTAGTTTGACTTCACCCTGGGATTCATAGAAACTTGTATTTAATTATAAGAACAAGCCATCAGCTTCCTTTCATGGAATTTTTATTGAGGCTGTCTTCTGTTGCATGTGGTCTGTGTTGCAGGGCGCTGGCAGCGCTCTTTTAGGGGTTGGACTCCAGCAGTGATTAGCAGGGGCTGCTGTGCTCCACGGGCTTCTGAGAGTTCCCCAGGGTTGTCCGCTTTGTATTTTCACCGATTTGGTGGTGTATTTTCATGACCAGTGCAAGCGCAGCAGTCAGGCTGACCCAGAAATGTGGTGAAAGGCTCTTCATGCTGATGCTACAGCAGCGGAAGGAGGAAGCAAACCATTTCTCCTGACAGCTCCACGACCTGCTCTTATTTCCAGACTTGGAAAGTGGTGTTTTAAGATAAAACCCACATGAATGAAGACTTCACCATCTTGAATTATCCTGCATTTTTCCTATCTTGTTTTTATAAGATTAGTGTTAAGCTTTTCCTATTTCTCTAGCCAGGTATTATCTCTCCCTCCCTCCCTCCCCCCCTCCCCCCCCCCCCCCCCCCCCCCCCCCCCCCCCCCCCTCCCTCCCCATACCCCAGAGGAAACAGTTCGCTGCTATCATCTATAAGATGAAATACTCTTGTAACTATCTCTCCACAGGTTAAGAGAGAACTTGAACAATGGAAGTTTCTCTGTCTAAAATAGTGTCTGTAGCAAGACATTTACCAGTTGGTTTGTAGATGACTGAATACACTTTCCATGTTCATGGTCACCTCAGAGTCACACAAGTATTGTATGACTTGTTCTTTCTATCTTAAAGAATCAATTGGATTTTATAGTTTGTTTTGACATCATTTGTGTTATAGAGAGTGGTGCGTTTAAAAGAATGATTAAACAGCATAGAATTGTATTAATGTCATGTATTTTCATAGTCTTTTTTTGTTTTGTTTTTTTGTTACTATTTAACTTTTCCAGAGGAACTTCTTAATAACTTTGCCCAGCAAATAGGAGCCTGGAGATTCTGCCTGTATTTTCTCTCCAGCACTAGGAATGACTATGTAATGATGTACAGTTTAACGGTTTTTGAGGTAAGTTGTCAGTTCATTTCATACTGCTCTGAAAGTGTTTTGTTGTCACATGGTCATGTCAATGGCACTAGACTTTAGCTTTGATGCACAGACAGCTGGAAACTGGTACCTCAGCTTAGGGGCTCCTCATAGGCTGTCTGGTCCTGACATCTGATGTTCTGGGGCACCTTTCCTTCTTCGATCCCAGAAAGGTGGGATGGGGTTAGGAAGCTAGGTTGTTGGTGACAAATAACTTTCCTTCTATGTATCATGTAAAGAGAAAGATAATGAAAGAAAATTGGTTTGGGAGGAAGAATGAGACCATAATACCATCCCAACCACCAACATTTTCCTTTGTATCAACTCTTCCAGTCTTTGTTCTGCTATGGACACCTTTTATCAAAACAATTATAATCCTGTGGCTCGTGCCATTTTGTGTTCTTCCCCTGCCCAACTCACCTTGTGTCCTGTAAATGGCGATGCCTGTATTCACTGCCCATCCTCTTAGTGCGCGCTGAACCTTTCTGCCGTTATTATCTGGTGGCCATTCGAGACACTGGGTCATAGGAAGCTTTTGCTCTACAGCTTTTGTTGCCCTTAAGTTATTTGGCAGTTCTTCCTAGGAATGAGATTGTTGCCACATAAGATTTGAATTTTTTTATATTATTCCAAATTGCCCTGAAGCTTTGTTTCAAGAGCAGGTTTCTTGTTGGAGGTGACGTTGCTAACCGTTGGATGAAAAGCAGTTATTTTTGTGTCTAGATTATTAACTTAAAAGCTACATATGTATTTATTTGTTTTTGCAGAATCTGATCAATAAGATGTGGCTTGGGGTCCCGTCTCAGGATAAGATGGAAGTCCGTAGCTGCCTGCCCAAACTCCTTCTGGCGCACCACAGAACCTTTCCTTACTTTATCCGGAACAAGCTCTGTAAAGTCATTGTTGACATTGGCCGTCAAGACTGGCCCATGTTCTACCCCGACTTTTTTACTAACATTTTACAGGTGAGGAGACACCTAAGGGACTTTATCTTGTGAATAGTTGGTTTGTGTTAGTGATTATTTCCTAGTCTTGAAGAGGAGCTTTAGCATTTGGAGCAGCAGCACTGAGTCCTGTAGGAGAGAGTGTCCCATTTCCTTGACTTTGTGTTCTTGAGACGTGCTGTGCCTTTGTGCAGTGGGGAAGCGGGCAGAAAACCCTTACTTTGTTCCCCTCTTCTGGAATTTTGTTCAGCAAGTATTTGGAAGCCTGTTAGATACTGTGCCAGGTGTTAGGGTGCAAGGATGAGGCTTGTGGGGAGCTAGGGATGCAAACAATAATTATCCATCAGCGTGGCAGTTACTGAAGAGGAAGTATGTGCGTGCAGAGTGCAGTGGTGGCGCCGTGTTTTTAAGACTGAGGAGCTGAGGTAGCGCTGTGTTGATGATGAGATAGATGTGAGGGAGCGTGAGAGGCTGGATTGATGGCCACGCTGGGAAGACCTTATTCTTGCAGGGGGGGGGCCTCAATGTTTAATTTAGAGTTCTTCCTTGGGAGCTAATGAGACGTTTGATGGGAGAAAACATGGCCCCATTTTTATGTTGGATTGACAACTCTAGCAACAAGATGGAGTCTGAATTGCAGAGAGGTGAGGCTAGAGTGAAGGAGGCCATTAAAGCTGCCGTTGTGGACGTGTGAGGCAGGTGAGGAAGACTGAGCCAAGTGGAGGTTTACTTGGATGGAGCGACACGCCTAGGAGACAGAATCAGAAGGCCTTGGTCAGTGATGAGGTGGTAGGGTGAGGGTAGGAGGAATCCACAATGCCTTCTGGGTTTTGGGCTCAGATGGAAGATGAAGGAAGAGGAAATGGTTTTGGGTAGAAGACCGTGAATTCAGTTAGGCAGAAAATGCCTTTAAGGTTCGTGTGTTCCTTTTGTGTCTCTCTAGTGCAGCATTAGGGAATGCAGACTGAGGTCAGGTTGCAGGTCCTGATTTGAAAGTTTTCAGGGAATGTGTGGGAGCTAAGAACCAAGAGGGAAGGCTGAAGTTCACTTGAATCCTATGATAAAGTTGGAAACATTTTTTTGGTATTGACATAGCCTTGGGAATGTATTATGTACAACTTAAAGAAATAAAATTCTTTGAAAATGGGTTATCTCCGGGACTGTAGTTGAGGATTTTCCCGAGTGATGTCACTTTGTAACATTCTCCCTGCAAATCATTTGATGCAGCTTTAAAAACATCTTCAGCATCCATATTGCTTCTTTCAGATAGCCTGTCCGAGGGGCACAGAAGGTTTTCATTCAGGTGGTGGTTTGTTTTCTAGAATGCTCTATTTAGCTTTAAAAATTGTTTACTTTAGAATTACTTCTGTTACCTGGAGACTGGCTGGACTACTGTTGCCAAGAAGATTCGTACACTGATTCTATACACTGTTTGCTGCCCTCCAGCCACGTGCTAGCGAAGCACGCAGTGGGGCTAGAGTGACGAAAGTGTCACGCATCTCACGGGGCTGGTGTCCTCAAAGGGCATCACCAGTAAGTAGTAGGAGCAAAGACTTTCAGGTAGTTAGAGGTAATCTGAAGAAAACAAAATCTGAGGTGAGGAGAGGAAGAATGTTCGGGGATGTTATTTACACGGGTTAGTGATGGAAGGCTTTTCCGAGGAGTGGACACTGGAGCAGAAACTGCATGGGCGTGAGGAAGTGCACCATGTTGGTATTTAAGGACCAGTGTTTCAGGCAAAGGGAAAAGCAAGTGCAAAGAACTTGAGATATGGCAAGGAGACCTGTAAACTTGGTGTGGAGGACAAGAGGTGAGAGGTGTTCATTGCTCTCTGATACGCTTACCTTCACTCAAGTTGAAGACAGTTGTGGTAAAAGTCTCCGTGGCTCTCAAAGGGACCCTGGGAGTCAACGGGCTTTGGAAAAGACCAAGAAGCTTGGGGGTCTAAGTGAATTCCTTCCTGGGTTGGTCAGTGGCATGTCCTGTGAGATGCAGTGGATGTGAGGCAGAGAGCCACAGTCCTGGCACCAGTAGGCAGTAGTCATGTTTTCACCAGCTGGCGTCAGATCCTTTGATGGAGGACAGACCTTTGCTGTCTAGCCTTGAAGTGTAATGGTCACAAGTTAGCATTCGGAAGAACGTTTTTCAGGTGAAGTCTTCATGGAGATTTAAAGGACTGTAGTTGTCGCCCTCTCTTCACCACTTCCCTCTTTCCACCTCTTTAAAAATGGCTCGTTAGCCTCATGCCACCTTCGCAACGTCGATGCATCTCATCCTGGACTAAGTGCCTGGGACTAGGAGGTAGCAGGCTTGGGGTCTGCTTTCATTTTTGTCACAAAGGTCTGGTCTTACCAGCTCCAGCCACTTATGTAAAGGATTGGACAAAGTGGGTAGTCTAAGACCAAATTGACTCTACAGTCAGCTTTGCATGTTCTACACTTTGATTAGATCACCCAGAAGGTTTTGTTTCACCGTGGTCTGCTTGCAGTCTGAGTACATAGTTTTAAAATGTGGTTTGGTTTTAAAACTCTGACACTTGACTGGGGGCATCTATGCCTTTTTGCCCACTATTGTGGCCCCCACCATATTAGGCAGAGGAGTTGATTTGAGGTTCGGAAAGGTGCAAAAGTCTGCGTGTTGACCATACCTTTTCTGGGTGGTGGGAGAAGGAAATAGTGAAAGTCGAAACTGATCCCTGTCCCCACACACCTCAGCACACCTCACACTTTCCAGAGTCTGCAGATCCCTGAAATCTGCTGAGCCGAAGCTGTGGTTGTGTTGCGCCCGCGGCCTGGTGGTGAAGGGGCGTGTGGCAGAGGGAGGGGTTGCCATTTCTGCCCTGATGGGGTGATGTAAATAAAGATTGTTGCATCTTTTCAGCAGTTCACAATAAAAACTTCACCCTTTTGTTCAGCCTTGAATGTTTATTCTCTGTTCAATTGAAGATTCCTGTGTTAAGGGCTTAATTTTTTTTTTAAAGAAAGGTTGCAGGCAGGAATGAAGGCGAGCAAAGGCAGGCAGGAAGAGAGAAGAGGAAGAAACACTCCCATTAATTTTATTTATTGTTTATCTTTGTTGTTATCCATGGTTCTGGTTTGTGAACCCACGTCCTGGGGATGTATGCGAACTGTGCCTTGCGGGGGTTGTGGACTTAACCACTAAACCACCAGGGTACACTATGAGCTTAAATTATATATGTGAAGATGGTAAAAGGAAACATTATTTTACTAAAAAGCTTTTTGGATACAAAGCTAGTGAGAAGGAAAATTATGTGTTTTATCAGACTGTTCTTTCAAGTTAAGAATAATTTTCCTTTTGAACTGGCTTTGAAGCCTGACCATCTCCCCATCTTCAAAATGATGAGAATAAGGGGGGCTTTTAAGATACACTTTTCCCTATTGTAGAGTTGGGTTTTTTAATTTAATTTTAAAAATTGCATATTTTTTTTTTTTTTTAAAAAGATCTTACACATCTACAGATATATATTTTTTTAATTTCTGGGGAGCACAGAAGCATTTCCTATCTCCATCTCTTGTGTTGCTGTGTGGAATATTTGTTCGTATGACTCATTCCTAACTGGGAAAGTAAGATTGAGGGTTTTGGGGAAAATAGAGATAAAAGTGAAAGAAAACCATGAAAGGGGAAGTAATGGAAGTCTTTAAAAATACAGATAGATAACCCAGAGGCCTCCAGAAGGCAAGGAGTGCTTATGAAGGTCAGTTCTACTTTATTATGTAAAGAAAATGGTAGAGCAGGGTTTTCTCGTTCCTCAATTACTGTATTATCTGAGTATGTCAGACAGTTCAGACTTGTAGAAAATGAAGAGTGGTAGTTGTCTTGATGTTTTAGTGTTCAGGAGATCTGATTTAATAAGAGTTCATTTAACATGCCTTTAATTGCTGCTGGTTTTGCATTATGTGGCTTCTGAGGGCAGTTGAACTTATCATACATTCCAGTTATTCGTTCTGTGTGGGTGCCATTCCAGGTGCTCCTCCCTTTACAGATTATATTTTCAAGATTGAGTAAGTTACATGGAAAAAAACACCTTATTTATGTTAGAGGATGGACTCCATTTAAAGTTAATTATGAGGAAAGAAAAAGCCAAGTGTTCCTTAATTGGTTCTCTCTTTTATAGGTTGCAGCCTATTTCAGTGGCAACTTGCTTTACTTTTTCGTTGCTGATAACTAAAAAATGAGTGAAGTCACAATGCTTTGAATTTTGTGAAATATATTGGAAAGTTATGTTATCCTGTTGGAGGTTTATCTTTAAGGAAATTTCCTTGCGGTACAGTGAGATTGCAGATGATAGACTAAATACCCTAATTTGCTACATAGGTATTTGCAAAATCATAACTCTAGTCATGATTTAAAGATGTATATACATGTTTCTGCTCTGCTACATATTTAATCTTGAACTTGTATGGAACACAGAAAGCTTAGAAATATGTAAAGCTGATTTAACACTTGAATGCTGAGAAGATATCACAAGTTGGTTCACACATATCTGACTCATCTGGGCATAATACCAAGACTCTGAAAATCTGAGACATGTGTGAGTTGTAAAAGAGCATTGTTTTCAAGGTTATGATATTAGAATTTTGTCTCTAAAATGAGGTGAAAATGGTTAGAAGTGTGTTTTTCCAAAGCAGTGATTTATGTAGCCTGTTCATGTAAGATCAGACACAGGTGCTTCTTGGCTTATTGTTTCTCAGTCCTCACTGTACCTTAATTCTCCAGACACTCTGCTCAGACCTTACTTTTTTCTGGTAGTTGATCCAGTCCCCTGTGACCACCCCCCTTGGGCTGATCATGTTGAAGACAACTTCAGAAGAGCTGGCGTGTCCCCGTGAGGACCTCAGTGTGGCTCGGAAGGAGGAACTGCGGAAGCTGCTGCTGGACCAGGTGCAGATGGTGCTTGGGCTCCTGACAGGTGAGGCCCACTTGCAGACTCCAGAGTTCAGGCCTAGGCTCAACTGTACCACCGCTTCTGAGACAGTGTCCAACCCTCATGTGGCTCTGAATGCCTGGCACCACCTGCTCGGCGTCGAGCACATAATGGGACCTCAGAGAATGCTAGTAGCCTGTCTTTAGTCTTTTGTGAATTGTGCTTCACTCTGACTCTGATCAGTGAAGTACAAGCCAGGTCACAGGAGTGTGACTGAAATGCTGATTACTATATTTTAAGTAAGGGAAGTGAGGTGGCAAGCACTTTATTTAAAATAATTTGAATTTAAGATTTGGAGGAATAGGCCAATGAGAAGAATTCCAAATTCTGCACGGGGCAGGAGATAAGATGTGGAACAACCCGCGTGCGCTGGTTATAGTGTGAGCAGTGCGTGCTTACCTTTCATCTTGTCTGCTTTGTTAGAGCCTCCTGGCAATGTGTGATGAGTAAGAACAAGCAAAATGAGACAGGCAGGCAGGGAGTGGACACCCCGAGTCATGAAGGCTGTGATGACTGTGCTTCAGGGGAGCCCTCTTGTTTGTGGGGCGCATATGCAGAGCAGAGCGTCAGGACCTGTGGTGCCTGGGAGCTTGCTGCTCGGAGGAGCGCTGTGGTGAAGCCGCCTTGCAGGTTCTCTACCCAGGATTCTTCCTTGGATGTCTGGGAATTTTTTTCTTGGGTGTGTTTAGTGCCTTCAGTGAGCACTTAAAATTGGCTGTAAAAATGTTTGATCCAAAGTAAATTTGTGCCCTAGTGGCTCAGGCATTAAGCCAACAGCTGGGGAGTGGACCACATAAAACTCAAGGACATGGTTTTGAGACCCTGGGAGCTGGAACAACTGAAATAACCAAAAGTGCTTCCTCCTCTTCCTAAAGAAACAAAACCAAAAAACAATGGGCATGCCCTGGTGACTTAGCAGTTAAGTCTGCAGCCTCTGGTGGGCACAGTCCGCATGTATTCCAAGTTACCCGAGTTTGCATCCTGGGGCTGGGGGAGTGGGCACAATCGAAATGAACAAATCAATAAATTCTCTTCCTCCTCTCTCTTCCTGTTTGCCTGCACCTTAACGTTTAAAAAAACAAAGAAAGAAAGAAAGAAAAGTAAACTTGTCCCTTGACCATCGGTCCTTCCCTAAAACCCCCGTGGGAAATCCAAACCTCAGAGCACTTATTCCTTTAAAACACACTTATTGACACACTCAGTTAGATGCTGCATCTCTGGAGTTAGTGACCATTCCCAGTACCTGTGTCCTACTGTGTGGACAGTAAATTAAAAAATACATTGAGATGCAATTTACACATCATAAAAGTCACCATTTTAAAGTGTAGTAACTGTTTTCATATATTCATGGTTTGTGCAGCTGTCACCACGATCTGATTCCAGAACATCACCTCCATCCCTGCCAAACCCCTGGCAATGACTAATCTTCTGATTTTTTCTGTTCCGGATTTGTTATAGAAATGGGATCATATGATATGTGACCTCTTGAGTTTATGGTATCTACTTAGCATGTTATCTTTGAGACTCATCCAGGTTGTAATATTAAATATTTTGAAACAAAATATTCTCAGAAACCTTTATTATCGTCTTACGTGTCAGCTTCTGTAAGGGGCTACAAAGAATCGAAC
Source organism: Solenodon paradoxus (assembly GCA_004363575.1). Classification (NCBI taxonomy): domain Eukaryota; kingdom Metazoa; phylum Chordata; class Mammalia; order Eulipotyphla; family Solenodontidae; genus Solenodon; species Solenodon paradoxus. The sequence continues at coordinate 271,525 of RJWH01000842.1, forward strand.
TCTGAGTCCTCTAGCTCTATAGCTCTGTACTCCAGTAGGGGAGAAGGACAAGTAGTTACAAGTGCAGTTAAGCTTCTAGTAGAGATGTGTTCCTTGTACAGGCAAAGCTGGACAGGTAAGAAGGCTTCTTGGAGTTGGTGACAGTGAGTGGAATTCTGAGGGACAAACCAGGTAACAGTCTGGTGGAAAGATCAGTTGGGATTGGGGGTGAGAGCGCTAGGTCAGAGTTGAGACAGAGGTGGTCACATGTGGGAGGAACAGCGACTAGTTCAGCTTGATGAAGCCTTTGTGTGGAGGGGGCGCGCCAGCCAGGGTGAGTAGAGGCAGATGCTGGGATTGTGTGGGATGATGTGGATGTAAGAGGATTAGTGGCAAGTGTGTGGGGAAACAGAAGTGGTTTTGGCGGCATCCAGGAAGCAATTGGTCCTCTGGTTTGAGTGTAAATACTAATGCTTGATCAAAGGTATCAGTAAGTCATTTGTATGTGATTTTCATATGTTGAATGGTTGTTTTCCTCTTAAAACCATTTTCTCTCTTTTTTTGTAGGTATCTTGGAGACTGTTTGGGACAAACACAGTGTTACTGCTGCCACACCACCGCCATCCCCGACCTCAGGAGAAAGTGGTATGGTTTGCCCTCTATCGGTGTTCCTACTTTTAAGTGCCTCAGGTATTCAGCGGCCAGCAATCACTTGTCTATGCCAGATGCAGATGCGGATTCTTCCTTAATCTATTTTTGGCCTTTCTATGTTTTCTGAGTGACTAGCTTTCGTTGTTCCCTGTAAGTACTTGTACTTTCTAATACATTATTTTGAACAGTGCACTTTGCTTCTTTGCCCATTCGGATCTTAGATCTTAGATCTTCCGTCATCTGCCTTCATCCCCTTCAGCTTATAACTCTCCCTCCTGGCTTGTTTCCCTCCTCCTAGATTTCATGGTCATATTGTTTGTTCATGCTGATGTTGGTGTGAACCTGTGGACTTGACAGGTCTGATTTAAAACATCACAAGCGTCCCCAGAAACGGGAAGAGCCTAAAGGAGGAGGGACCTGGGAATACAGAGTGCTTTCTTCCCTGTTGGGCTCAGGGAAAGTCACGGTGGTCCAAACAGGTTAGGGACCAGTGAACAGGAATCAGTGATGACTTTACAGAATAATTTAATGAAGTCCGAGCATCTTTGCAGTGGTCATTAAAGAGTTGACTGGTAGCTATTTACTGTCCACAGTTAATATTAGTTTCTGTTTCAAGATTCAGAGTTCAGTTCACCTAAAAATGGATGAACAGAAAGAGGAAATTGTGTCCAAGCAGGAACTTTTGGTTTCTAAATGCTTCTGTTTACACTAAATGATCACAAATGCTTTTCAAGTAGAGTACGTCCTTTGAGTTGGCACATATTTCTTCCTCCACTGTAGAACTTGATGTGGCCAATGAGAAGTGTTTCCCCATCTTTCTTCACATCAAGGAAATGGACTGTTGAAAGCAGACATCTCTGTAGACTGCTGTAATGTGGAAGTTGAAATTCTTGCAGTTACCATAGAGTTGAAAATACATGGTGAAGTTTCAAGGACTGTTCATAGTGTTTATTCCAAATTCCTTTCATCATGTTTGGATGTAAAACCACTGGAGTCATTTGTCACACTTTTTTAGATTAAAAACAATTAAAAAAAATCCTACAGAAAATTTAATTTTGTATTGGTGGCAAATCTTCATTCTCTGTGTAGATTTTTTGAGGAGGCATAGCAAGTTTATATTTTGCAGTGTTGGAATAATTAAAGAAAATACCACAATTATTGCAGAAATTTGATTTTTGGGCACTTGGAGTTTCCTGCAGTTTAGCTCATCTTAAACTTTGTCATTTCTTCTAAATAATTTGCACAAATGAGTTCTTTTAAATTCGATGCTCTTAGGTAGTTAATACTGACTGAGCATCCAGTTTAGGTCAGCAGCAGCAGTTTGCTCCAGTAACGCTTGTTTTTCTGAGATCATTTCCCAGTGCCAGAAGCTGTGTGTTTTTGTTGACTTTGTTCAAGTACATGTCTCGGATGACTTATTTATACTTTGATAGACTTATTTTTCTGGAGACAAGGTAGACGATTACTGTATAATACAAACTAAAAATACATGCTTGCCTCTTTCATGTGTCACCTGGGTTTTGTTTATGAGTTTAGATGAAATAGGAACTAATATTTTCATGTCAACAAAACCTCAAGATATGGTACAGACTTCTTGAGAATTGCCTCTTAGACACTTACTAAGATTTTTGTGAAGTCTTAAATTTAAGTATTTGAAAAAAGCAGAATAAACTGAGACTGTGGGGAAGTTAAGTTTTTAAGTGGTATACTTCCCCTTTAAAAAAAAGTTGGATATTCACTTGTCGTAATTTCTTTCTGACAATTCTAGGTGAAGTCATCAGATCTTACTGTTGTTATTTGCACATTGCTGATTTAATCAACCTTTATGTCGATGCTTTTGCTCAACTGCCTTTGTGTACATTTAAGACACCAAGTTAAGCAATAAAACTTCTTGAAAATTGCATATCCTTCTTGATTATAAGCTCCGTTTAGGAAATTCCTTCTGAGAAACCCTCGGGTCCAGTGAGTGAAGCAGTGACTCCTGAGCGCACCTGTCAGTTGCTGCTGCTCCTTGTCCCCCTGGAATCCCTGTCGGGTGCAGCCCGCTCTTCTACACTTTGATGTAGTATTTTCTGTCTCATCACTTTAAAAGGACAGAGTCTGGGGCCTCGCCCCTGTCACCATGGCTCTTAAGTGACTGGATATAGAAAAAGTTTTGAATGTTGTGTGTGACTTATTTCTCAGAATAGTTCCCCAAATTGTTGCCTTATCTCCTCACCTCACTGCGCTAGCCCAGAATCCTGTGAAGTAGCTGGTTTTTCTCGCTGACAAACAAGGAAACGGGCTTGTGGTGGGACAGGGACATGAACCATTGTCGCCGCCTGGGTGCTCTTTGTCCTGTGAGTTTGCCCCCCTGGCCACTCGTCCCTCTGCCTGACCTCTCCTCTCCCTGGTGTAGAGCCCTGACTGCCACCTGCTCTGGCTCCTCTGACCACAGTGGCCTGGGCGGTGAAGGGAAATTGGCCGTCTGAGGGTCGCATGAGGGGAGGTGCGGCTGTTGCTGCCTGCTGCCTGGGGCTGCCTCCGCCCTCTTCCTTAGTTAGCCGCCTCTGTCCGCACTTCTTGTTGCTTTGCACACTTGGGGGAATAAGTGAACACCATGCAGTGGTGCAAATACCGCAGTTCAGCGTGAGCTTTCCTCTGCAATTAGAAGATGATATCTTTCTCGCCTCCCTGACTCACAGTTTCGGATACAGCTCTGCATGTGCTGGCGTCGGCCAGCCTTTCGGGGTTCAGATGTGTTAGAGAGCTTGAATTAATTGAGATCGATTTACACCTTGCTGTTTTCTCCAAACTCTTTGCAAATTGTGCCTCTCGGTGCACCTACACATCTTCCCAGTATTTCATGATAAGCTGCTTAGAGGAAGACGGACCTGGGGAAGGTCACAACCTTGTGATCTTCTTTCCTCCTCCTCAAGGTTCCTTGAGTCGGTTTTTCCCATCTTATTGGGCTGAGGCTATAGGTTGATCAGTGGTTCTCTGCTGGGGCAGTTTCTCCCTGTGGAGGATATTTGAGTGTCATGCTTTGGTTAATGTAACGGGAGGAGTGAGTTATGACTGTCATGTGTGTGGAGCACAGGGAGGCTGCTAAATAGCCTACAATGCGTGAGACAGTGGAGACTGTCTAACCCAGTTGTCAGTTGTGCTGAGGTTGAGAAACTGAGTGAGCAAATGTAGGACTGAGTTAAAACCACAAGAAATTTGAATAATGAAAAAGAAGCCCAGTGGATCTTTCTTGGAAAACCCATCACAAGAGCCCATCAGGGTCGCCTCCAAGTTGGTAAGTGCAGCAGAGTCGCCATGCTCTGTGGGGTGGGGTGCGCGTGGCTGCCAGCTCCGGGGAGGTGGAATCACCCACAGTTTTATAACCACGGTGGCCTTTGACATAGGCACTTTGTCAACGTGCGTGCACGTGTGCATTGAAAATGCTGCCTGTTCCTTCTCTTTTGGTCGAAATACAGTTTTTGCAAAACTTCTGTATTCTAAAATATCTTGAGACATTTAAAGTTGAGTAAAATCATTTTTACTGAGAAACAGTGTTTAAAATTCTTATTTTGGCACGTGCAGTGGCCTAGTGGATTAGGCTACCCAGATGTAGTCCACATACACACCCCCCCAAGGACCAGGTTCACATCCTGGGTCCAGGGGAGCAACCAATATGAACAACTAAATGCAATAATAAAGTGCTTCTTCCTTTTCTCTCTTCCGCCTGCCTGCCTGCTCATCTTCATTCCTGCCTGCACCTTTCCTTAAAAAAAAGTTCTTGTTTCGAGGGAGAAAAAAATCACTTGTCATCCTGTCCACCTAAACACTTTTTACCTTTGCATAATCCTCTTCAATCTTTATCCTCATTCTTAAATTTTCCATGATTTCGGTCACGGTATACACATGCTATTTTCGGTGTGACTTTTTCCTTGAAGCCAGGTCCTCTGCTGATCAGTTTGGGTGCAGAGATCATGATGAGTCTCATCTGGTATTAAATGCAGCTCTTTCAGAGGAGAAACCAGATGTGTCCTGGTGGAGTAGTGGTTTGGTCCACCACCTCTGGCTAAGCAGTCCACATACATCCCAAAGACCTAGGTCTGTGTCCTGGTACGGGGCCTAGGGAATGAACTGCAAAAATAAAATAAAGTGCTGCTGCTTCCTCTCTTCTCTGGCTTCTTGCCTACTTGCCTTCATTCCTGCCTGCACCTTTCCTTTAAAAAAAAAAAAAAAGAAACCAGCAAACGTTCTTCAAGGTAAATTGCTAGGAGGCAACTTTTTAATCTGCTTCTAGTAGGGAATTAAATCCCTTATTAATAAATCACAAAATCCTCATGTTAATGACTGAGGCGATTGAGGCTGAGAAAGGTTAACCGATTCGTCCTTTACAATGCACATTAGTAAAACAGTAGTTCTCTGTAGGTCTGGGACCTCCAGCTGCTCCCCAAGCCCTTTTGGGGTCGGGTCCCAAAGGTCAAGTAATACGTTCATAAAAATACTAAGACGTTGTCATGTTTACTCTCATTCTCTCATGAGTGTGCCAGATAAAGAATCTAGTCCAGATTCTGTCATGCAATTAACCTTTCAGAAATTACTCCTCATCAAAATGTACTGTTATATTAAGGAATAGCTATAATTTTCTGAAAAGCCACTAGGGCACTGCTTTGATTTGTCAGTTTCTTACCTATGTGAAATGGGTTTTCTTTGCATTCAGTGAAAAGGTATTGGCAGCAAATTGAATGCAGAAACACGAGAAATGTAGCTTTTTTTTGTTTGTTAAAGGAAAGGTGCCAGGTGGGCATGAAGGCGGACAGACAGGCAGGCAGAGAGAAGGAAGATGCATTTATTCTTTCTGTTGAGGTGGCGTACCCCACCGAAACCACCAGGATGTGCCGCTAGCTGTCTTCTGTTAAACTAGACATTAAAGAGATTTCCAAAGTGTAAAAACAGTGCTGCTGCTCTCATTTCGGGGGGGCTGGGAGGTTCATTTAAAAATAGGTTACTTATGCTAACAGGTAGTGGGTTTATTATTAAATACTTGAAAGCTTCAGTTTTCTAGTATGGCAAATATTAATAGAAATAACCTGCATAAACAAAGACTATTTGACATCCTCAGTAATTTTTAAGAGAACAAGGGGGTTCTGAGGCCAAAATGTTTGTGAATTGCTGCTGTAAGGTACAAAACTTAAAACTGCCTGGTGTTCTGCCATATAGGAATAACATTCTGGGTCTCCCTAAACATAAATGCAGATTAGGTATCATATCTTTTTAATAAAAAATTGCAATTTTTGTTTTACTTGAATTTAGCAGAAGGTATAAAACTGAAGGAATTGCTAAACTTGAGATGCTTTCTCCCATGAGGAATATTAGTTTGTAGATACAAAAAAAAAAAGGTTATGACAACCAATATCTTACTGCATGTGTTAATTTTGGACTATACTGTGGGATTTCCTGCTTGGGAAGGATGGGAGCTGACACGTTTTCTGTGGCTCCTATGTTGTTTGGTCTGGATCCTGTGTTTTAGCTCAAAGTGTGCTTTGGCCTCCCTGCCACAGTTTCTCCGTTCTTTATTTCTTCATGTCAAAAAATACCTTTATTTGTATAATTTTAGTGTTTAGCATCCTGCTTAGTAATTTGTGGACAATTTATTTTCTAAGTTTCTGCCTGTTTGAGAAACTGACACCTTTATAATCAAACGACTGTTTTGGCTCAAGTTATTCTTTGCCCCAGAACTTAGACATTGGGGGGGAAGTCTGTTTTTTCCATTGTATGTGTGCTTTTCCTGACTACATTTCCTCTTTATTGTGTTTTTAGCATTGATTATTCTTCATCATTTTTTTTTCTTGGGGCAAAATAAACCCCTTTATTTTGTGGAGTCACATTTGTACTTAGGAAAGTTCTCTTCTTGTTGAAGTTTTAATTATTTCCCTTGTTTTGCCTTCTCTAAAATCATTTTGTCACCCCTTCCTCTTACCCCCCATTTTGTTTTGTGCAATTTTGTCTAGTCCAGTGCTTCTCGTATAATCTTAGTTAAAAGGCCAGGAAGCCATTCAGTGCTTCTCAAAAAGTAAGCAAGCATAAGAATCATCTGGAGAGGAGTAAAGCAGAGATGCGTGGGCTCCCAGCGTCCATCTGCTCAGGAGGTGCAGGCCAGGCGTGACCATTTATGCTGACGCAGTCCCGGGTTATACTGGTGGTGCGGGGGCACAGACCTCCTCTCGGCTTGTTCAGCAGTTCCACGTGTTTGGTTTCGGGGCCCTTTCTCCTCTCTTGTCTCTTTAAACTGAGATGTAATTGATGTGGAGCCCCGTTTTGGATATACAAACAGCATGATGGTTTGAGATGTATGTTACACAGTGGCTACCACGGTAAGTCTAAGACCCGTCTCCACGCAGGGTACTCATTTTCTCTTGTAATGAGGACTTTTAAGCTCTCTTCCCTTGCGTCATTCAAATAGAAGACACAGTGTTGTTAACTGCGGTCACCGTACTGTGCCCTGCACCCCACACCTTGCTTGCTTTGTGACTGGAAGTCGTAGTTTTTAACCCCCATCACCCGTTCTACCTGCCCCATCCATGGTCCCTTTGCTCTTAAAAAGGGTTGAAGTCCTCAACGAGCTTCGTGGTTATGCATATTGATATGAAAATTGAGAACATTTATAATTCTGTATTCATTTCAAAATAATTCATTACATATATTTTAATGGTACTGCGAAGAGTGGCATTATTTTACACTTTTTGCATCTCTCATTTTTAAAGGATAGGCACAGGCAGGAATGAAGGTGAGAAGAAGCAGACAGGCAGAAGGAGAGAGGAGGAAGGAGCACTTTATTTTTCATGTAATTGTTCATCCTGTGTATTCCTCCTGGCCCCAGGACATTGACCGAAATCCCTGGGTTATTGCAGACTGTGCTGGCGAAAGCGACTGACAAGTCACTCCCCCCAGGCCGTGCTGCAGATCTTCTCTGTGTAGCTCAATGAAAGATTCTTCTGTCTTTGTGCTGCTGCCTAGCATATAATGTAGCTCACAGAAAACGCCATTGTGTGCTTGTGAGATAATGAAAGTGAGACAGGAAAATAACATCTTAGTATCTTTTAAATACTTTTAAATTTGTGAGTCCCAACAGCATTTTGGAGGGGGCACTTTGGGGCACTTTGGTCCCTGGACCACACTTTGAAAACTGCTGCTTCATGATAATGCTTGGCTGTTTTGGGGGGCGAGGGAGAAGGAGAATTACTTAAGTTGGTTGGTAAGAGATTTGATAGCCTTTTGTACTTGCAGGTGACTTACTGAGTAACCTGTTGCAGAGCCCTAGTTCCGCCAAACTGTTGAATCAGCCAATCCCCATTCTTGATACGGAGAGTGAGTATGTCTGTTCCCTGGCCTTGGAGTGCCTGGCCCATCTCTTCAGTTGGATTCCACTGTCTGCCAGCATCACCCCATCCCTCCTTACCACCATATTCCACTTTGCGCGCTTTGGCTGTGACATCCGGGCCAGAAAGATGGCATCTGTTAACGGCAGCAGCCAGAACTGTGTGTTGGGTCAGGAGCGTGGCCGTCTTGGGGTCATGGCCATGTCCTGCATCAACGAACTCATGTCCAAGAACTGCGTGCCCATGGAGTTCGAGGAGTATTTACTGCGAATGTTCCAGCAGACTTTCTACCTCCTGCAGAAAATCACCAAGGATAACAATGCCCACACCGTGAAGAGCAGGCTAGAAGAACTGGATGAGAGGTAATGAGAACAGTGTGGATTCGACTGTGCCCTGAGGAGGGCCTTGACAGTATCACACCTTGTGCTACATAGTGTCCGTAATCACCTTTGGTTTCAGAATTTGTGGCTCCCGATGAGGAACAGAAAGGTAGGTGTGTACCAGTATCATAAGCCGAGCTGGAAGGGCTGGGTGGTTGAGGGAAACGAGTCGAGTTTGAAAAGTGATTGTGAATTGTGTAGGTTTGTTGTCATTTTTCCCCCATCCATCTCCTGTCCTCCTCCCTCCTACTTCCCCTCCTCTCTTTCTCCCCAACTCCCCGCCCCACCTTCACTCTTTGCCTACAGGTCTGAGGTGGTGCAGAAACTGAGATGCTGCCCACGCGTAGCCAGGACAGGAGAGGAGGTCCGTGGAGGTACAGGAGTCACAGTCACCCTTTATCACTTGATGTTGCTTATCAGATTTTACTGTTGGGTTTTTCCCAAGTGAACATCAAGCAGTGTTGAGGAATGTTATTGTTATTGTGAGCTTTATACAGATGGCAAGTTTTCATCACAAGAAAGGAGAGATGCTCAGGTGGGCACATGTGAGACACACCTGTCTTTCTTGTTTGCATCCTCTTGATGGAACCCAGAATTACCTAGCCTTTAAGTGATTGAAGAGGTGATTCCGTCACAGCACCTTGACACGCCTCATTATTTCCTTGCAGAAGATGTTGTTTTTCTTCTCACACCTTTCTTCATATGATGGTACTACTTTGTAAAAACAGTAGAGGAAATTAGACACTTACATTAAGAACATCATATTGATGATCAGAAACCTCCAAGCAGATGGATTATATTGACTTAGTTCATATTTATAGATTGCGTGACAGCAAAAGTTAATATTTTAATCAGTTTTCCTTGGCTTACTTTTGTTATTGAGCTATGCAGAGTTAGACCATTTCCTTTTCCTTGGAGTAAGCAGCAGAATATAAAGTCACGTGCCTAAAGTTAAGATGATTTCAGTGGTTCTGCGATTGAACAATGTTTTTCTGTTTTTCTAAAGTTAAATTTTTGCATATGATTATGTTGTTTGGTTTATTGTAGATAAGCTTTATGTGAAATTTTCTTTATATAATTACAAAAGAACTTATATGCTGATACAATAATATATTGGTTTAATTTGCATTATTTAGTAATAACTTTCTGTGAGATTCACAGGCATCAGTATTCCAACCCACAATTTTATATCCCTTCTAGCTTTGTTTAAGAAAGGCTGTATTTTCATATGTCGATATGTACCAATCATCAAGTATAGTTGCTTTGACATTTACTTGTGGAATAATGTTTATTATGGCTTACATTTGGGTGGTATAGAAATGTCATCGGGAATTATGTACTGATTTTTTTACGTGTAACTTTTGTGCTCTTGGTTTTATATTTTAATCCTATGCTTCCTATTGCCCTGTGAAAGCTGAGAGGTGCCTGGAAGCAGAAAGGTGACATAAACAATACTGTGTGCTTGCTTCCTAGCTCTTGGGCCCCTTACCACTAATTCTCAACAGCTAAGTCCACCCTCAGTCGTTTAGGGGCTGCTTAACCTGCCCGTGGCTTCCCTTCTCTGCTGCCTCTTCTAACTTCCCACTGCTCATTAGCGCCTGTACCAGAAGGTGGGCAGGGAAAGAAAATGAGGTGAAATAAAATCTGTAGTTTTAGCTACTGAACAGCCTTGTTTGTATTTTTTAAAAAATTGGGTTGGAGATTAAAATAAAACTGAGATTGTATAATATTTTACCCACGACTTCTCTTGATTCTTCTATGGGTGGTAGGGAATTGAGTGCATCTTCCTCAAAGAGCAGTAAACTGGCTGACGACTTTGAATTTCCTTGTGAAAATGCCTTGTAATAAACTGAGCAAAGAAGAGGAGTCCCTGCTCTTGAGTTCTAGTGATTGAAGACAGCAGAGAGAAGTCTCTGTCCTCTCTCAACTCTGAAAACATTTGGTTTTGGCACCTCATTGACTTTCATGTATTTGGCTCCGTGATCCCTGGAGGGAACAATTTTTCATTATCAAAACACATTTGTGTCTTGGTTTTGCTGTTTTAAACTTACCCACGGGAGCCGTATGTGGCAGAAGCTAGACAAGCAGACTAGCCACCCTCTGGGACACAGGTCCTGGGAACAATGTGGAACATTTTATTTTTGGACCCATCTTTGCTCTCCTGAGTGGTAGTCCTTTTCCCTTTATTAGTTCACATATCTTTGCTTTAAAAAATAGCTTTTTGCAATTCTAAGTTTCAGAGTTGCCTTTAGCCAGCATTTAATTTTTGGCTAAAGACTAGTACCTCTTTACCTTTTTTGAATTCATCTGAAATGTGATTTGTAGAGGTATGCCCATCTCATTTTCTAATCACCTTTTGGTATTTAGGAGCTTAAAATGACAGTTTCTGAAATGTGAGAGTGATGATGTGCTGTGTATCTAATAACAGAAGTCTCGTATCCTTGCAGCTGTGACCCACACTCCTCTGGGAAATGATTGTGTGAATACAAATGAATTGGGGATCACTGTGATGTGACAAGAAAGAACACTGGGTTGGGAGTGGACGGAGTCCCATTCCGCCGTGAGCGGCTGCATGACCTTGGGCTGGCCACCACTTCTCTGGGCCTTGCTTGTTAAATGGAGCATCAGACTAAATTGTCCCTGAGGCTTTGTCTAGCTCTCACAGCTTCCCTCCCTTACATTTGAAATCATTTTTAGGGTGAATTGGGATGTGCTATGTTTAATTAGCACCAGGAGCCCAGGGGTGGGAAGAAAGGGAACATTAGGTCACAAGCCTGAATACAGCTTACTTGGATGCCAAGCCCTTTGTGCGGCCGTGTTTTAATTCCGTGTTTTTAGCACATTCATTTGAATATATTGGCCTTCTAGCAAAGAAAAGCAGCCTTCTAGACTTGCCATGTTTTGATGACACACGTGAGCTTCCCATCACCTTTTAGCAGCACTCCCTGTCACTTGAATTGGGTTCTAGCACTAATAAGTTAGCGGGTGTGAGAACACTAGCTGGTAAGATGGCTGGTGCTGGTGTCTGAGGATTAAAGTTGCTTTTCTGCTATGTTTCAGGTGGTAATGGAATGAATGCCTGTCCTGTAGGTAATTGTTGCAGGCCTTTATATTTTTAACTGAAAATTTCTTATAAATGTACAGTTTTGTACTGAAAGAAACTTGGATTGAATTTGAATTCTCTTCTAAGGTGGTGGCTGTGTTTCTGACTGTCACCTTTTGTCTTCTTGTCTTATTTAGCTACGTCGAGAAGTTTACTGACTTTCTGCGGCTCTTTGTGAGCGTTCACCTAAGAAGAATTGAATCCTATTCCCAATTCCCTGTGGTGGAGTTTTTGACACTTTTGTTTAAATATACGTTTCATCAGGTAAAGCACCAGAATTGCCCCTTCTGCCTCCTTGTCTGCTTTCTTATTTTCAGAAGAAAGAACTTCTGGATTTTATTTCCCAAACAATTGTAGAATGCCTGCCATGTGACCGAGTCTGTGAGGTGGATACTATCATCATTATTTAACAGAGAAAGAAAGAAAGAAAGGGTAACTTTCTTGGGCTCATACAGGTAGTAAGTGGTGAATGAAGCCAGGATTTGAATCCCGAGAGGGTGTGTTCTTAACTGCTATTATGCTGGAGAAGCAAAACATTGATAAAGCCTGGAATTAGAGGCTTTATATTTGTTCTGTAATTATCAGTAAAACTTTCTGCCAGGAGATTGTAGTGGAAATCTCAGTTAAGTTTTGGTAGTGTAGTTTTTTCCCCCATTCAACAGTTTTTGAACTCCTGTTGTATTTCAGGTATATAAGTAGGTCTATAACCCTTACAAGCAAAGACCTTGGCTTCCTTAAATTTATTTTCTAGTTATCTCCTGTTTTTATTTATGTATATACTCTAACAGACTTAACATACACACATACACACACACACACAAAGTTTTTAAAGTACTCACTCTCGCAGGTATAATTTACATACGTTGGAACTGTCACTGTGATTGTATGCCGCAGTGATGTTGGAACTCAGTCATTGTGATTATTTGCCGCAGCGATGTCCAGTGAATAGCATACTTGTACAGCTATCATCATAGTCCAGTTAAAACATTACTGTCAGACCCTGTTCTTTGTGCCCATTTATGTATGTTCTTTAAAATAAGTTTGTTTTTGAAGTATCGTGCATACAGGAAAGTGCATAAATCATACATGCAGGGCTTCACGAATTTTCAGTAGAGCATTACCAGCACCCCCTTACTGTCCCTTTCAATCACTTCCCCATCTCTTTTCCCAGAAGTAACTCCAGTCCTGGGCTTCACACCCAGGTTCGGTGTGCCCGTTTTGGAACCTCTCTAAATGGAAGCCTACAATGTATGTCTTGTTTTGTCTGGCTGTTTGATTCAAAGTGATGTTTGTGGGTCCAGTTGTATCGTGTGTGCTGGTGGCTGTTCCTTTTCGTCGCTTTGTGGCACCATTGCTGACAATCCGTCTGCTGCCGATTCGGCTGCTGCTAGGTTTGGGTGCTCATGAATCATGGACGTTCTTGTGCGTGCTTTTTGGTGTACACGCATAGCTCTTTTCTGTGGGTATGTACTGGGAGAGAAGCTGTTGGGTGGTGAGAACATCTGATTTTATCAGCAGGCTTTGTTGCTTAACTTCTGACGTAGCTGAATGAGACCAGAGGAGAGGCAGGGGTCCAAGCTGCACAGTCTGTAATGTATGTGATAGGGACTCTGGAGCAAGGCGTCTTTGTGAAAGCCAGCCTTTCTCCAAGAGGTACTTGGCACATCAGAGTACCCAGTGATAAAGGTAAACCATTCCTGGGGGCAGCGGGGAGGGCACAGGTAGAGGAGGAGGACCGAAGGTTGAAGACGTGTCAAGCTGTCTGAGCAACGGGCCTGGGAATGCAGAGTTAGAAGAAAAATGTGCTGAACTCAGACCAAGGAAGGGGCAGAGGACATGATGAGATGGGAAGGTTGAGGATGTCGGGAGAAGTGTCAGAAAAAGCTTTGAGACAGCTCTACAGATACCTTCTGGAGACAAAAAAGGATGGATGCGTTTGATATCTTTGGATAAGTATAACAGAAATGAGAGAGAAGAGCTGGTGCTGAAGTCAGAAAGGGGTGTATTTGAAAAAGTAGGATGAGGATATCTTGAAATCCCATTGTATTTTATATATATTTTATAGCACATGTGGTATAAAAAAAGTTGAAAATGGTTTGTTTTTTAAAGGGAAGGTATTGTCAGACATGAAGGCAAGTAGGCAGGCAGGTGGGAGAGAGGAGGAAAAAGATTTTGTTTTATTATTTTATTCAGTTGTTCATCATTGGTGGTTTCCCTGGCCATGGGTCTTACCAGGTTACCTTCGGATATTATATGTGGACTGCATCCGGTTTAACCCACTAGGCCATCAGGACGTGCCTAAACAAGGTTTTAAAGAATGCATGTCTCACGCTTGCTTCTTTGAATTTGGACCCAAATGTTCTGTGTTTGAGCTCTGGTTATTTCTGTGAGGGCTGTATCTTTGGACCAGTCTTCAATTTTCTTAGATTTCATGTTTCTCACGTGAGCTGACAGATTGCAGAGGGCATCTTCAGGATCTTTCCCAGTGTTTATCTTCTGATGTTTGCCAGACGCCTATATGCTTTCCACTGACTGCAAAGTGGTAACTTACATACTTATATATTTAAATGGTGGAAAGGAATAGGTGTGATCATAAAGCAAGTGATCAACAGCTTCTTCTCCCATTGCAAGCAGATCTGTCCAGCTGAGCTCCCCTCTGTTCCCTCGGCCTCCTGCAGGAGGTCCTTCCTTTCTGAGCACAATTCCCGGACTGTTGGGAATCTTTCTTTGAGGTCCAGGCAGAGCAGATTTAAACCTCGGCCAGTGGGCCAGGAGCTTGGAAGACGCTTCGTCATGTTTGCTGTAGGTCATGCAGGGTGGCCCTTTGCTGGTGGGGAGAACAGGTGGCAGAGGTCAAGCTTGGATCAGAACTAGGAGAGTTCTTTGAATAAGATATGAGAATAGGAAATTACTCTAAGGAGAGGGCTCTGAGTTCTCTTTTTGTTCATTAGCAGCGATCTTTATCATAGTTTATCTGTAAAGCGAGAAAGTGTCTTTCCTGTTGTGTAGAGGGCTATGAGTGTACTCAATTTTAGCCTTTTATTTCTAAAGTTAATGGAAATTTTAGTACTGGGAAACATATCCCGAGAGAATAGTATTAAGACAAAGATAGTGCTAGTATTTTTCTTTAACCATTTCTTCCCTTCTGTTTTCCTATGTTTTTCTCTCACCTGAGTGTCTGCCTTCATTCCTCCAGCCACTAGTACTGACCAGGTGTTCGCCTTCATCCTGCCTTCCTTGCTTGCTGAGCCTCTTGAGGTGTTCATGTGATCGTAAGGTTTCTGTCTTCCTGGGCCTGCTCTCACTGTGTTGTTACTGATTCCTTCTTAGTCTTAATAGTCTTCATTTTCTGCTTCTCCCTGAAACAGTGCTTGAGATGGTGTGGCATGGGGGAAAGGGCTCTGGATGGGACTCTGAGACGCACGTTCCAGTTCTGATTCAGTTCCTTACTCTTGTGTCACCTTGAGCAGGTGACTTTACTTAAGAGCCTTTGTTTCATCTATAAAATGAGAAGGAAAAAAAATCTACTTCCCGGGATTGTTGTGAAACTCAAAATAGACCAATGCAAGTGAAAACCACTGTTAGCTGCTTGGCGATCAGACTGGTGTCATTCATTTCTCCAAAACCTTGTCAGGATTTTCAGTCATTAACCAGCCCAAGAATCTGGAAAGAATATCTGAGCACACAGACATTTGAAAAACGGGTCTGTGCAAGTTCTGAAGAGTTGGATGCCTCCAGAGTGCATCATCCTGTCATCTATGACCAGAGGGATCTGTGCCACAGCAGTTGCCAGACCAGCTAGTGGGCAGTTGCAGTGGGGCCTGAAGACACAGGTGTGAGTGGTGGTGGTGGTTTCGGTCCCTCAGAAGGTGTATTTGTCCACCTGTATTTCCAGCCTTGAGCCACATAGCAAACCCTCCATCAAAGGCGTGGGAAGAAGTATGTATGGCAAAGTACTCTGACATATCTATCAAAGCTGGGGTTATGTGGTAGCTTTATTCAAAAGCACTTGCATCTGACCAGTTACATTTGTTGGAGGGGACTGGTGAGTATTTTCAAACCCAGGAGAAAAGACTGATTTACGGGAAGTCATAGAGTAGGACCAGACGACCACTCCCTGCTGGGTGACGTCAAGTGCCTGTCCACCAGCTTACCCATGTTCTTTTTGCATGGCTGATGCCTCGTGTTTCTTGCCATTGTTTGGTTTATTTCATATCGCGGACATCCTGGGTTTGGCGAGGTATGAAGTAGACACAGGAAGTGGTCATTCTGTTTTCTGAGAAGACCTTGTCAGTGATCCTGATTCAGCTGCAGAAGTCTCGTTCTAGGGCTACTCTGTGGGCTGTGAGGTTGGAGTCTGCTCCTTTTCTAAGTCAGTTTTTCTGTCTTACACTCAGCTTGGTACCGAACTCCCACTACATGTATCACTGAGTGTCTGTTATTCCTTTGACAAGCTCCACATAAACCTTCATAAACATCTGGAATTTCATGTGGGCCAGAAACGAAAGGAAACGGTCCATGAAGATGATGGTATTTTTTTCTATATCTGATCCTGCCACTGAAATGTGTGGTTCCGGGAAGCAAACATAAGTAAAACCAGAGAGTTCTCTGAGGTAGCAAAAATGTGTGTGAATATATAAGGGTTGAAGTGAGTATGAGAAGGACTAGGTGTTGGAGGGTATAGTGTGTGGGTTTTGCATGACATGGAAACTCGAGGCTCTTGAGAAAGTTAGCTTCTGCAGTGGTGCAGGCATGAGGGCCCACTCATACTCGCTCCTCTCCTCGCTTCATCCTTAGCAACACCTGGTTAGAGGTTGCTGGAAGCCTGTTTGACAACCTCGCTTTTGCAAATGAGATAATACCCAAGAATCAGACTTAACAAGCTCATTTTCAAAGTTCTGTAGCAAGACTGCAAATGTTGCTTTCCTGATGGGTGAACTGATTGCTTTTGGAGCCGCAGAAACTTTCTTTTGGTTTTGTGATGGCATATAGTGGAAAGGGCATGGCCCCTGACCTGAGCAAATCCGGCCTCTGGGTAGTAATCTCCATTTCTTTTTCTTTGAAACACTTGAATTAGATGGTCTGTGCAAACCTTCCCTCCCACGGTCTCAAATTTGAAGATAGGTGTTCTCTTGGTAACTCACTTCATCCTGCAGTTTCTCCCTGCTGATATGTTCCATGTTACCTTGTCTTGCTCTGTTCAGGCCCAGTCTTGAAGACTGACTAAGACTGTGGTTACCAGGGGGCTGAGGGAATTCAGGTTCAGAGTTTTACTATTCTGATGGAAGTAGATACTGGTGGGTGTGTTTCTAAGGAGAAATGCCGTGAAATAATTTCATTGTCTGGCTTTTTTTTTTTTTTTAACACCATAGCCTACTCATGAAGGTTACTTCTCTTGTTTGGATATCTGGACCCTCTTTTTGGACTATCTGACAAGTAAAATTAAAAGTCGTCTGGGAGACAAGGAAGCAGTTCTCAACAGGTAAAATCCAGAAACATCGGTAACTGGAAGAGACATTTTTACCAGTATTTCTTGTGTTCTGATGAGACCTCTTCAGTGAAACTGAGTCCCATAACCTGTTTAGGTAGTAATACTGTTGAGCTTTTTCTCTTCCCTGGCCCATAAATACCTTGTTTCCTTAAAACACTTTTTCTGATTAAAAAATTGTTAATTATTTTAGTTGTGACAATGCATTAATGTGTGTTTTTAAATTTATTTTTATTGTAGTAGTTATTGTACACATTAAAATAATATCCTATGTATAGGTTTCCCATTTCTTAGATATGTTTCAACACACCCTGCCCTCCACCAAATCACCATGTAATGTGTGTGTTTTTAATGGCCCTCATTTTAGAGATAGAAACAAGTATTTTTTGATGCAGTGGAATGACATCAGAGCTAATGTATCTAGAATGCTTATTAGCACAATATAAATAAATGCTCAGTAAATGGTATCATGGTTAGTGACAGAGAATTGCGAATACCCCTTCCCTGGAAATATGCTAAATGGAAGTGGTGAGGAGGATGTCTGCCTGGCACAAGGTCAGGCTGAACCTCTAATCCTTCTTGTTGCTGAGGTTTGGTGAGTGTTTGAGATTTTAAACAGAATATTTGCATCCAAGTTAAAACTCTTGCACTTTGTTCCCAAGCATTACTTTTGTGATTACAAAATAGCTTGTAAGTTGCTATGGTATCAGGTCAAATGTGGTCATGGTTAGTATATTCATGGTCAGAAACCTTATTACACAACAGTAGATCCTGTTTTCGGTGAATTTGCCAACTTGAAGTGGCAGCAGCTTTTGAATGAGAGTCTTCAAAGAGAAGATACTTCTGTCAGATTTTCTTTCTTGCGTGTCCCATAGTCACAGCCTTTGCTTCTGAGACTGTGCCTCATTTTGCTATTTTTAGTGGTAGATGTTCCTTCACATCTTTCAGGCTGTTGGATGATTAAACCGAGGAAGTGATTTATATGAAAATGCTTTTTAAAGCACAGTACAAATGTGTTGTAGGTGTGGAGAAAGTGGTTCCATTGAGAAAATAGCCACTAGCAGATTGTCAGTATCAAGTCGACACTTCTGCAGATTATTATACCAACAGAAGAAGCAGTAGCGTAGAGTGTTTAGATTGCTCTTCTGCTTCATGGTAACATGCTCCTTTTAGTCAGGTCATATTCATGATCCCCTTTCCTCTTAGAAAAAGAGTACACCAGTATCTTTTGCAGGTTGACTAGGAGTCAAGGAAATCATGTGCATAAAGAACTTAGCATTTAGTATGTATCAGTCACGCCATAAGTGATCACAGTGATGACAGCAGGACTGTGTAATACAAGATCCTGCTGCCATTTGACTGTGGTGGTGACCATGGAGTTGAGTGTAGGGGCCTTGAACAGCCCGATAGCTGTTTGCTTACCTGGCTGTCCTGGCATCTCCACCTGACAGCACAGTTGTTCCTGGTTCTGGCTAGCTGTTAAACACTGGGATTTTACTCGGTGTTCATTTATCATCCTAAGTGAAGCTTTTGAATTTTCATAATTAAAAAAAAAAACACATATGCTTGCATACCTTTAAAAAACAAACTCCAAAACTTTCAAAGCTGGTCTCTGGTTCATGCCATTATAGAGTAACCGTCAGTCTGGGGAGCTGCTTACTGATCAAATACCCCTGGCGGACCACAAAGAGGGCGTGTCAGGAGCCGGCTGGGCTGCACGAAGAAGGTAGTTGAACTTGAATGTGTTTTTTTTCTGTCACCTCTTACACTATACATTTTTACAAGGTGTGTGCTGAGAAGTTTTTAAATGAAAGTTTTGAGTTTGAAGACCACTGCTTTAGGTTATGAGAGACCCCAGTACTTGTATCACAGATGTGCTGGTTGGCAGAAGATGCTGATAAGGAACATGGCTACTGGTTTTAACCACATTCATTTTAACCAAGAGCATGTAAATGTGTCCAAATACTTTTCAACTGGCAAGATATGTCTGAACAAAGTTGAGGTACTTTTGGAATCACATTTGGGGCTTGAGCCAGAATTTCAGAAGCAACTGATCTTGCAGGAAGTATTCAAATATGTTTTCTTGGTGTTTTAAATGGGGAACGTAGGTGTGGTTAAGTCACAGAGGCAGTGCTCAGTTCCTGTCCCTTGTGGTTTAAAGGTTTTGCATCATTCGTCACAACAAAGTGGTAGGAACTGTAGGCTGTAAATTTAGAAGCACAAATGTACATGATTTCTTTTTTGTCCTAAAAGTTTGGAAATTGGAGCTCTGCATGGTCCTTTCTCAGTGAGAGTGTTCATTGTTCGTCAGAGCTGATGGGGACTTGAGAGAACTTGAGTCCCTGCATTAATGGAATGAATGTTCTATAATATACCCAGCTGAATAAAATTGCTGATGAGGTTCATTGTCATTTGATATTTTGAGGTGGCAGTATGGAAAGACTTGAATTTCCATCTCCTTTCCTCATTTGTACTACCTTATAAATTGTTAAAAAAAATTAAATGAAACCAGTGTGTGTGTAAAGTAGCTTGGCTCATTGTGGCTTCTCAATATTGTTCTCTTTCTCGTTCATTTGTTTGTGTTCGTCTATGTGAGGGGAGCCACCTCTGTAGAAACTTATTTCTACAGGAAGATGAGCAAATCTGAATTGAGTTAAGCAACCTAAAGTCATTGAGTCATGTCCTGTGAACCTTTTTGTCGCAAGAATACTGGCAAGTGCCAGTCACAGACCAGCACAGGGATTGTGGGTGACATTAGATAGGACTATAAGCAAATGTGGTGAGCATGAGAAAAATTGCTGCTTTTTTTTTTTTTTCCTTGAGTGAATTATTCTGCTTAATAAAGAGGAAGTGCCATTGTGCCCTAGACCTTTTGATATGTTAGTGAAAGGGGTTTTCTGTCAGGGTGCTGGTGGCGCTCTAGCTCCTGCTGAGAGAAGCTCATGTTGGCTGCCCCAGAGAGCAAAGGACTGGGATCTTAGTTATTCCATGGAGTGGAAAAAGCTATCAGGATTGTGTTCAGTCCTTTGTGGTTATCTGACTTGGAATTTTATCTGTTACTTCCATGTTCGTTTATTTTTTTTGTTCGATTATTTTTCCTCATGTTTATTGAGTAGGCCTCTGTAATTGCCTTATGTGCACACTTTTAAACTTTGAATTGTGAGCTCTCTAGGTTTATCTCCGTCGTATATTTAAGCATGTGTTTTAGTAAATTAAAATTTTATTGATGTAGCATCTTAGGTATTTTAGCGTTTCATGCTATGAATTTCCCTCTACGCACTGCTTTTGCTCAGTCTGTAAAATGGAATGCACTCTGCTGCTGCTGGGCGAGTGCTCTCCGAATGTCAGTGGGTGGGGAGTGGCCTGCGCTCTGTTACCCTGCTTTTGTCAGTTACTTAGAAGGGGCGGGGCAAACTCTTCGAGTGTAATTATGAATTCGTCTGTCTCCTTTCAGTTACATCAGTTTTTACTGCATTTATGTCCAGACTGTTGCTGGGTGTACATATTAGTTGTCTTTTCTGCTCCCTTCTTTTTTTTTTTTTTTTTTTTTCGAGGTGACAGAAGCACTTTGTTTTTATTTAGTTGCTCACATCGGTGGTTCCCTGGCCCCAGGTCATGAACCTGAGACCTTGGGATGTATGTGACACCGCTCCCGGGTGCACTAGACCACTAGGCCACCAGGGCATGGTCCCCTAGTTTTCCTTTTCAGTGTATCCAATGCTTGACTGTATTTCTTTCTATAAGTTTTTTAAGTGTTTTGTCTGCATGTGACAGTGTACATACTTCTTACATGGACATTTTACCACTTCTAGTGTGATGTAGAAATCCTGCCACCATGTGGATCCTCGCGGCTGCCTGTTTTCATGTTGAGGTTGCCATGTTTTACATCTATGTATTATGCTAAACACCCATCAGATAATGTACTATTTTTGCTTTCATTCATATTTTAAATATCTTAAGAAGCGAGAAATACCCTATTAAATTTAGCCAGATGTTTGCCCTTTCTTCCGCTTTTCCTTCCTTCTTGAAGCTCCAGGTTTCTTTCTGTATCAATCAGCTTGGGCTGTTGTCACAAGGTGCCACAGTTTGCCAACTAGAAGCCAAGAATCTAGGTGCTGGCAGATTCAGTTTCTTGTGAGGACTCTTTCTGTCTTGCAGAAGATGTCTTCTCTCTGTCCTCTCCTGGCCTTTCTGTGAAGGTCAGGGGAGTGTGCACACACACGCACTTCTTCATGCTTCTTCATCCGCAGATGACGGCCCTGGCCCAATTCTCACTTAGCTGTTTTTTTAAATTGCCTTTTAATAGTCTTTATCTCCAGATCAGTCCCACTGGGGTTAGGTCGTCAGCATAGAAATCTTGAGGGAACGCAGTGTCCATAGCGACTTCCACCTGGAGAATCTCCTGAAGGATGGTTATAGTAACGTCTTGAAAGTCTGATAATTATGTCACGCATTCGTGTCATCTTGAGGTAGGCATCTCTGGACCTTCTCCTTGAGAAAGCGTGTGTGTCTCATTCTTTGTGTGTCATCTTCTTTTTTGTGTCCTTCTACTTGTTTGTTCCACCAGTCTTAGGCGTGATTTCCTCATGTACAATCTGTGTGGTGGAGATGGATGCTGAATCTGTAGACAGCACCCATGATTCAGGCAGAGCAAGTGAGAAAAGGGGTGGGGGGCAGTGGGACAAGAGATGCTTCCCTAAAAGCCCCACTCCAGTGACTTCCTGCAATATGTTTTTGTTTTGTTTCGTTATTTAAAGGAAAGATGCAGAGAGGCAGGAAGGCAAGCAGGCAGACAGGCAGGAAGAGAGAGGAGGAAGAAGGATTTTATTTGATTTCCATTGTACTTGCTCACACTGGTGGTTTTCCTCTGGACCTGGGATTCGAACCCTAGGGGTATGTGGCCTAGTATCCTTCGGAGGTAATTAACCAAACTGCTGCTCCAACAGACTGCTGCTCCAACAGGGCTCACCCCTTAATGTGTCTTCTCCCAAACCCCTTTCCGCAGGAGGCTTAGAAATGTCATCTTCTGTGGACCTGACATCCTTCTCTTTCTGTGGAAGAGAGAAGAATGGGTGTTGGGTTAGCAACAGAGTCTCACCACATCCAAACATCCTCTCAGCCCTCCATAAACACTTTGGGCCATCATTTCTCAGAGTGTGCTTTATCCTTTATTGTTGGGTATAATTTTCTAAGTGATAGGGCCTTTTTAAACCAGAGTTGCCCGTTGCCAGTGAGCATCTTAGGTCTAATTTCGGGTCATCCTTTGCATACAAGTCTTTCATTCTGTTCACCTCAGCGAGACGCTTTATAGATGATGGAGTTCATCTTTCTTTGGTCTAATGAATTTTCTTCCTAGCAAAATTGTGATGTTTTGATCTGTCATAGCAATTTGTGGCACAAAACTCCTGTAACTTTAGGAATTTATGTAATGAGCAAGTGACAAATAGACACTCTAGATTTGGGTGTTTGAGTTGGCTCTCTCTAATGGGTACTAGCGTGGGACTTTGACTCTATCGGTGATGTTTCCCACAGTTATTGCTTGTTGTCTTAGGGATTTTCCCTGCCAGCATTCTCTCTAGGCTGTGCATAGTGCCCATCTAGTATAGAGTGGTTAGGCATTTGTGAAAACCGAGGGACGCGCTGTCGGGGAGTGGTGGGCTCTATCTTTGTCTTCAGTCAAGAAATCGAACTGTGCGCCTGTCAAACTCAGAAATGTGACAGTACCGTATGATCTTTAATCTTTGTACAGTTCTGCAGAGTCCCACCCACATGGGCTGTAACCGTAGTGGGCGTTGGGAGCTTAGTTGGTTAGCTTGTTGTGCTGATTCACCTGTATTAGATGAGGTGGTTTATTAAGAGTCCTGTTGGGAGAACAGAAACAAGTAGATGATGAAACAGATTTGAGAGGACCTGAAAAGCACGAAGGGAGACTGAGGTGACCCGGACCCTGCTGCAGGAAGCAGCTCCACCCTGAGGGTTGGGGGGCACAGAGGAAATAGGTGGGGTTATTGAAGTCGAGATCAGAGCATGGGCCCCATACAGTGAGGCCTCTGATCTCTGAGGAGAGGTGCCACCCAGCTGCCACAGGAGCTCAGAGGAGGCCCCATGGAATGGGGACGCAGTCCTCTAGGAGAGAGTGACCTGGCTGCTGCTGGAGCTCTGAGCTGCTTGATGAGACTGGCTCTGTTGCTAGGTCACCACTGTTGGTGACACTGCTGGGACAGCGAGCCCACAGGAAGAGTGGAGTCCCCTTCCGTTCCCCCTCCTGCCGTCTGCTCTTCTCCAGTCTCCCTGCGATAGACCTGACAGGCAGAAGAAGAGTGCGCTGTGTGGTCTTGCCCCGGAGTTACAAAGTGTGCAGTGGGGATTGGGACTGATTGCTGAGTGACCAGCATGGTGGTTTGCTCATGACCTTGAGCGGTCCCCGAACTTATCTTCCAGATGTTTCAGGCAAGCGTTTAGGCAAGATGATTTGTTCTGGAAAATTAGTGGTTTGTTGGCCCTTATGTTAGCAGCTGTTGTGCGTAAGTGTCTTCTGAGTTCGGGTCCTACCGTGTGTGAGCAGCGTCGAAGCTTAGGGCTCCAGATGTTTGTGCGAAATTATCAGACGCAGATCAGAGTGCAGGTCTCCTTCGGCCTTTTCTCATTTCTCCTAGGCTTTAGGTCTTCTTCAGATCAACTGAATATTAGGTTTTTGGGGAGTGGGGGGTTCAGAGCCATTGGTGCGTTGTGTACAGAGGGGCACAGGGTGTTGGAGGGAAGCTGGGTTCAAATCTGCTCCTTCTGGGACAGGGAAGTCCATTTAACTTGTGAAAACTCATCTCATCAGAAAAGTACCATTGTATCACCCACCTGTCATCTGTTAAAAAGATTGAATTGCGGAGTCGATACTTAACAGAAAAGAAGGCTGCAATGGAGGAATTGAGGAACAAAGGCTTTGGTATCTAGAAAACAAATGGAACATGGCAGAAGTCTTTCCTGTTAGTAATGACATTAAATGTAAAGGATCAGATTCTCTAGTTAAAAGGCAGAGGTTGGTAGAATGGATTTGAAGAACATGATCCAATTAAATGGTTACCAGAGACCCACTCCAATGTCAAGGACACAAATAGGTGGAATGTGTAAAAGTGCAGAAAACGAGAATTGTGCACAAGCAGGGTGCAGAGTAAAGTCAGGGGAGCTCCACTAATGTCAGACAAAATGGACTTTAAGAGAAAAATGGTTCACACAGAGGAGAGACACAGAAGGACTGTTTATAATGACAAACGGGTCAATCAGGGAGGTGCCTGCAGCAGAGTTAAATAACTCTCATTTGTCAGCCCATCAAGCTGAATTAGGTGCTATTATCTATGGCCATTCAGCGTGGACACCAGTCTCTTCATAGTGCAGAAGGGCTTTTCAAAATCTGGGCTAAAAGCCTGGTTTCACCTAATGTTGAATTTCTCCCTGCTACCCAGGTACGAAGACGCCCTCGTTCTCTTGCTCACGGAGGTGTTGAATCGAATCCAGTTTAGATACAACCAGGCCCAGCTGGAGGAGTTGGACGACGAGACCCTGGATGATGATGTAAGCCGCACACCCTGACTGACCTGTGATCATTGTCATGTTGTGCTCTGAATCAGAGGGAAACCTGGAGCCTGCCAGCCTCTTGCTCTCCAGGACAGAATAATAACATGGTTTGAGTTGTGCATTTGAAATTGATATCCTGCTGGTCTCTTTGGACTCAGTAACTGTGTTTGTTTTTTTTTAATTTTAAGATGTTTTTTTCTTCTAGGACTAGCATTATAAGTAGAGAGACTGTATGTACAGTGCAGAGTGTTTAGTAGGAGTGTGTGCCTCTGTTTCCCTCCCTTTGCACACCTTTGCTCCCCTGCTGGGCAGCTCTTAAAAGCTAGCTGGGTGCTAGTACAAAGAGTTAAAATGAGACTTACACGAAAGGGCTAGAATGAAGGGAATGTTTTAAGTGTACTTTGTAAACTGATCTCTTAAAATCAGCCTTGAATTTACTCATATTGAGGTGTCCACTCTGATAAGTGATAAGCAAAGTGTTTTTAAGGACTCAGTGCCATTGTTCCTTTATCTAAACCACCTTGCACTTAAAACATTTCAGCTGGTCTGACTCTCCAAGTAACAGTGACTGCGGCATGGTCAACACCTGGAGGTGGCCCTGTTTGAGTTAGAAAGAGCCCTGTGCTTGGAGCCGGATGACCTGGATTTAAATCTCCGCAGCTTTGGGCACAGAGATAGAGGTCTGGGCATTGAATTTCTGAGTCTTAATGTCCTCAGTTACATGAGGGAGCACGTGGAAGGACTGGCTGCGGGCCTGATGCATAGTAGATGCTCAGGACACTTGAACTTTATTTCCTGTATGATTTAAGCCAGTGCTTTTTCATATTTTAACGTGGATAAGAATCAGCCGGACAGCTGGTTAATGAGATTATGATTCAGGAGGTCTGGGGTAGGGGCATTTACATTTCTAACCAGCCCCCAAGAGATGCAGATCTCCCTGTCTCTAGACAGTTTTTGAGTGACACTGATGCAGTCAGTTATACTAATAGGACACAATAATGACTGTCGCTGAAGGTAGTGAGTGACCAACCCCTCCTGTACCTGGGGTTTATGATGTAAAGGGGTCTTGAGCATTTTTTCACAAATGAATTTTTAAATCTGTTCCTCTGGAGATGAAAAGTGGGTCATTGTATGTGGATCATTTGCTTTCTGAGGTCATACGTTTTTATGGATTTAAAAAATATTTTAATTTGGCCTTTTTTTTAAGTACCAGATATCCTGGTTCCATCATTTTCTATTTCTTCAAAATCGGATATCTGAGAGTGGACTTGAGGCTGGGGCTAGATTGGCAGGGACGCTGACAGCCCCTGCCTGGGAGAGCTGATGGTCTTGTCTCCCCCACAGCAGCAGACGGAGTGGCAGCGGTACTTACGCCAGAGCTTGGAGGTGGTGGCCAAAGTGATGGAACTCCTTCCCACACACGCCTTCTCGACACTGGTAACTCTGTCTGGAGGGCAGTGCGGAGCTGACGCTTTCATGCACTAGCGCATGAGTAGTGAGACTGGGGTAAAGCTCACCAGGATTATAGAAAAGCTATGAATTTTAGACAGAATAATAATTGACCCTCAAATTTAACAAACGTTATGATTTTCCCCAGATATTTTAAATCAACTCGGAAGTCGCATTTTTCTTTCTTAAACTCTTGGAATATAATAGGAATTTTACTGATGTCGTCATACTTCCCGTAGCTCGACAGTGGCCGCCAGGTCAGGAGAGGATTTATTTGTAAAAAAAAAGCTGCCCTTTGTAAAGCTACTCTCAACAAATTGCCAGCAGGCTCTGTGTGTGTGCTCGAATCAGCCCGAAGGACCGTTTTCACTCACTCAGCGGTGCTTATTTGTTTGAGGAGATTTCATTACTCCATCTGTTTTTCAAAGGCAAGATGACTCGGTGGGGCTGCCCTGCCTTGCACTGCTCGGCCTGTGCCTCATGTTCTCTTAGGGAGAATGCCCTTGCATTTTGCTATCTGCCTTCCTTAGGGATCTGTCACTTTAAAGCCCTTTATCTTCATGGTGAGTTGGCAGCTTTAGAAAGAGAAGATGCCGCTCTGACTGGAAGGTCCTGTCTGCTAACCGAATAAGGGAACTGACTTCAAATCACTGGGGCTAGCTCTTCATTTGCCATGGGCTTTTATAAAGCTTGTCTGGTGTTTCTCAGAAGGGTCCTCTTTCCATGTGAAGGGAGATAGGCCTCGTCATGGGGCTCAAGAATGATGTCCCATTTTAGGAACATACTCATCATGCCCACTGTCCAAAACTGCTTTGTTTTGAGGGGAAAAAAAAAGTATCCGAACTGATACTGTTTTCTTTCTTATTGGAAACATGAGCTGTAACTTCAGCTGTAGAAGCTCGGGGGGCTGGTGGGTGGCACTGAAGGGGCAGCCTCTCCACTGCGTGCAGAGTCCTGCTCCTCCTGCCCTCCTTGCCTGTAGGTGCTTTTCTAATGTTAAAGTGCTGTGAAACTCACAGTTTTGGGGTTTGGTTTTGGTTTTTAATCTTTGTTTCTTTGTTTTCAGTTCCCAGTTCTCCAGGACAATTTAGAAGTGTATCTGGGGTTACAGCAGTTTATAGTTACTTCAGGGTCAGGTAAACGGATTTTTGTTTACTAATTTAACCTACATGAAAAAGGATGGGATAATAGCTTCTGCCTTCTCTGCTGTCAGAACTTGACTTCTCCACTGCCACCTCTGCTGTTCCCTTTCTGCCCACTCTAAATGGGGCATCATGATAAAAAGGAGGCGTGGGGGAGGTACCAGCCGAGATGATGGCAGTGCGGTCCACGGAGGTGTTTCAGTGAGAAGAGGAGTGAGTTTCGAACAGTGACATGCAGGCCTTAATTGGACACCCTGGCAATTAGAATAGTCTGTCCTTTAAAGCAGCAAGTATGTTATAGAAGAAAATGGCCTTGGACTTTTCCAATGTGGTCTTTGTTCTTCTCTGGGTTATAGTGTCAGGAAGAGATAGGAGCAGGTACACGTCGGTTTGACGTGATATCAGCACGCTGATAGCTAGTGGTCGTTAGCTCTCCTACTGTAAATGGCCCGTGGCAGACCCTGCTGTGGCCCTTTGGCAGGCTGTGGACTGCCGTTTATCGATTTCACCTGCTTGGGGTGAGGGGTTGGGGGTTAGGGGTTAGCATTTGGTGGTTATTTTGCTCGTTGGTGGGCCACTCGTGACGTGGCCGGCACTAGTATTTGCTTATGTTATTGCTTTCTCTCCTGTGAAGTGTACATGCTGATAAGTAGTCAGCCCTGTGTCAGGGAAGAGGAAGTTGATGTGCGAGGTCTTCTTTACCCAGACTCACGTAGCTGGTTAGTGCTGGCCCCAGACAGTCTGAGGGGGGGCGGGAAAACATTGAGTTAACTAAA
The DNA here is from genome assembly GCA_004363575.1 of Solenodon paradoxus. Taxonomy (NCBI): domain Eukaryota; kingdom Metazoa; phylum Chordata; class Mammalia; order Eulipotyphla; family Solenodontidae; genus Solenodon; species Solenodon paradoxus. The sequence continues at coordinate 299,417 of RJWH01000842.1, forward strand.
CTCTCACACTCATTTTGCCAGAAACTTAATTTCATGCTTGCAAATACACCTGTGCTGTGCTCTCCTCTCCTCAAAGTCGGTCATTTCAGATGCTCTTCTCCGCTGTGTCTTCCTTACCCGAGTCTTGTCTGGGCCTCTCCTGCAGCTCTGCTCTTGTGTAACCGTTGTTTCAGCCCTGGGTGCGCTTGTTATTCATAGCAGAGCCTGCCCGAGAGTTCTTTCTGAGGCTGCCCTTCTTGTTGGCCTGTGACAGCTTGTTGCCTTGGCTGTATCAGCTTCTAAATAACCTCCCGGGCTCCGCGGCTCAGGAACCCGGCCTGCCCCAAGAACAGGCCGGGGCTTTGTAGACGGGTCAGAACAGCTCAGACTGCGCTTCAGAAAGATCCCATTCAGAGCAAACACGACTGAAATACGCTGTCAGCACCGCTAAACATTCTTTGACAGTATACGAACACTAGCTGTTTCTAGAATCCATTCTGGGGAATAATCATGCCCTGATGGTCTCTCCTTCAGGACCACTGTTCAGAATTACAATGAACTCAGGACTGAAGACATTACTCTTGATCTTTATAAAGCAAAAATCAAGTGTTTCCTCCCTCTGAAAATTGGCCCAAGGTTCTTTTTGAGAATTCCAGTTGACTTTTTCAGTGTTGCATTGAGTTTGTTTTCAGGTGAGACTCTGCAGTGATTCTCAAATCCTTTCTCTGAGACCTAACTGGTAACGCCAAGCTTCTCATCTCAGAGAATAATCTGATTTCTTTTTCCTGAGTGAAACATGTCGACTCTCGTGGAAACCCATTTATTGGCAGTTTCACAATGTGCTTGACTGCAGATCATTTGTAAATCTCATCCCTAGCACTGTGCTGCTTGCTGTGTGTGTTCCAGTGGCAATACCTCGCAGACCAGGGAAGTACTTATTTCCAGTTTTCAGATGAAGTCTCGTATCCATGAGAAAGTCTCCCCCCATCCCTTGGTGAATCAGGAGCCAAGTTTCCAATGCAAAGGCTATTATAAAATGGAAACTCTGAGTGCATTTTGTTCCCTGGTCCCCAGGGCCACTTACCCTCAAAGATCTGCACGCGCTCTGAGTCAGCCCCATCGCCCGTCTGTAGAAACTGTATTACCCTTTCCCCTTTGGTTCTCAGGCCTCCCCTAGAGCCCTGCAGAAGGGCGGGCACCGCCAGGAGCCTTGCCCTCCCCGGCCCTGGGGTCAGTTGTGAAGGCAGGGTGTATACATTTTAGTAGCTGCGAAACCTGCGGGGTGTCACCCAGTGGAGGCCGCCCGCCCTTTGATTTTGCATTTAAAGCAGATGGTTCCACGTGCTTCTTTTATGATATTGTCTCCTACTGAGACTCTTCCTCAGTGAAGTTCACAGCAGAGTGTGCGGCCTCGTGGTCGCCTTGTGCCTCTCTTGCCCAGGGGAGGGCGTCCTAGGCTCTTGCTCTCTCTTCCCTGCCGTTTGTGGTTGTACAGTCTGCTTGGTGGTTGTGTCTTCTGCGTTGTGTCTTGCTGCATTTGTGTCCTTACGTGGCCCTAAAGTCTCCACTTCACTTTAAAATCTTCCCTCCTGGGGGCAGTATTTCTAACCCGTAACAGTTTGTTTAGTGCTGCAGACTTCCCTTCCTAAATGGTGGTTTCAGCTGTACTGCATGAGGTGCTAGACTAACCCGTGCAGACCTGTTTGTTTTCTCAGAGTGGAGCGCCTCAAATGGTGACCTCCCTGCCCTTTGAAGAAGAGAGGACAATAGAGCATCGAGATGTTTCCTCCCAGGGCAGTGGTTTGCCAGGAAGCTGTGTTTGGATGTGGCTTGGAACGCATCCAGACGGCTTCAGGGTTGCTGGTTCACGGGAGACAGGGCTGCATGTGTCCGCTGTTTGTCTCTAACCTCTGCGTGGCACCACTGTCGTTGAAGGCCCACTTTGCTGCTGTTCTGTTATTGGGAGGAATTCTGAGCCTTAGCCAAAAAGAAGACAGTGCAGGTGACTCTGAGTAGCTTTTCCCAGGGGAACCCTGCTATCCCCTCAAGTTTAGGTGCTGCCTGCAGTTTTGTGGTGGTGGTAGGAGGCGTCTGGGCTGGGGGCCAGCGGCAGAGACTCTGATATGGGCACTTACTGCCTGTATGTGTGTCTGCTGTGCAGACAACAGGAAAGAATCAAGCCGTTTTGATTACTGTGCTGCTTAGAGGGTACTTCGGTATTGAATTTATTAGGTCAGAAATGGTCAGACATTCGCAAGTTCATTGGCAAGTTCAGACATTGTAGTTCAAACTAATAGTTTAAACCACTCCCCCAACACACACACACACACACACACCCCAACATTGTAGTTCAAACTAATAGTTTAAACCACTACACACTCACACACACACACACACACACACACACCCACACACACACCCACCCACCCACCCACCCCCAACCAGTTCCAGGCTGTTTTTTCTTTTAGGGACTGCACTTTGTTAGGCAAATTAATTCAGGTTTAGAGGAGAGTAATTCAGATGGCAGGGATTTTCAGAAGGTAGTGACATGGGAACTGGAAGGACCCAGGGGTGTTCTTAAGTCAAGAGGACACTTGCAAGCATGTTACCCTTTTCTTCATGTCTCCCCAAGACTGTCAAGTGTCAGCAGGAGTAGACTTGTTTTATATTCTGCCTTCAAGGGTTAGATTGGGGATAACAAAGAAGGCAGATTTCCTTGTGTTTTCACCAAGTAGTCCCAAGATGGAAGGCTCCTCAGGGTGTCTGGAAGAGGCTGCAGGGCCAGGTAGAGGGACAGTGCTGGGGACCCCATGCGGCAGCTGTTTTTGTGTGGCCCCAGGGAAGAGCAGAAAAGGAAGGCCTGGACAGGGCGCCTTTCCGTTTTGTTTTTTAAAAAGGTAAGGTGCAGGCTGGAATGAAGGCAGGCAGACAGGAAGAAAGAGGAGGAAGAGGCACTTTCATTTATTTTACTTTAGTTGTGCATCTCACCCCAGCCCTTGAATGTGGTCCCAGGTCTTGGGGATGCACGTGGACTGTGCTCTCCCAGGGGCAACAGACCTAACCACTACTCTACTGGGGCATGACCGGCAGGTTGCCTTTAAGCTGTCCACTAACTATTTGGGACCATACTCAAATGGAAACTTGATTTAGGGTAGTGTTTCGGTTTGGTTTTTAAAAGAGGAACAGAGTGTTTCCCTTAATTCTTAAAATGTGCAAGAGCCTAGTTCTTAGATATATCTATGGGGACCTGGTTCTAGGCACAAATATAACTCATAATTTGAAAACTAGGGATCGCAGTAGAGCTTGGAGGGATGGATCGAAGAAGATGGGTATATATAGGCAGAGGGAGGGCCTGTTGATGCTATTCCGACCCTCCCCACACTGCTCTTTGACAGAAAAACTGACCTCATCTCCTTTGGGGTCTGTTCTGGAGCCATACTCAGTTTTCAGAGCTGTTTTTTTTTTTTTTTTTGGTGGGGGGGCGTGTATATTTCCTACAGAGCTCTGAGAGTCAGTGTGACAAGAATGAATTTTTAGAGGTCGACCTTGGGAAACTGCTACCTAGCTATGGCCTTGAGAATCTTTGACATTCCGAAGGCTCCTAATTGCGGTACTCTGTTAGCCAGGAGATGAGAGAGAGCGTTCCCTCTTGTGAGACCAAGCAGGACCAAAATGTCTCTTGGCTGTTTGTCCTGCAGGCTCTCAGGCTGGGCAGGTGGCATGCTCCCCCTCTTGCTTGGATGAAAGCAGCTGGCTCACCTCCCTAGCAGCCACCTCACGGCCCGGGCAGGCCTGCTTGAATCCGAGGACCCTGTTTTCTACATCAGGCACTGCTCTTCTTGAGAGTAGGAGAGAGAAACAGGAGATTTCATGGAAATTCTTCTCCTGGAGATTTCGTTCTGCAACATGACCCTGTGCAGAAGGCAGGCAGATTTTGGAGTCATGTAGACTTAATTTTGGACACCAGCTCTGCCAGGGCAGCACAGGCCATCCTAGGCCTTGCTGCTGCATGTGTTTCCTCATCTGTAAAATTAGTGGTATCGATGCTACAGGACCCAGAGGCATGACCTCAGGCCCAGGTCCTTGGTAGCTGGCTGCCCTCTCTGACCTGCGGTGATGACCTTAGTGGAAGCCTTGCCCAGCTGCCCTGTTTGGTCCTGGGGGCAGCCTTTGGGTCGCTGTGTTGCAGGAATGGGTTTTCTAAATGCCATTTGGATGACCTGTTGTCTGTAGTGGTAACGAAAGCCTGTTCTTCCTGTGAAAGCCTGTCTGCGGTACTGTGTTCCAGGACCCAGGTTGAACATCACAGCGGAGAATGACTGCCGGCGCTTGCACTGCTCCCTGAGAGACCTGAGCTCCTTGCTGCAGGCCGTGGGCCGGTTAGCTGAGTATTTCATCGGAGACGTGTTTGCTGTGCGCTTCAGTGACGCCCTCACCGTCGTGGAGAGGTAGGTGGAGGAGTGGGCTGGCAGCTCGATGCGCAGCTGCCCCTCCTGTGGGGGGCGGCACGGCCCAGAGCTGCTTCTCTGGGCTCGGTGCGTGAGTGCATGAGGCCGTGCCCCACACATGTGAACATGGAGCGGTCACTCACCCTCTGAGCCGCAGTCCCTATCTGGAAAGCAGCAGGGTGGGCAGAGTCTTACAGGCTTGCTGCGAGAATCTGAGGCCCTAATACGAGGCCTAGCCTGTAAGCAGTCGATGCACGTAGGCAGTGCGTCATATGAAGATCTCATATGAAGATAGAAGCCAGGTGAGGTCAGTCTTCATGTCTTTGCTAAGAGACATTGGGAAAGCCCTGTAAAAGGCCAGCGCGCACCGTTCAAGTATGCAACCAGATGCCAGAGGTGGGACATAGTGTGTTTTTTTTCAGTCTTGTTTGGGCTTCTAAGGAGTTAAAACTGGGCCGATTCCCAGCCCTACCCGAGAGGTGGTTCCCAGTCTCTCCAACACAAACTCATTGCTTCTTCCCCTCGGGTCCCCCATGAGGTTTGCAGCTGTATGTCCCTCTGACCCCCAGCCCTGGCTTACTGTGCACTTAGAATGTAAGTGGCAGGGAGTTGACATCATTTCCAGGCGAGGTGAGTGAGTTAGGGCACAACCAGGCAGATTTGTGTCTGGCTCGCGGTGGAGGCCCTGGCGCTCTCACTGGCCCATAGCACTGAGGGGAGCTGAACCCCGTGCTCGCTTGCATAGCACATTTGTTTTCATAACAGAGAACTGAGCCTGATCTCCAGTTCTTTTTCCTTTTATTCAGAAAGGAAAGTTTGTTCTAATGAAAGAGGCATTTGAATTGCCCCAGTACAACTGGCTATATTTTTCTGTATTTAATAATTGTTTGTATGTTGTGAACCCTTGGGGGATCAGTGGGCTCAGCAATTTGCCTCTGAAAGAACTGTTAAAAACACCATAGTTTATTCTGGTAACTTTTAATCCTCTCTTGCCCTCTAACGTTTCATCATGAACATTGTAAAATCTTCAGAAAAGTTGAAAAGTTGTATAAGGAACAGTTATATTTCTATTACTTAGATTCTGCGGTAAACCTCTTGCTGTGTCTTCTTTATCATATATCTAACCACCTGATATATTTACTCCCCCTAACCCTTATTTTTAAATTGGAATTGTAAAATACACGTAAAATCTATCTTCATGATTGTCAAGCATACGGTTCATTGACATTAAATGCACCCATAATGTTGTGTACCGATCCCCATCTCTATGATGCTGTTTATCTCGTGGAACTGAAATTTCATCCTTTAAATAATAACTCTGCATCTTTTCCTTAGCCCACCTCCAGTCCCTGGAAGCCAGCATTCTCTCTGTCTCTGATTTTGATTACTTGGAGCACTGCATGTAGATGGGATCATACCGTTTGTCCTGTTTTTCTCGGCAACATTTATATTATAGATGTTCCTTTGCAGCCTGAAACATTTGCTCACCCATTCATCCATCAGTGAATCCTTGGGTTGCGTTCATGTTTTAGCTGCTGGAAATAGTGCTGCTCTGAACAGGCATGTGCAGATGTCTCTCAGACTGTTTTCAGTTCTTGTCGCTGTATGCCTAGAAGTGGAACTGCTAGATCCTGCGGTAATTCTGTCTTTACTTTTTTGCATCCTGTTTTCTACAACTGCTATACCACTTTCCATTCTCACCGGCAGTTCATAAGCATTCTGATTTCTCCAGTTCCTCACCAGTTTTTTTAGTTAACCTTTGTTGTCATTGTTTGTTTTGTTTTGCTGTTAGTAGCCATCCTAATGGATGTGAAGTGGTGTCTCATGGTCGTTCTGACTTGTGTCCCTGATGGTCTGTGGTGTTGAGCATCTTTTCATGTGCTTATTGGCGATTTGTGTCTCCTCTTTGGGGAAATGCCTGTTCAAGACCTTTGCCATTTTTGATTCAGCTTGTTTTGTTGTTAAGTTTTAGGAATTCTCTCTCTTCTGAATAATAATCCCATATCAGGTTGACACATTTACTTTAAAAATGATTTTAAATAAAAGCTAAGAGCAGCTATTCTTCTTTTAAAAAAAATCTTTTAAAATTTCATTTGTAAAGGCAGCATATATTCATTGGAGACAGTTTAGAAATACAGTCAAATAGAGGGAAAAAGTCACCTGTAATCCATTTACTACATTCTGTCTCGAAGGCAAGTGGTAACCAGTAGATATATCTTGGTGGAAATTCTTGCAGTTTTTCTTCTCTTAACAGAAAGATACTATGAAAATAGAATCTGGATATTTTCTCTCTATATAATTCCTACAGCCTTTCCATGTTTCAGGTGTTTCTGGTTTCCTGAAGCTTGCTTCAGTGTTCTCTGCCACAGTGCCGTACTCTGTGGGTATTTACGCCAGTTTTCACTTTGTGAGTAGTGCTTTTGCCTGCATATTGTATGTCGATCTCTCTGCACATCTCGGAATACCACTTTAGAATAAAATTGAAGGTCTGGCCTTTACTCTTCTTTGTTGAAAAGATTCTGTCCTTGGGACTTTCTTTGGTACCTTATCCGGTTTCTCTATTTTATCCTCCAGCTGAATGTTTTTTTCTCACCTGCCCATTTGCCACCAGGCTGGTCAAAGTCACTCTGTACGGATCACAGATCAAGCTGTACAACATGGAAACTGCTGTGCCATCAGTGTTGAAGCCTGACCTCATCGACGTGTGAGTATAGCGCTGGATGCTGGCGCGCAGGAAGGGCCTGGTCCTCCAGTCTCAAGTAACTGCATAAGTGCAAGGGAAGAGTAGGGCTTGCTCAGAAGACGAGAGAGCCTCCCAATTCCAGACCCAGAACTAAGGACCAATTTTATGTCTGGCGTTGGAATTTAAGTGGAATTTGTCAGGTGACTTGGAAGTGGAGGGTATATGGTTTTATCACTTCAGGAAGAAAGGCCCGCATGGATTAAGACTCTGAAGTGGCGTGCAGAGTCTACAGGTAGGGAGGTGTGGTGAGCAGTTTGTGGTGGGAGCTAGCTCTGGATAGGGAGCTTGGGAAACACCTTAAATGCCATGAATCTGATCCAGTGACCGATGACTGAAATTATAGGGTACACAAGAATTATTTGGGAACACATCCCCTCAGAGAGTGACCATCGCAGGTTGCATAAGGCTCAGATATTTGCTTATAAAATAAAAACCATGTTTTTGAAGTAGGAAGTCCAAGGACCACACTGTGAGACAGTGGGAAGCCCTAAGGAGAGATGTGAGAGGAATAGAGAAAGGAAGTCTGGAGATGAGCTGTGTCCTAAAGAGCATATTACCCAGAAGGCTCGCTCTAGACTAGAGCAAGAGGTTGGCAAACTATGACCTGTGTCACGACTGGCCCCTTACCAGCTTTTATAAATAAAATTTTATTAGAGCACAGCCATACCCATTCATTTACATATTGCCTATCCCTGCCTTTTCATTCTTAACAGCTGAGTTGAATGGCTGTGGCAGAGTATGGGCTGTAAAGCCTAAAATATAATATGTATACTCTGGTTTTTACAGAAAAGTCTGCTGACCCCTGTTCCAGAGTTTTCTTGAACTGCAAATTAGATAAATGATAGAGAATCTTATTTACTATGGTAGTTTAAAATTTTTAAGTACTTAAATTGCTTTGCTTTTTGAGAATTTAGAGAAAGCACTGAAACTTTTCCTGAGAGATGGATTTACTCAAAAATACACTTACACAGTTTCAGGAGCTTTGAGTCTCTTTCTGCCTTGAGCTCCATAAATTTGATTGACTGAAATTCTTAGACTTGAAAGACAGACTTTGATGTTCCTCCTCCTTGCTTTCAGTACTCTGATCCTAGAGACTGAAGCGATAGATGGAGTCTAAAAATAACCGTCTGGCTTTTGTGAGTTTCACACTCTCAGCATTAGATATTTCCTTACTTTCAAGTACTTAGTACCTTTTTTACTTACTTTGAAAAAGTTCAAAACTGTAGAAAATGGGAAAAATAGAATGAACACCTTTATACTCTTAAGCTAGATTAATCAGTTACATGCATTTTTGCCACTTTTACTTTCTATTGTGCTTTCTCTCTGTGTAGCTACATGCATGCACATACATATTTTGGTGTATGAACTATTGAAGATAAATTATAGATAACATGTCAGTTACCTATAAGCCCTTTACCTTCGAGGGACAAGGTCATTCTCCTTTGTAACTATAATTTCATTATCCGTACCCAAAATTTACAGGGATACAGTAATCTTATCTCATAATTTTAAGAGGATGTATGTGTATATTTATTTCATATTTAAATTTTCTCGATATTCCAGAAATGTTCTTTATATCTTTCTCTTTTTTTAATCCATAGTCTAATCATGAATCTGTATTAAATTGGTTCCTGTCATCTGGAACAGTTCCCCCTGAGTGTGTGTTGTTTGGGGATGGGTGGGGGAAGTAGAGATGGTGATAGTTATGGATGATATTATTGAAGAACCCAGTGCTGGGTGTGATCATGTTATATATATTTGTTGAGGTATGAAGCTGTAGTCTTGAAATTTATGGGGTTTTGTAAGCCAGTTGAGACCTCAGTTACCAGGAAAGAATATTTAGAATGCATGCATCCATAGTGATTTTAAAAAAGGTGGAGTTTTTTATCAAAGCGTGCTAGCTAAGAAAAATAAAATTAGACAGATCACCATTTTGCAGCCACCAGTGAAATAATGATTTAGGGAGTGATTCTCATTGGGTCCCAAAACTTCATGTGTTTGTTGGGGAAAAGCATATTTACAAAGTCTCAGTCTGTCCACAGTTTCCTTATTATTACAGAAAAGGGAATAACTACATTTAGGTTTATTGGAGGCCTGGTGTTTTGCTTGCTTGCTTAAAGGAGGTCGGAGTTTTTTTTTTTTTTTTTTAAAGTTTATTTAGGTCCTCACCCCGTGTTCCCTGCAGGCTGGGGTGGCATACCCAGGTCCCTGGGCTTTACAGGGTTCACATCCAGCCCAGCTGTCTCACCCTCCGGAGCCACAAGGATGCCCCCAGCTGGGCCTTGTCCGGTGTTTTTAATCCATAAGACATATGCCTCACTTTAAGGTTTATTATCTTGATGGATTGTGGGCTTTTGGGCTCTGTATTTTGTAGTGTGTATGATGCAGGCACCAGTGTTTGCTATCTCAAGAGTTAACCCCTAGCCAGATGCAAGGTGTGATAGAAGCCTAAACTTGAGAATCTTATGTCAACGCTTATTTATAAAACTGTGATTGCTGGTTGTTGGCTACACCCTGGTCTGCAGCTTTGAATGTAAGTGCCAGTTCCAAAGTTAACACATCATCACTTCAGTTTTTTTTAATTGTTTTTATTATTTGCCATTCTTTCAGGTGAACTTACATGGGTCAGAGAAAGATTGACTAGGCTAAACATTTACTGGCTGCCTTCTATGTTTAGGCAGTGTTGGCAATCTTTAGATGATAAGTTTTAATTTTTAGGTCCTCTGTGAGCAAGAAAACTATTTCTACATGGTCACTTACCTCCCTGGAGCAGTGAGCCTGGTGGATGGGATTCTTAGCTACTGTGGAAACAAGTCTGTGGCTAGCATGTTTTGGCTTCACCTTTAAGTCAGATGCATCTTCTTTCGTCTTGCAGGCACGCTCAGTCGCTCGCTGCTCTGCAGGCTTACTCTCACTGGCTGGCACAGTGCTGCAGCGAGGCTCATCGGCAGAGCATGCAGCAGTTCGTCTCGCTCATCTCCACCACCATGGATGCCGTCTCACCTCTCATCAGCACCAAGGTCTGCAGACAGCGAAGGCTGCCCCTTCTACCTCCTTCTGTCTGCTTTTCTGTGCATATGATGTTTACTCTAAGTCGGAAAACTGCAGTGTTAGAGCACCAATTCTTAAGCTATGTCCACTCTTGTTTTGTTGTTGTTATAATCCGCATACATTCAAGTGTAACTGTATTTTTAGTTCTTTAAGTCTCGCACAAATACACATCCTTTGTGAAAAAGTAAAATAGCGTTCATGTTTATATGTGAAAAGGTTATGGTATTCTTTAACTCGTTGCTCTAAAACATTTTCCTTTCCAAGGTACATGTTATCAACAGTATGTCCTTCAGACTTTTTCTGTTTTTACACACAAGTAAAAGTTTGTAGACTTCTGGAGTTAAAGCTTCTCGGAGACCTTTACATGTGTAGTGCCTCAGTTTTCAGACTGCTGATACAGTTCTGTGGCGGGAGAGGTGGTAACGTTCCTGGTGATGGGAGCTAGGTCCTTGTATGCGCATCCTTGGTGAACGGATTCCTGGAGGTGAATTCGCTGGGTCAGAGGTGGTCTCCATATAAACTGGGTAGATTCTGCTAAGTTGTCCCCCACAAAGACCACCAGTGTGTATGAGCAGAGCGTAGAGATACTTGCTCTCACCCTTTTTTTATTTTTTGTATTTTTAATCACATACAGCATTCTGTGCTGAACAATATGTTGCTTCTCATATGTTTTTGTGTGTTTGTGAGTCTAATTGGTAGTGAGTTCCAATTTCCCGTGGGGATAGTTTCATAATTTGCCTAACCGCAGCTGGATTTTTAAGTTGCTTCCCATTTAGAAGGAAGTCATTATGGACATTTCTGAAATGAGTGTACTTTAAATATAGCTATCTTTTTGGGTACTTTCTATGGATGACATGGGATTATAGAGCTAAAAGCCAGGACTATTTTGTGGTTCTAAAATTATAGTAAAGTCCATCTGTGGTTTAGACAGTAAAGCTCCGACTACGAAAGCTGTGGACCCAAGTTCGAGACTGGAGCCGTGGGTGGCAAAACAATTTTTCTTAAATCTGTTTATATTTATGTATATTATATAGATAGAGTGAAATTTCTTTCCTAAATAATTCTACATGCCCCTCACTCTTTGCTGTCAGCTTCTTTCATCTTCTTACCAGTGTCAGGTCCTGTTTAAAAGGACAGAATGACACTTGAGCCCTAGTTGTGATAGGCGTGTTAGGGTGACGGTGGAGGGCAGGGAACGCAGAAGACCGGCTGAGAGAAATCTTGACTTAGTTGCAGCAGCAGGAGTGACGTGAGCAGTCCCGCGTCATTTGAGTGATACGTAAGATGATGTCCGTTTGATGGAAGAGTTGATGGGGGCAGTTGTAGATCTTGAGCGGAGACGTGGCTGTAGGCAGAGTGGCTATGGGGGTGGCCTTGGCTGAAGTCAGGAGCCGGAGACGTGGTGGAGATACCTGGTTGCAGGGAGCCGTTGTAGGCCGCCATGGAGGTGCAGTCCACCTGGCGTCACTTGGCAGTCAAGAGCTAATTGAGTTTGTAGCTGCCTCATCAGAGTTCATCTGCTACGAGGCTTGGGGAGATGTGGTGAGCTGACATGAACCCTTCCCTCCAGGTCCAGGACAAGCTGCTGCTCTCTGCGTGCCACCTGCTGGTGTCTCTGGCCACCACTGTGCGGCCTGTCTTTCTGATCAGCATCCCTGCAGTGCAGAAGGTGTTCAACAGGATCACCGATGCCTCTGCCCAGCGGCTCATCGATAAGGTGAGCTCCACGGTGGCCCTGGGCCTGGCAGCTGTGTGGCTCGGCCTGGCACCCTTGTTCCGCACGCAGCCGACAGGCCCCGCCAGCACGGGCGCACCTTAGGCAGCGGCCTCTCCTTCCCAGGACAGGCAGTCCGTGCTGACTCGGACGCAGAGGCCTCCTGACACGCAGGGGCCGCCGCGAGGGCTAGTGGTGTTTGATGTTTGTTTTCTTAGGGTTGAAACTCCAGGCAAATAGATTCTTTTAAAATCCTCCTCGGCGCCTCATACTAGAAGTTTCAAAACCAAAACAAGGAGCGCAGCGGGAGGAGAGTTCTGTGGGTAATGTGAGAGCCCGGGCTGTGGGTGTGGCACTTTTGTTTAGTTTTCTTTTTTGTGAAGAAGAGGTGCAACAGCGGTGAAGGCAGTCGGCAGGCAGGCAGGCAGGAAGAGAGGAGGAAGACGCGTTTTTATTTAGCTTTTCTTCTTGGCTCTTCCCCGGGCCCTGAGTCTCAAACCTGGTCCTTGGGCTGTGCGGGTCCTGTTTTCTGACTGCCCCGGCCTCCACAGCATGCTGTGTGTCACTTTCTGACCTGGCACCAGAGCACATGGACTGAAAGAGTCCTGATAGCCCTGCTCTGAGTAGGTCCTCTGAGGGTTAATTATATCCATGTCTAGAGTGTGACTTCAGGGGCAGATTTGACAAGTGACAGCACCCTGGGTTGTGCAGACCGGACGTGGTGTTACTGCTCAGTGTTCCTTTCCTGGGTTGCCTACAGCTGGCCTGCAGCCCTGGCCCAGGTCGCAAGAAGGGTGCCTGGGGCCCGAGCACTGGGTGTGCTGGGTTGCCGAAGGCCATGTCAGACCTGGCCGCTCTGCTCTCTTGCTCGGAGCCACTGACGCATGCCGTTGGGGTCTCTTCCAGGCCCAGGTGTTGGTGTGCCGAGCCCTCTCCAACATCCTGCTGCTCCCGTGGCCAAACCTCCCAGAGAGCGAGCAGCAGTGGCCCGTGCGCTCCATCAACCACGCCAGCCTCATCTCTGCGCTCTCCCGCGAATACCGCAGCCTGAAGCCCCATGCTGCCACCCCCCAGAGGAAGATGCCCCTGGACGACAGTAAGTGGCCCCCGCAGGCCAGGCATTGTTCTTCCTGAGTGGTCAGTGCATGTGCTCCCCAGGCTCACGTGGGGACTCCATCCGCCCACAGTCAGCCCTCCAAAGCGGAAGAGTCCGCATCCTGCTCGTTAGAGGAACTCAGTGACTACTGCAGCTGAACGTGTTTCCTGACTGCAGGCTGGCCCTTCTTTAAAATGTCAAAAATAAGAAACGCATTCATTGAAGGCCTTTCTGATGGTACGTCCCTTCCGTTGATAAAAAACCTACGGTGACTGTCGATCCATCTCAGACATGACGGGCGCTCAGGTCCACGTCCACGCTCTGGGAAAGATGAACTTGAGAGCTGTCTTCAAACTGTTTAACCTTTTCCCAAATACAAGTACCTCAGAGGATTCGAAAGAGCTTATTGTCTTTACAAATGGCCCTTCAAGCTTGTGTTTTATATTAAAGACGGTGAAAAAAAGTGAGTTAAGAGAACTCAGTAGTTCAAGTAGGGGAATCAGATTTCACTTTTAAATCTTCCCAAAATGACAAATATTACAGAAATCTGTTTTCACAGTAAGAAGATAATGGAACATTGTTAGATGATGTCATTTATATGATAGCAACAAAAAAAGCTTTATAAAATGTCAGAGGTGATAATAAATATCCACAGTTCTTTTTAAAAAGCATTTATAACCAGAAATATTAATATGTATGCTTATCGTACACAAATATTAGAACAGTGTAAAGAGGAAAAAGAAACTTGATAGCCAGTTTTAGTGTCTTGGAAAGTAACTGTTTGAACTACTTTGTCTTATTTTTCCGGTTTGTGGGTGTATTTTATAATTCTAGAATGCGCGAGAATAGCTGGCTCACTGAGGGCAAACTGCCGTGTGGCTCGTCTTGGTCTTGCAGCCGTCCTCTCTGACTCTGCCGGCATCACCCTTCCAAGTTTGCTGTGTCTGTTCTGGATTTAGGTGTTTTCCATTCACTAATTCATTTAATTCTCTCATCAGCTTTAATTTAGTAAGTACTGTGAACTATCCCCATTTTAGCCTTGAGGAAATGCAGGTTTGAGAAGGTTTAGTAATTTTAGCCCAGGGTTTCCATACACCTTCTGCGGAATTGGGTTTTATAAAGTTGGATGGACTTTCCTCACTTTGTCGTACATGTAAACTTTTTTAAACCAATGGCTCCAGATCCCAAACACGTCTGTTGACTGTGTGGCCGTGCTCGGTCGCCTGAGCCCCAGGGGTGTGCCTCGCGCATGAAATGCATCGTCGTCATAGGCTGGTTGTGCTGTGTGCCGACGGCAGTCCCCAGCGGTCAGTGGCATCACACAGGAAACAGTTTCCTGCTCTTCTTTCATGTCCAGCTTGGGTCCAGGGCTTTGGGCTCCTTGGGCCGGTCCTCGGACCCGGCTGGGGAGGGCTGTCAGATGCACTTGCAGCGCACGGGAGCGCGTGAGTCACGGCTGGCTCGCAAAACTCTTGCCCAGAAGACAGACTTGCCCTTTCGCTCCCATTTCATTGGCAGCTAGGATTGTGCGACCATGACTCACACCTTCCCGGGGTGGGAAGTGTTGACGTGCCATGTCTGGAGACCGCCAAGAGCAGCCGTGGTCTCTGCACTGTAGAAGCACAAACAGGCGGCACCGGCTGTCTCGGGCCCTGGGCAGAGGACTTGTGTACGTTGTTTCACTGAGTCTTCCCCGTAACTGTCAGGCATGTCTCCCTCTCACGCCGTGAAGTGTGGAGGCTTGGAAAGTTTTTCCTGTCCCAACTTTTTACTTTCAAAACACGTCAAGCCTGCAGCGCAGTTGACAGATGAGGAATGAAGAGTTGCCTTTCACCAGCTGTGCTGTTTTGCCACACTTGCGTTTTCCTTTTCAACCAGCCCTTTAAAGTAAGTGGCTGGCAGTGACACTCTGTCTCCAGATACTTTGGGAGCAGAATGTTTTGCATAACCAAAATCCCACTGACACACCAAGCTGTGTACCGTTGTTATAGTGATGTCATTTAACGTATAGACCAGATTCAAATTGTCTCCAGCTGTTAACAGAGCGGGTTCCCAGCATCGTGGAGAAAGCGGTGGGGTCAGGAGCCACGGGGTCTGGAAGGCTCTAGAGCCCGTTTCTTCACACATGGCCCTTTCTTTTGAAAGCACTGTCCTTGATGGTCCTGATAAATGTTGCGTAGATAGTGCACGGTTTGCCTCCCAGGCTCCTCCTGTTACGTACTGAATGGCACACAGCTTTTCATTTGTACAGCTATGTAAATAAATTTTGGTTCTTGTTTCACTTTCCACATATGTCGAAGAACAGCTTTTGGTCTCTCTCAGCTCTGTTGTGTCTCCCTTGTGCCCTGTGTATTGTCGGGGCAGTGTCTGCCCAGTGCAGTTTGCTGGCTTGGTAGAATCCCCGCGCGCTCAGTAGCTGTGAGTGGGTGGCTCCTTGATTGTTGAATGTGTCTATCTCTTCCCAGCATCCCGGGACCAGCCGTTAGTGGGCCTGGCCTGTGGTGAGCCATTATGCTCCCTTATCCTCAGTCCCGAGGTGACGTGTTTACCTGTCCACATTTTTAGATACTTCTCAAGCCAGGACTCAAACCTGACTCCCTCCTCCTCCAAAGCGTGGATTCTTTCTGCTGCGTCCTCCCCTGGAAGCTGCTTTAGCCCCACAGGGCTGGTGACTCGGAGTCAGTAATCCAGAGAATGCTCTGGGTGTGTGCGGGGGTGGCGGGCCCAGCTCTGGTTGTTCCTCTGCAGCGCCCAGGAGGAGGCCGCCCCTCCTGCTGAGCCGGCCAGCTCCTGTGGAAGCTGGAGGGATGCACCGTGTGCGGGCAGAACAACTGACAGTGCTGGGATGGTGCCAGCTCCCTGCCCAGGGCCTTCTGATTGGCCAGGTCCTTTGTGAGGATTGTTCTGAGCCTGTCTCCAGCCCACACAGCAGCCCTGTGCAGGTGTGCTGCAGGGGTCCTGTCCCCGGCGCGTAGCCATCGAGTACCCCTTGGTGCTTCATAGCTGGCCCCTCTGCTCCAGGCCCTCCAGCGGGCTCACACTTCAGTGCTGTTAGAATCACAACAGTCCAGCGCAAGAGCAGTGACGTGTATTGCAGGCCACGGGCCCGGCAGTTAATTCCCCGCCAGCAGGGGCGCAGACTGTGGGGCTAGCATCACGTCTCAGTCGGAGCGTGTTTGGTTTGCATGTATCTTCTTGTCTGTGGTAATTAGCTGTGACACTTAACTATTTCACCAGTTTATTCAGCTCGTAGCGTCTCGAAGTCCAAGGCATCTACCCCAACATACATTTTGTCTCTATTTGTTTCTGGTAGACGGAGGCAGGCAACTGGAGTCCTGCCAGGAAGCGGGGGGAAGAAGAGAGAATAGATGGGTCACTCAGCTGAGTGGCTGCATGTTCCTTTAGCAGGATTCTGGGTGGCTGTCCTCTGAGTACCTTACAGACTTCTTCCACCTCCCTCGTGCTCCCTCTCTTTGCTGTATCCTCGTACAAGTTTTAACGTGTGTCTTAACGTTGCTTTTCAGCCAAAGTGATTATTCACCAGACACTGAGTGTCCTGGAAGATATCGTGGAGAACATCTCCGGGGAGTCCACCAAGTCCCGGCAGATCTGCTACCAGTCGCTGCAGGAATCCGTGCAGGTCTCCCTGGCCCTCTTTCCAGCTTTCATTCATCAGTCAGGTAGGAGCTGGCCGCCAACGCGGCCGAGTCGCTGCTGAGCTCCGGAGAACGGGCGGCAGCTGCGGGCGGAGGCGCTGCTGTTCCTCGGGGAGTGTGGTGCGGGCCCTTCACGCAGTTTTCATTGTTAAGCTTTGTCTCTTTCTAGTCAGGACATAAATGGCTGAGAGTAAAAGGGACATCATACCGGAGATGGGGAGAGCTTTTCTGCCTACACCGTTTGTTTACTTACATGCTAGGTGGGCTTTGCCAAGATGATTCCCCTCTGTCACAGCCGGAGACCCCACTCTGTTGTCACCGACAGAGGCTCTCCACCTTCCGGCTGTCCTTGTGTAGCTCTTGTGAGAGTGTTTATAGTCACGTTAGTCAGAGAAACATCAGCGGCTTCTGTCAGCAAACGCTTACTGATTGCTCTTAGAAGCAGTGTTTGTAGTTGAAGCCAAAGCGTACTCTTCACGGCGGTGGCTTGGCTCTGGAAGCGAGTCCTGCTAAATGTTACCGGTGTCTCCCACAGTTAGTGTCCCTGTCGTGACCAGGCCCGTGCAGCCCGAGCGCACCCTCCTATTATCCCTCTGAAGCCGTGTAACCCCTGGGCCCACCGCAGGGACTGGCTCGCAGAGAGAAGCGGTAAAGCACTCAGTGGGAGCGCGAAGTGACGCTCTGCAGTGAAAGCTGAGCGCTGCTGGAAGCCGGGCCCGAGCGAGGCCCAGCATGACCTTGGCTCCTGCGGCGAGCCGCCAGCAGAGCGCGTGCCAGAGCTGTTTCATCGGCATGTCCCGTGTCACGTCCACTTGCCATCGTTGGCTCGATGCTGGCGGGGAATCCCCCCCGACAGGAAGCACCGAGAGGATCGTGTAGATGCAAAAGGACTCCATCGAGCCAGGGGCTCCTGTGTGTCCTCCCACGCACGCAGACAGTTGGCTTTGTCCCTTTCTCAGATGTGACCGATGAGATGCTGAGCTTCTTCCTCACTCTGTTTCGAGGCCTCAGAGTGCAGATGGGCGTGCCTTTCACGGAGCAGATCATTCAGACTTTCCTCAGTATGTTTACCAGGTAACGGCAGGCCTGCTGGCCCACGCTTTCTGACTTGAAGTGAGAGGAGCGGGACCGTGGCTCCTTTTCATCACTCGCCACGATGCTGGTTTCCTTGGCTACTGTTTCGTCTCGTGTCTGCAGGGAGCAGTTGGCTGAGAGCATCCTCCAGGAAGGCAGCACTGGCTGCCGGGTGGTGGAGAAGTTCCTGAAGATCCTGCAGGTGGTGGTCCAGGAGCCCGGCCAGGCGTTCAAGCCCTTCCTGCCCAGCATCGTGGGCCTGTGCATGGAGCAGGTGTACCCCATCATCGCCGAGGTGCGAGAGCGCCGGTCCCCGGCTGCGCCCCGCCCTGCTGGCGGGGAGTGAAATAGCCAGGAAAATGCGTTGTGTTTTAAAGCTAATTTGTGGTTTTCTTTTTCCTAAGAAAGAATGCCTTTGGCTTGGTACATTATTTTTATGCTGGTTGTGTTTATTAGACCCAGTTACAAGCATGTGGGTGACTTGTTGTAAGTGTGGTAGTAAGATGTCTGTGTGGCGAGCAGTTCACGGGTTTAGGTGAATAGATGGTTTTCTACAGCAGATGTAACAAAAGTGCTTTCTCTTAAGACATCATGATCTCAAGGAGATATGGCAAGTGCTTGGAACCACACAGAGCTCACTCACTGTTCAGGAAAGCTCCTTGTCCTTTGGAAAAAGACACTCAGCTGACAAGATCCAGAAGATGCATGGGTGAAACTCATATTTATGTAGCAGTCATGTAAATGAGAGCTAACCTTTCTAACTCTCAGTGCTCAGACTTAAGGAAGTCTTGCTTTGTGTCGCTCAGTTCGCCGGGGGCCTCTAAAGGTTCCGCCGTGATGCTGTGCTCGCTGGTTGCATTTTCTCTGTAATCAAGGCTGACTTAAAAGCAACTATCTGGTCCTTGTGATTTACGGTCCCACAGAGCCAGCTGGAATAATGTGGCCTGTCATGCTCTCCAGCGACAGATTTTCGATTAAATTAGAAAATGTCACTGAGCCTGCCTGCCTCCTCTCTGTGCCCAAGTCCCCTCCAGAGGTCCCCTGATGCTGCTGTCTGTGGTCCCTATGTGCTCTTTAACCCCCTCTTCTGTAGAGGACAGAACGACTCTTGTGGCTTCCTACGTATCTTTAGCCTCAGAGGTTGCACGTGATCAAAGCTCAGCTGGGACAACCTCCTTTATCCTGGGAAAGAGTCAACACAACCAAGACAATGTGACCGATGGAATTGGCAGATTTCTGCTCAGAAATTTCGTGTTCCTAATTGTTCTTCTCTTTGGCATCCCCTCACGCCCCTTTTCTTTTTCCTAAAAAAGATGAGTGCTGCTGTCAGGAAAAGGTCCTCCTGACCGCAGCCCCCGCATCCCCCGCATCCCATCTCCGATGTGGCCCTGTCCCTGCCCACTGTCCCGTGTCCGCACTGCTGCTCTGGGGAACTAGACAGGCCAGGAGTGGGTGGGAAGCTTCCTCTGCTCTTAACGCGAAGCCCGTGGCTGCCCTGGCTGGTGAGTGGCTCCCTGAGCGACCGTGCGGGTCTCATGTCTCCACAGCGCCCGTCTCCTGATGTGAAGGCTGAGCTCTTTGAGCTCCTCTTCCGGACACTCCATCACAACTGGAGGTACTTCTTCAAGTCCACTGTCCTGGCCAGCGTCCAGAGGGGGGCTGCCGAGGAGCAGATGGAGAATGAGCCACAGTTCAGCGCCATCATGCAGGTAGCGTGTATTGCTGGCGTGGTGCCAGGCCGTCCAGGACAGGCCTCATCTGGACACCTGGGTCCACTGGCTGGCTGGCCCTTGGTTGCTTCTCTGGCATGTGGTCCCACTTTGGATGTAGCCACGGCAACCAGCACTGCAAGTCTTCTGTTTGAGCTCAGCTCTACTCCTTTGTTTTTGTTTTTGATTTTACTTTTTTTTTAAGGACAGGTGCAGGCAGGAGTGAAGGCGAGCAGAAGCAGGCAGGCAGGAAGAGAGGGGAGGAAGATGCATTTCATTTACTTAGTTGTTCATCTTGGTTGCTCCACCAGCTCTAGAACATGAGCCAGGTCCTTGGGATAAATGTGGACTGCATTCAGCCCCTACTCCACCAGAGCATGCTTTCTGAAACTGTACAAGGAGCATTGCATTGTGGCATACACAGGTTTAAAGAGTGTGTATCATTGTAAATTAGCTCTACCTAATATCTGTGACGGTGACGTCTCAGAGCCCCTGTCTCTGCACCTGGGAAGGAGAGTCCTTCTGCCCCTCTCGGGGGTTTGCTGTGAGGTCAAGTGGAGAGCGTACCCGAGTACCAGGCCCATGGAGATAATGTTGGGTCACCGCCAGTCCCCACCTAAGAGCAGTGACCCTGGGGTCCCTGCAACTGGAAACTGAGTAGGGGCTGCAGAAGGGCCCCTACTCCCCTGTATGTTTTAAAGCAAACACCAGCTGTTCCAGGATGGGAGGAGCACTGCCCTGTGGGTGCCCCCTCCGAGTAAGGGCGACTGTTGGACCCTGTAGCGCCAGCCGTCTGGGGCCTCACTACCTGTTTCTGGAACCTAGGGAGGCCCCTGCCCAGACAGCCCACCATCTGACTGCTCTCAGGCGGCTCCTCACTCGGCACCGGGTTCTGTAACGTCTCTATTCTAAACCCAGGCCGATTAGAGGGTTTCTCTTCTTTTTTCCCGTGGGACCCCAGAGGGCTTCCACCTGCCTTCCTTCAGCTCCCACCAGCGCACGCACGTGAGTGCACACATACACGCACACTCCCTGTGTGGGGAGCGCGACCCGGCCGCCTCTCCAGCAGCTTCACCGTGCGGGGCGGGCGTCTTCAGTTTACTCTCCTGCTCTGTTAACTCTGCCCTGCGCAGAGGTGTGTTTGGCAGGCTGAGCTCTGGGTCTTGTGATCGGGACCGGTGAAAGCCCTTTGGAAAACAGTTTCAGAATCAAACAGTTACTACATGGCCATAGCATCCCCACTCTAAGTATTCTCCCTAAGATGCATTTTCCCCGACATACTCACACAACCGTGCAGATGCTTAGCGTGGCTTTCTCTGTAATTGTTGAGCACGCCTTGCTGTGAGAATGCCCCAGATGGTGAATGGGTGGGCGAACCTTTACGTGCATTTGAGGGGGACCCCTCAGCAGTCAAAGGGACACGACAGACACCAGTGGAGGTAATGTCTAGAGACAGGATGCTTGGCAAAAGACGCCGGATCCAGAGGGCTGAGGACTGTATGAGTCCATGTGACATGTGGCGTTCTGGAGAAGGCAGAGTAGAGGGACAGTGCCAGTGCTCGCACAGGGTCGGCAAGGGCTGGCGATTCTCTAGCATGCGGGCTTTGGGGCAGGTGGACGTGTCCTGTGTCTCAATTGTTGAAGGACTCAGATGACTGCTGGTCAGAACCACCTTAGACAAGTGAACTTGCTGTTAGACGTCCGCCAGCCCATTTAAATGAATGAATGAAATGGTTGGTAGTCAGGGAAAGGAAAGACAAGACCCTTTTCGCGTAGTTTAGGAGTGCAGGGACAGAATGATGAAAGTCACCCCACCTGTTTAAGAGGTTTCCCGCACCCCCTCCCGGAGGTGCTTTCTCTTGGAGCAGGGCTCTTTGCATTTTGTGGGGGTGTTTCTTTTGCCCTTGAACTGGTAACTTTTACACCCAGATGTTGCAAAGCAGTTAATTCTGCTGTTAACCGCAGGGCAGAGGCACTCAGTGCA
The DNA here is from genome assembly GCA_004363575.1 of Solenodon paradoxus. Taxonomy (NCBI): domain Eukaryota; kingdom Metazoa; phylum Chordata; class Mammalia; order Eulipotyphla; family Solenodontidae; genus Solenodon; species Solenodon paradoxus. Next base: position 320,871 of record RJWH01000842.1, read on the forward strand.
GGAGACGCTCCGCGGGTTTGTGTTTGTAAGACCTGGGCTGCCATAACAGGGCAGCTTAGTGTACAAGCAGCCGCCTGCTGGAACGAGGTGGCTTTGGTGCCCGCTGGGGTTGTGAGGGCTTTGGATAGAGTTGTTAGCTTCTTGCTTAAAGCGCCATCCTGGACAGGCCAGCAGAATTGAGACAGTAGACACGCCCGCCTGGCCATCGCGTAGAGCCCCGTGGAGAACCGGTTCCTCTGGCCTGGATGGGGTCCGGGTCTGGGGTGTAACTGCAGCTACATTGTAACGTGGAGCTCTGCTTCCCCAGGCCTTTGGACAGTCCTTTCTCCAGCCTGACATCCACCTGTTTAAACAAAATCTCTTCTACCTGGAGACTCTAAACACCAAGCAGAAGCTGTACCATAAGGTAAGCCTCCTTTCTCTGAGATGTCTTGGGCCAGCTGAGTCCCACCTTCTCAGGTCAGCCGCCTGGCAGCAGGCAGGTGGCAGACTGGACCTGGACAGACCAAGGGGTTCATGTGAGCCTCCCAGCTATTGCTCAGCCATCTCTTCTGTCTGCAGAAGATCTTCCGGACCACCATGCTGTTTCAGTTTGTGAACGTGCTGCTGCAGGTCCTGGTCCACAAGTCCCACGACCTTCTGCAGGAGGAGATCGGCATCGCCATTTACAACATGGCGTCTGTGGACTTTGACAGTTTCTTCGCTGCCTTCCTCCCTGAGTTCCTGACCAGCTGTGATGGCGTGGACGCCAACCAGAAAAACGTGCTGGGGCGGAATTTCAAGATGGATCGGGTGAGGGGGGAAAGAGCAGGCTGCAGGGAGGGCAGGTGTGGGCGCTCTGGCCAGGTGCCCCAGGGGCTCGCATACCCAGCGACTCCTGCCAGCTTGTGCAGTCTCGGGACGCGGGGTATGGCTGGGTGTAGGGGTGCGCACTTCCCCGATCGGGGCTTCTGCAGCTCACCTGCTCTGCCAGCCCAGCAGTCTCTCTGCTGTGTCTCAGTGTCTCCGGACTTATGCACCTAGTTGACCGGGGCCGGCAGGCTTCCTCCCAGTCATGTGTCACTGCTGCCCGGGCTGGCAGACAGGCCAAGAAGGTGACTCCCAGAGCTGCTTCTCTGGTCCCAGGTTCCCAGACCTCCCTGCATCAACTCAACCTGGGCTGACCTGCTGTGTTCCCCCTTACTGGTCACCCAGGAGTGTTGCCGTCTGTGTAGTGTCAGGCCCTCTTGGACCCAGCTTCTCCCATCCTAGGGCTCTTTGCTGGGAACTCCGCCTCCCCCTGTTAGGTCCTGCTGCTTGCTAGCTCGCTCACTCGCTCGTCTCTTCCTGGAACTTGCCCTCTGGAGCAGGTGCAGTGCTCTCCACCTGACATTTGGTCAGTGAGGGCTCCCACTCCCTTCCGGCGTCAGACTCGGGTCTGGGAGCCGCTCCCCTCTCTCCACTGGTGCTCAGACTCACGGGCTCTTGACGGAGCGAATCCACTCCTAGCTTGTCTCCTCTGTGAGCTGTATCAGGATGACTTTCCCGTGTTTCCCTCTTTCGGAATCTTCGTTTCTCTGGATCTGATTCTCAATTGAGTGCCTTGTAGTTCACTTCAGCCACTTGGGTATTTTTTCTTCCTTTTCCTAGATGCCAAATCCTATATTTAGTGATCAGTTTCTGCTGATCTCCATGCCAGTCAACTTTTGATTTAGAGCAGTGGTTCCCCAATCTAGTTATGCGTAGTTATGCGTAATAAGCACCTGGATGCTTATTAACAACAGATATGTGCTCCTGTGTTCTGGGAAATTCAGAGGTGGCATTTGGGAACCAGTGATTTAAAAGAGATCCCTTGGTTTGTTTTCTTGAGGCTGAAATAGAGCAGGCGGTGCCCTGCCGCCCCACTTCTCCCCTCCCCTCTGCCCCACCCCACCCGCCTCAGGCCTGTGGTATTGTTGGGGCACCAGTCCTCCCTCCACAGTTGAGCTGGGAAGACAGGCAGCAGTGCCCTCTGGACTGCGCTGGGCCAAGCACTTCATGTGCCCCAGCCTTCTCCTGTTGTAACCCGGGTCAGAGGAGCCCCCTCGGGAAATCAGCAACTGGTGAGCCCGAGGGCTCGGAGCAGAGGCTCTGACTCAGCGGGGGCCAGAAAATAGGAGGTGTCTGAGCAGCGTTTTTGAAAGAGGCAGGCGTGAGCTGCCGTTGGGAGAGGAGGAGGGGTTGGCAGGTAGTGTTGGTGAAAGCAGAGGTGCCTGCAGCCCTGCCCTGTCACCGGGGCTTTAGAAGAATGGGCGCGGTGCCACCAGCCTGCTGCCTGTCGCAGGCACCGGTGTCACTCCACACGTTGGGCCCTCCCAGTCTCCAGACGGTCCGTCTGTCCGTGACCCGGGCCACGTTTCTCTCTGCTCGTGTCTCCACGCTCACAAAGCAGGCGTCGTCGCAGGCTGTGCGAGCGTAGATGAGTTAGCACCAGACGCTTGGGGCGAGTGTGGGCAGGTGTTGGCTGCTTGTGTCCTGCCCACGGTCAAGATCCAGCAGAAGGTTTGAGTTTCGTGAGACACGCTTGTTGTTCCGAAGCACCTTGGGCTGGAAGTAGGTGACGGGAGGCGGGCGGTTTGCGCGGCCGGGCCGGGCTGCAGCTGTGCCCCTGCCTTCCAGGACCTGCCCTCGCTCACCCAGAACGTGCACAGGCTGGTCAATGACCTGCGCTACTACAGACTCTGCAACCACAGCCTGCCGCCCGGCACCGTCAAGCTCTAGGCGTCTGCCGGCCGCGCGGGACGCCGACCTGAGTGCCACCACTGCCTCCCCTCCTGCCACAGAGGCTCCCGCCGAGTCGGCCGTGCCTCGGATCCCACGGCGAGTGGTGCCGCCGGCCCGCCTGCCCCTCACTCCCGCTGCTGTCCGCAGTTGGCTTCGGGCGCGACACTGGCTGCAGTCCCCAGGGCCCTGTGGGCATCCTCCAGCCAAGCGCACGTCAACCAGGAGGTAGAAACGCCAAGGCTGCTCATGGCAGTGCCACCTTCTCACCATTCCACCCTGCCCGGCTGAGGAGACATGAGCTGGACTCTGGCGCTTGTGTTGAGCCCATCCGCCAGTCGCCTTGAAACCTCCGCTCTGTCAGAGCCGTGTGGACTCAGACTCAAGGGGAGTTGTTCTTGTTTTCTCGTCATTCCATTGTGATACTAAGAAACTAAGAGGCTTAATGAAAAATAAAATGCTTATGATGTTGTTATATAAACGCGGGTCAGGGAGCGTCTTCCCACGCGGGATCAGCGTCCAGTGGGGGCTGCGCTGGGGGTACAGGGCCGTGCGGGCCCTGGGAGGGCACCGCAGAGGAGCTGGCCGGTGCGGGTTCGGCTGCACGCTCCTCCGCAGGGAGGCTCCTTGGGGCTGTTGAAGGCACCAAGGTCCGTTTTGTGTCCTCAGAGGCTGGGGGACTTGCTCCTACTGACCGTCACCTGTCTGTGCAGGTGGGCATAGAGTCCAGTGTGTCCACCACTCCAGCCCTCAAACTGTGGGCTCCAACCTCACCTCCTAGGGAATGGGACTCTCCCCATGATTCTCAGCCAGGGGTTGTCCCTGGACTGCGGCGTTCAAGGAGACGCGGAGATATGGCGGCAGAGGGAGTCGCTGCGGGAGGTGGGGGAGGGTGAGACCCGGACAGAGGGCTGAGTGCGCTTCCGGGGGGGTCCGAGAGCTGGGCCCTGGCCAGCCACCTGTGTGTGGAAATGGCACTTGTCCTTGAAAGTGTCATAGCGCCTGGACAGGGCGAGGGTGGATCTGAAAGTGGACCAGCACCTGGCAGGAAGAGGCTCATGCATCTGTTGGTGTGGGGGTGGCCACTGGTTTGCTGGTGAAACTGGGAAGGAAGGCAGCTGGGGGCTGATGGCTTCTGAGAGCCTCGTGAGAGTCACTTGACAGCAGCGGTGCCTCCTGCTCCGTGTCAGCCTCCCTGTGGCCGCTGCCCTTTCAGAGTTCGGAGAGGAGGGAATGGAAACACCAGTCACTCTTCGGTAAGGGCTTCGCATCTGCTTATCCCTGGGTTGTAAATACCACCTCCTGCCCGCTCGGGAAGGCCGGGTGCAATTCTGAGTGAGATTTGGAAAGGACTTCTTGTCCACCTGGAGGCGGAGGGGCTGAGGGGCTGCGTGAAGACAAGGCAGGACTTGGGGTGGTGGGTGGAGGGTGTGGAGTAAGTGATTTGGGGTGGAGGATTTTTGTTCTAAGACTGCTGGGCCAGTGTGGCCCCAGATGTGCGCGCGGTGGGGGCTCCCAGTCCTTGGCCTCTTGTCCACGTGCCCCCTGTAGGGCCTGGCACAGAGCCGGCCTAGAGAAACATGGGTAGAATTAGGTATAATCTCCGGCTCTGTTCTAGAACCTGTCTTTGCATTCTAGGGAAGGTGCTGGGGAAAGGAGAGATGGACAGAAGTGAGCTGGGAGGTCAGTCTTGGCTGGAAACGGGTCATGGCAGAGGATCCTCAGCCAGGTGGGCTGCTGCCCTCGCCACCTTCGTATGCCAGGAGACTGTCCTGCTGGTCTTCTGTGTTAACGGCATTTACTTCCTCCAAAGGCACAGCCTCTGGCTTTGGACCCTTTTTCTTCACCGTTTCCAGCATTTTCCCTCCACTGCCTATCACTGACCTCATGCAAAGGAGGAGTGACCATTTTCTGGTATTAAAAATTCTATTAAAACGACTTAATGGCGAGACAAGGATTCCAGCATGTGGCTGTACCCCGGTTTGTTTTCCTTTATTATAAACAATATTGTGGGAATGTCCTTGTGTATACTTCCTGGGGCTGATCTGGCTGCACAGGCTCAATCCCTACACTTGCGTTGCTGGCTCTCATGTTTTTGAGGCCTGTGTTTGCTGTTGGGTCTGGTTTCTCTCTGCAGAAGGTTGAGGTTACAGGCTTCAGAGCTGCACACTGAGTTCTGGGGCACCGCTGAGCCCGTGTAACCTGACAGCCCCTGCTTTGGTGGTGCCTAGGGATGTGGAGGCCAGGGCCTCGGGCTGGCGGCAGAGCCCCACCACGAGGCAGGCCTCCTGCTCACTTGTGAGCAGCATCGTTGTTCCAGACTGGCACCCTACAGGGTGCTGGGACTAGGAGAGAAGAGCTGCTGAGGTGCATCTGTTCCGTGAGCCTTGATGGGCCATGATGGTGGCTCACGGGCTCCCAGAGTAGGTGTCGAAAACCGCTGCACGCTAGGTGCTGGGTGGCACGCCAAGGACCCGGGCTTACAGCAGGTTCACTGACCAGCCTGGAGGTGCGCACACAGATGGATGCACCCTGGTGTGAGGGTTGGGAGTCCAGGAAATGGGCAAGGGCTGTCGAGGGAACCAGGGCATCTTCGTCGCAGGAGACAGTCATGAAGAAGCTCCTGGAGGAGTCTGTGGGCAGGACCCCAAGGAAAGGGTGAAGACATAGGCGTGGCAGCATCTCCAAGGCTGGCGAGCTGGCGAGCTGACGAGCTGGCGGAGACATGGGAGCATTGCCACACAGCTTAGGTGCGGAAATGGGCAGGGTGACTTTTCCCCAGCCAGATGTGTTGGTTACGAGATTTATCAGCAGTAATTCTGACAGCAGGTATAAACCAGTGCTGGAGAAGGATGTGCTCTGGATGTGCTCTGGCTGGGGGCTCCGCATCACGGCAGGTGGGAGATGTCGACATCCCCCGAGGTTGTCCTTCCACCTCCATTGCACCGTCCTGCTCCATCCAGAGTCCGTGTGCACCGGCCCCCGCATGTGACAGGTGGTGGGCAGCATGGGCGGTGTTGAGTCCTGTGCAGAAGCATGTTGGGTGTGTGGTCTGGCCACTTGGGTTGTCTCCGGACCAGCTCTGGGCGAAAGCTGTGGTCTTCTCTGACCCTCTCCTCCAAACTCCCCTTGGAAACTCCCCTGGACTCCTCTTGCCAGTCGGGGGCTTCTTCCTCACCGCCCCATGGCACCCGTGTCCCCTCTGGTCATCGGTGCCTGGGTCCCCCACCAACATGAGGTGTCCTTGAATGCGGAGATGAGCCGGTGTTCCCAGATCTTCACACGGGGCTTGGCCTGTAGCAGGTGACCCCAAAAGTCCATGGGGATTGGCCAGGACTAGTGAAACGGGCTTTTTCCTCCTAGGTGGGGCGTGGGGAGCCTGGAGTCCCACTGAGGTGACTTCTGATTTGTTTTGAACATAAAGAAGCCATGTCCTTGGTGTCTGCGCAGAAGGCCCTGCCTTACCTTTCCAGGCGCCTGAGGAAAGTACTCGAGTGAACAGCTCTTCAGCGGAGGACTCCTTCAGCTCAAGGGTTCCCAGTCCGCAGCACTTGGAAGCAGCTTTAAGAAGCCATGGTAATTAATTGGCTCAAGGCCTTGGAATTGGGGTGGTGGGGTTGATTGAATGGTTTATGTGACCTCCTAGGTCAAGGTCGGGAGTCTGTGATGCTGGCCAGAAGCTGGCCCTGAGCCCCCTGGACCCCGAAGGGCATCACAGCTCTTGTGTTCAGAGCTGGGGGTTGGCAGAGTTCAGAGTGGGTTGGCAAGTTAATATTTTAAGTGTTAAAGGAAATGTGCTGCAAGAATGAAGACAAATAGGCAGGTAGGAAGAGCAAGGAGAAAGAAGAGTGTTATTTTTGTTTAGTTGTTCACCTTGGTGGTTCCCCCTGGACCTGGGGTACGAACCCAGGACCTGGGGATGTATGTGGACCGCACTCTGCATTTAAATGAGCTGTCCAGCGCTTCATGGGCCTGGCTCAGGTGGCATTTTTAGCAGCACACACACACACACATATACCAGGTTTCTACTGTGATTTACAAAATAATATAAACCTATGTTCAGGCTCCCCTTATTAAGCACAGAATTTCCCCCCTTTATTACAGGCTTCCTCTCCAAAAGTAGAATGTGCCTTTTTGCCATGGAAGGCTCCTCGGGGCTCCTGCAGCGCAACCCCACCTGCTTCCTATTTGCCATGACTTTACAGGCAGGCATTTCTGAGTGTTCCCAGACCCTCCACATACCCTACCACGTCACACCAAATAGGAATGTTTTGTTTTCAGATAGTGGGGGAACCTACATGGAAAGAATGTTTCTTGCAGCTAAACCAGAAGGAAAAATCAAGACTTCAAGCATCTCCGTGTGTAGCCTTCTGCACTTCCCTTGCCTTTATGTGCTTACTGCCACCATGCACAACCTGAATAAGGTCATGTGACACGTGCCCTTTTAAGTCTCCCCAGGTGCACCATGCGCGCGCACACACACCCATGCTGGTCAGTCACATGGTCCCTGGAGACCCCGGTTGCCTGTGGCTGTCCCGGTCTACACTGGGAGGCACAAGCGGTCTCTGGAACGTTGTGGCAGGTAATCTCGGGCCTTGTCTCACGTACCCACATTGGCCTCTGGAGCTAACTTCAGGGGTTAAGGCCAGAGACACATCCAGAGGTGCAATTCCTGGTGCCCTCGTCATCGGCGGGCATCACCCATCTTGTAGAGCCAGAGCCTGAGGCCCAGAGGCTGCAGCGGCCCAGGCCCTGCCTCTGCCCTACGTGAGTCCCTATGTGCAGCCGTGGTGACTTTGCTTCCAGCCTCTGAAGGGCACTTGAGTGGAAGGGATTGCGACTCGCAGCGGGACGGCATCTCAGGCTTTGCTCAGCTAGCCTGCGGGGGCGGGGCCTCCATCACGTGACGTCTGCAGGCGGCCTTTCCAGGAGTGCGTCCTGGTCCTGCCTCCCCCACCTGCCGTCTCCAGCGGTCCACAGGCATCCACCCCACCTCTAGGGTCCCCTCCTTTCAGAGCAGGTGCTGGCAGAGGGGGAAATGGAGGCTCAGAACGGGACAGTGTGTTGCTCAAGCCACATGGCCGTCCTGGCTCAGCGGGGCTCCCGCTGCGGCCCTCGACTCCAGAGCCTGGAAACCGAGGCCTCTGCGCAGCCTGCTGGGCGCCTGCGCCTCCGAGCTCAGTTACTCCTACTCTCAGGTTCCCCCAGTCAAGGATGCAGGACCGTCACCGTTCCCAGGGAGGCAGAAGCTGCAGAGCGCAGGTGTTAGTGCCTGGCTCCAGGCCACACAGCAGGAAAGCAGACAGTGGCAGAGCGGGAACTCTAAACACCGGATGTGCCCCATTCCTGCCAGAGGCCCGTGGCTGCCTCGTGTGACTGGCCGTGTAGACACTTCGCACGGAGATCTTGGAGAGTCCAGACCTGAGTGGCTGTGGGGACACCCGACTGAGACGCGGGGCCAGCCCCCAGTGGGCTCAGATGTGCCTTCCACTAGCTGGCATCCCTGTCCCTTCCGGGCCCCTTCTCCTCCCAGGGCGGAGCGCCCCGAGGCGGGGCCAGCAGGGCTCTGCAGCTGTTGCTCCTGCTTCCCCCGGGGCTGGCAGAGCTGCTGGCAGAGCCCACTCTGCAGGTGACCAGGTGGGCCTGTCCCCGAGTGCAAGCTTCCCCGGGGTTTCTCTGTGGACAGGGGTTGTGACATTAAAGGCCGCTGAGCAGGTGTCCCTTAAAAGGACGATGCCTCTGACCCCCTCCGCTCACACGCACGTGTGTGCCTGGTGTACCCTCCTTGCAGACGCTTGCTGGGGCCACCTGTTGGGCACCAGGACAGAGCGGGCACGAAGCAGGCGTGATGCGGGAGCCCTGCCCTCCACGGTGCTAGGCGCGCTGCCAAGATGTCTCAGAGGCGCACGTGCGTGTAGGGCGGAGGACAGGCTGCTCTGAGGGACTCGGATGTGACCTCATCTCATTTCTCAGTTGCTCTGATGGCAGGAAAACTGTGTTTTTAAAAATTTGCTGATTAAGCAACTTCTCTCCAGATCGAAGACAGATTCTTCAAAATATTCAGCGATAGTTCTCACTTCACACGGGGTTAGTCAGATTGCAGATGGAGCCTCCTCCCAGCGGGCGCCGTTCTCCAGACCCCAGGCTGCTTCTTCGGCAGCCCCAACCCGCACAGCTTCCCCGCGGGCCGGCCAAACTTCCCGAAGAAACTCTGGTCTCTCGAGGTCTCCCTTCTCATCCCCCTCTTTCCAAGATGGCATGGGGACAGGCAGCGTGTATGCGTTTGTGGGGCCGAAGAAGGTCCTCAGGTTTTGAACTTTGGGTCTTCTTCCCAAAGGCCTCTCTGGACGGGCTTGGCCACCTGGGACGGATCTTCACGATCGACTCGATCCTGTGTCTGTGGCTGAGCTTGTCTGCAGCCCCCCAAACCCGCCTGTAACACCTGGCTTTCAGTACCCCACCAGGACACGGTAGAGGACGTATTCAAGTTGTCACAGAGGCCCGAAGCCACCCGCTTCCGGTCAGCACGGAAAACCACAGTGGACGTGAGGCCTCGGTAGCATTTCATGGAGTAAATGGGCCAGCCTTCCTAGACTGGGGGTGCTGCGTCACTCCCTGCCCCAGCCCGGGGCTCCTGAACCCCAGCTTTCCTCCCCACCTGGGGCCGGGCTGGGCCCCTCCTGCCCGCCTTGGGTGACCCTCAGCTTCCTCCAGCCCCCCAGGCTCTCCCGACAGCCACCCCTGGTTCAGCTCGCAGCACCTTCCAGGTGTCTGAGAGGCCTTGACCAGAGAGGGAGCTGGCAGTAAGAAGTGCTGACGTGTGTGACGGATAAGGAGCCTGCAACATGGGTTTCTGTTTTGTAAAGCAAAAAAAGCTTTTTTAAAGTTATGACATTTGAGACCACTGGAAAAAATAAAATATCTTACTTTTTAGTCCATGGCCCATACTCTACTGCCCTTCTGTGTCTGTCCTCGCCGTCTTCTGACCACCTGCCCCGCTCTGGGGTCCACTCTTCCCCTGCCCTTCTTTCAACGCAAATTTTATCTCCTCGGTTGTCTCACTGCCTCTGGCAGCAGGTGCTCTGTCTGCTCTGTGTCTTGCTGAGATGCAATGACTTTACCGGTTTTCTTCATTCATGGCAAAAAAAAAAAAAAAAAAAAAATGCTTGCAATTTCACCTGTTTCTTGAGAGCTATTTGTATCCTGGTCAGTGGGACGTGTCCAGCAGAAAGTTTGTGATTATTTTCACATTAAAGAAGTGATGTCAGAGGGGTGGAGCCAGTGCTCGGTCAGGTGGGCCCGTCCTGGGTGACACTCTGGCTGCTGCCCAGGGACAAGGTGCTCCACTGTGTGGCTCTCCAGGGCCTGTCCTTCCTCCTGGCCCTCCCTAGATGCAGCAACTTGGACCTGACGGCGGGTGAAGGCAAGTGGTGGCAGCCTGTGGCCCTCAGAAGACACCGGCTCTCAGTGTGGTTCCCTCCGGTCTGCCCCCATCTGTCTCCCCTCTCTGTGTCCGCCACTTCCTGACCACCAGCTCCCACCGCCTTCCAGGTACAGCGTGTGGGGGTCAGAAGGGGCAGAAGACTAGGGAACCTGGCTCCATCAGAGCTGCAGGTTGCTGGGGACCCTCAGCCTGGCTTGTGCTCCGCCTGAGGAGCTGGCCTCCAGGGACTGCTCAGTCCCACACTCGCCTCCGAAGCCTCCGTGCTCCCAGGCTCCTCCTCCAACTCCAGGGCGACTTTGCCTCTCCCAGTAGGACTCCTACGTGGACGCATGTCATGGTGAAAGTATTGCCTTCTGCTTAGGGGGACAGAACTCCTGCAGGAATTTCCCCTGCAGGAGTCCCAGCAGCGGTTTAAAGACGGTGAGAGCTGCGCATGCGGCCTGTGCCCACCAGGGGGCCTCACGTGTTTCTCGGTCGGCAGTCCCTCCCCTCAGTGAGGGGGCAGCAGTGCAGGGGCTGACCTGGGCCTGTCTGGAGGCCCTGAGGGGCCAGAGAGGTGGGTGTCGAAGGCTGTGGTGGAATCAGTCTGCTTGCTCAGGAGGCCTGTGTGCAGACAGTCAGACTCAGGCAGATCTGGGGTCAAGTTCACCTATGCTGCAGAGCCAGACCCTTCACACTGGGAAGTGCACTCCCAAGCCCTCACCTGTTCCCACCTCACCCCAAAGTAATTCAGAATAATAAAATCCGAAGTCAATTCAACCGCAATAAAATAGGGAAAATGAAAAACACAAACCCATAGCAGGTCATAGAATATTTTTAAGTGATGCTACCCCTGGGTAGAGGCTATTTTGCTCTCTCATTCCGCTAAGCATGTGCATTGGCCTGACCTGGAGCAATCACTTCTGCTTGCGGGCACTCACCCTCGTCTACAAAGTGGAGTTAATAGGAGCTCCTTGCAAGCTCTTGAAGGCCCCTGGGGGAGGATGGGCGTAGAGTTTGCAGCTTTGCTCCTGGGATGCAGCAGTTGCTAAATAAACAGTGGGCTTTGGGCTGGTGCTGATCCTGGCTTCTCTGGGCGGGGTTTCCACCAGTCCTCAGCAGTCAGGGCCCTCTGCTGACACTTGACCTGGAAGGGACAGAGGCAGCCTGAGCAGTGTTCACACACAAGAGTCAGGTATAGACAACGTGGCAGGTATCAGAGCAGAGACTGCTCCAGGCTGGGTCCCCGCTGCTTGTCTCTTACCCCCCGAGACGTGGATGGTTATTACCTCAGGGGCAGGAGCTCAGAGACTCAGATCCCTGGGACACTTCCCTGCATCATGGCACAGTCCTGCTGCCCGTCCCACAGGGGCTCCCCCTGAGCGCCACCCAGCAGTGTGGGCCCTGGGGTCTTGTCTGGGCAGGTCCAGGGGCTGGTGAACATTGTGGCTTTCCTCGACTGTCTCAGTGGCTGCCTCCTGCCTCCAGATCTTGGCCTGCTTCCCACCCACCCTTGGGACAGACTGTGACGTTGACACACATGTGCGCATGTGCACACAGACACGATACACATAGACACGCTTGCATGTGTAGGCACGCAGACACGCAGATGCAATGCACAACCATACACACGCACACACGTACGTACGTGCACACGCAGACACACACACATATGCACATGCACACACCTGTCTGGAAAAGCAGGAGCTGTGGAGACAGAGAATATCTCTTCCCCAGGAGGGACTGGCACACTCTCCCTGATCACAGCCCAGTCCAATGCCCTTGCTCACCAGTCCAAAGCCAGGCAGGGGAAACGGCCAGTTATGATAGCCAAGGTCAGACTCAGGGTTGGAACTGGGGTCAGTACCTGTGGTTCTGGGTCCCCACTGCCGGACCAGAAATGTCACCGGTGGGTGTTCAGACCCTGAGTGCAGCAGGACGGCGGGAACCGACCACACGACGCTTCATACTCTCCTCCTGTCCTCTGCCTGCTGGAGGGCAGGTGACTTCCTGCCCCTTGATGGATGGGGTTTGGGATTAGCAGATGAGTCGGGGCGGTGAGTCAGCCCTGCTGCTGGCCACCCGGTGCAGGGGCTGCGAGCATGAAGACTGATTTCTCAGCGAGCTGACTCCATGAGTCAAAGCAGGCTGCCCGGGCAGCGCCTCCCAGGCCTCCCAAGCACCCTGCCGCTGGAGCGTTCATTCTGTGGTGCAGTCCGGATGAGGCTTCATTCTGTCAAACCCTCCAGTGCTGCCTCTTCTTCTGCTTGAAGGAGGTCCTGTGCAAGGGTGCCATGGGGTTGGGGGCCTAGGAGCCACCCAGGGGTCAGCGAGGCCACCTGTCTGCTAAGTGACCTCACACACACCACCTGCCTTAGTTTACTTATCAAAACATTGGGTGGGGCGAGGGTGAGGAGGCCAGTCATAACGTCCCAGGCTGGGGCCGTGGGAATGAGCTGAGATGATCGGGGGTTCATGGGAAGAACCCTGGCAGCAATGAGCCCTCCTTCTTGTGGTGAAGGACCCCGGACGAGTCACCGTGCATCGCGGCGTCCAGTCCTTCTCGCCTCGCCTCAGTCCCCTCCGGCCACACGGCCTCCCTGCCGCTTCCACATGCACAAGTGTGTATTGTCATTGGTCTCAATCGAATGGAAGCTTCTAGAAAGCAAGAAACATGTCCACATCTCAGAACCCAGAAATGTGGCCTCCTTTGGAAATAAGGCCTTTGCAGATACGATTAAGGCTCTTGAGGTGAGACTCTTCCGGATTACTGGATGGACCTTAAACCCAATGACAAGAGTCCTTGTAAGACACACAGGGAGACAGAATGAGAGACAAGGAAGGACCCCCAGAGCCCCCAGAGGGAGGAGGTGCTGCCGACCTACAAGAGAGTATGTCTCTCTTGGTTTAAGCCACTGGTTAGCAACGCTAGGATGGTCCTGGGAGGCTGACCAACCTCTGATCACCAAGGCGCAGAGCAGGGCCGGGCCCATTGCCAGCAGGCAGCGCGTTTTTCCTGGAAGCGCCAGAGAGCAGACACCGCAGCCTCTGTGGGCCGTGTGCCTCTGATGGCCCAGTGATGCCACCACCAGCCTGATGCAGCACCTGTCACTCTTGTTTGTGAAGGAGAAAGGGTGGCGGCCTCTGGGGCACCTGAACTCTCAGGTTCTGGAACGCTCTTGGCACGCGCTTGGGGGACCTGACCGCCACGGTTGAACTCCCTCCAGTCTTCCCCACTCCTCTCCCAGCGCCATCAGAATCGGCCACCGCGCTAGCGGAGAGGGCTCTGCTCCTAATGAGTCTGTCCAGAAGTGCCTTGTTTTCTTGGCAATGACAGCTCTGTCCCTTCATAAAAGTTTCATGGTTCAATTTAGCACAGGAGACATGTCATCCCAGCCCCTCCTGCCTGATCACAGAGATGATCTCTGGATGCCAGGCTGGGAACCTTCCTTTGCTTGACACCAGGCCTGTCTTCAGGGACGTGGCCCCCTGAAATTGCCAGGGAGTCTGTGGAGAGAGAGGCCTCTCTGGCCCCTTTTGGTGGTCACTGGGCTCTCAGGCTCCCCAGAATCTATTCTCTGGCACAGTGCTCATTAAATGTCCTTTGCAGTATACCCCACCCATCAGAGGGGGCACCTGTTCCCTTGGATCTGGGTTGAGGTGCTTTGACCATTAGAATGCAGGGAGGCGACCGGGTGGAGTGGCCAGGACAGAGCAGGAGAGGCCTTCCAGCTCTACCTGCTGAGAGGAGACGCCGTGCTCAGTTGATTAGAGGGGAGCAGAGCACCCCAACCAGCACAGGACTAGCTTCCAGATGCGCATGGGGGCTGTTGGCTCCTGATCCCGTCCTGGCCATCACCGGACTGTAGCCCACGAATGATGCCGGGAGGGAGGAACACCTCCACCCGGATTCCAAGCCGTGATGGATGCTGTGTGGTCGTAATTGCGGTTGTAAGCCTCTGCTGAATTCGGCATGTCTGTTACGCAGGTGTAGGTAACTGCGGTAGCTGGCTCCGTCTCTGTCTCACCCATCATGTTTGGGTGAAGACTTGGCCCTGGACACTCTCAGGGGTGGGTCCTGATGGCCTTAAGCCAATGGGAACGTCCCCCTCTGTCCACAGTGAGCGGCCAGGAGCTGCCCGCCGGGGCTTCCCTGAAAGAGAACACGCCCCACTGCCTGAGAAATTGCTGGTGCAGCGGAGAGCATGAGGTCAGGGTCAGGCGCCATTTGTTGCAGCTAGGTTTCTGGGGCTTTCACGCGGACTCAGAGAGGAGGGGTGGATGAAGCTAAGGCTGCAGGTGAGCCAGCGGCTGGAGAGGACCCACGTCCCGACAGCTTTGAGTTGCCAGATGCAGCCCCGCTGACGCCAGCCTCCCCCTGGGCTATTCATTGATACCAGCCAAGTGCCTCCAAATGACTTGTCAGCCCTAAATGGCACACTTCCCTCTAAGCTGTCGTACAGTACATACAGGGGGTCTATTTATAGATTTCTTTTTTTAAGGAAAGGTGCAGGCAGGAATGAGGGTGATCAGGGACAGAGGAAGAGAGAGGAGAAAGAAGCATTTATTTATTTTATTTAGTTGTTCATCGTGGTTATTTCCGCTGGCCCTGAGCCTCAAACCTGGGTCCTTGAGCTGTATGTGACCATGTCAGGTGACCTTCTCCATGAGACCACCGGGGACTGCTGTGTTTATAGAGCTTTAAAAACTGGGGCTCTTTGTAGACAAAGAAGTTTGTTAATGCAGGTGCATTGGAGCATTGTTTCTATTAAAAAACTGGAACTCACCCAGTTGAACAAAAGGAGATTGCTATGTTATCGTGGGATCCCCCATACAGCCAGAGAATGTGGGGCCATCGGATCTGGAGTCATAACTGTCATGTATTTCTGTGTGACGTGAGGCTAGTCATCACTGTTCTGAGCCTCAGTTTCCTCTTCTGTGAACTGGTCTGACGCTAATGCCTACAGGAGGGTTTCTGTGAAACTAGCAAAACATACGAAGGACTCAGTAGAGACCCCAGAGCATTCCTGAATGTTTAACTGATGTTTGTTATGATGAATATCCAATGCCATCAGGCAACAGCATGAAACGATTTCAAATGTAAAGAGCTGGGCATAAAACTGAGCACACGGCAGTGTTAAACTTTTATAAAATGCACATACAATTTTGCATTAAAACACCGCATTATCTCTTAAAATGAATCTCAAACAACAGTGGAATTATAGGCAAGTTAAACATTCTTTATACCTTTTTATATTCTCTAAATTTGCTGCAACACATTAGCTTTAGCATCAGAAGGAAAAGCTCTTAAAAGGAGAAAGAAAAGAAGGGAGACCGTTAGGAAGATAAGGAGGCAGAGAGGAAACCAGGTGGTAAAACAGTTCTAAAAAGGTGAAGAGATGTGTTTCCGAGGACTGGAGGCGGACTGTTGAATAGAAGACAGAAGGCTTCTAAGATGGCCTAACGGCTGCCCTGGTGGCCCAGCAGATAAGGCTGCCAGGTGTAGTTCTCATCCTGAGGTCCCAGGTTCGAGGCCCAGACCTGGGGGGAGCAACCAAGGTGACCAACTAAATACAGTGAATAAATACTTTCTCCTCTCTTCCTGCCTGCCTGTGTCCACTGGCCTTCGTTCCTGCCTGCACCTTTCCTTAAAAATAAATAAATGGCCCACTGACCCCCATCTATGGCCTTCCCATCTGAGTAGTCCTTTCCCACACTGGGCAGTGCTGATGTGTGTACCCGTTTTTAAAAATTAATTATTAATTATTTTTACACATTAAAATAGACTCACATGTAAAGGTTCCCCATCCGTCATATATCTGTCCACACACCCTGCCCCCCACCACATCACCAAGTGTTCTTCACCATCGTCCAGTGGGCTCCGCCACCACGTGTCCCCTGCTTCCCACCTCCCATTCCATTCCCTGTTGGTTACCTCACTCTGTTGCAAGTGTCCAGGAGTGGGTTTTGTTTCATCTGTTCCTTTTTTTGCTCTATTCCCCTTCCACCTGTGAGCGAGATCATCTGGTGTCTTTCTTCTTTTAATTTATTTCACTTAGCATCATCCCCTCTAGATCCCTCCATGTTGATTCAAATGACAGGATTCCATCTCTTCTAAGGGCTGCGTAGAATCCCAGCATGTATGTTGTTGTGTGGACCATTGACTATTAAGGAGATGACTGTGTGACATCCAAGGTTAGACCACGGCAGACGGCAGCTCTCACCGTCTTCCCCCCACTTGCTCTGCGGGAGCCAGCTGCTTCGTTCTGAGGACCGAGCAGCAAAGCAGTCAACGTGACGGGTCTTAAGCTTCCTCCCAACAGCCAGCTGGAACCTGCTGGCCAGCCATCCCGGGCGAGGATCCTTCTCCCGCCGGCCAGGCAATCTTGAGAGAGGCCGGATGCCAGCCCTGCCAGCAGAGCAGCCCACAGGACCCCGGGATGCTGAACCGCAGCTAAATTGTTGCTTCACAAGCTCTGTGGGGGCAGCTTGTTCCTGGGCAATGGATGATGGCGCACCAGGCGCGGGGAGCCCCCGCTTCCTGAACATGTGCCTTTTTCTCATGTCCCCACCTCAACATATTAACACTCACCTGCGTTTCTGATGAGTCAGGTTTGGTTTGAAGCCTTTCCTTTACTGCTCATTTAATTCTCACAATAACTCTGTGAGGTGGAGGCTATTATCTTCATCTTGCAGATGGAAAACACGGAGACACAGAAAGATTAAGTGGCCAAAATGACACGGTCATTGGTGGGACCACCAGGCTTCAAATTCAGATGGTCTGGCTCCAGGGTCTGTACTCTGGCCCAAGGTGCTGTCTCTTTTGCTCTCCTGTTTTAAGAGAGAGGAAGGGAGAAGTGAGAGAGACTTTTGGAAGGAAGGAAGGAAGGGAGGGAGGGAGGGAAGGAGGGAGGGAGGGGGAGGGAGGGAGGAAGGAGAGAGGGAGGGAGGTAGGGAGGGAGGAAGGAGAGAGGGAGGGAGGGACTTGGGATGAATCACCTACTTTTTCTGGTTGTTCCCCCGGATGGTGAGCCCAGGGCCTTGGACTTCACGTGGTCCACGCCCCAGCCCTGCGCGCGGCTGTCTCCTGAGAAGATCAAGGCTCAGCCGCAAGGGCAACTGGAGTCATTATGATCTCCTTTCCCCCATCGCTAAAGGATGGCTTTATAAAGACGTATTTTATTAATAGCTTTGGACATATTTAGCCATTTCTGCTCTTTAAACTTTTTTTTAGTTCTCTGTCCTCACATTGGTTTTCAAAGATGGTTTGTGGGTTCTCATAGGGAGATAGATGCCCTCTGGCCTCCTCCCATCTCTGGTCACCCCGCTTTGCTGACAGGATGCCGGGGGCTACCAGTAATTCCCACATGCTTCTTGCTTTCCTAGGACAAGCCGTGCACAGGGGAGGGTGGGGCTGGAAAAGCAAGAGAAATTGCCAGAACTACAGTGTCCACTGTATCAGTTAGATTTTGCTCCAAAAATTTACCTCACGAATGACTCCCCAAGTCAGTGTCTTGAAACATCACTTGTTATTCTCTTGAACTGCAGCTTGTTGGGTTAACTGATCTTGCCTGGACTTGGCAAAGGTGCTGCTGATCTTGGCTGGGCTCAGTCACACACCTGATCCAGGTGTGTGCACTGTCCCCCTCCTGGGGCTAGTGGCGTTCTTATGACCACAACGGAAGTGCGAGTGGGGACAGCCAGGTCTTGAGGCCTCACCTGGGAACGACCCCTCAACATTGACCTTGTATTCGGCTGCTGGTGAAGCAGGTCCCGGGTCGAGCCCTGCAGTGCCGGCACAGGGAGGGAGAGGAACTGAGGCCAAGGACCTCACCCAATGTCTCTGTGATGGTGTCCGTACCTCCTTTTCCGTCTTTCCCAACCATCTGGGAGCACCAGAGGCAGAGGCAGCCCTGGCAGAAAGGCCACCACAGCTCCTCACCCCACTGTCCCCACCAAGGCCACTGAGGGGACAGGCCTGCCCTCTGCCAGGGCTGGGGGCGCCCCCCACGGCCTTGCTACCAGGTAGACAGGAGGAGCTGTGCCCCTTGATTATGATCACTTCAGCGTGATGCGATGGATGGAAGGACCGACACTCCTGGGCACAGAGACAGCACAGGGCATCCCACGGAGACAGCGCGGGGCCAGGTCATGCGACTGCTTCCCTGGTGCGTGTGAAAGTTGTGCCTACCTTACCCCGGCATCTAGTAACTGAGAAATCGTGTTATGTATAAACAGTGTACGCACCTTAATTAAAAATAGTGTTGCTAAAAATCACTAACCTTGTTCCCGGAGCCCATCCCAGGGAGCCCCTTCCCAGGCAGCCTCCCATCCAGGGTCCAGGGTGCTGGCAGGGGGCCGCCTTCTTTCAGTGCCGGCCTCCTCCACGGGGGCTCGCTCTCTCCTTCCCTTGTGCGGGTTGAGTCTGTGCTGCGAGGGGAGGAATGGAATGTGTCCCCCTCCTATTTCCACACTTCACTGTCTTCACTTATTTCAACAAAACCCTCCTTTAGTTCAGTAGGCTCTGGTCAAAAGATTCCCTCCACAGAGTGGAGGTGACCACACCCAGGGTTCCTGGGGAGGCCCCTTCCAGAGGTGATGGCTGCCAGCTCTGGGCCTCTGGGACCACTGGAATTGGGGTCACACATGGGAGGTTGAGCCCTAGCTCTGCCATTGAGCACGGGCAGCTCACGGCTCTTTCAGCCTCTGTTTTCCCCATTCATAAAATGGGAATGTAGGGCGCCTGTCTTGTGGGGCTGTGCCTAGGAATCTGAGGTCACGTGTGAGGTCAGGTGTGCAGAGCTCTGAAGATACTCTGTAGCACTTAGGAGACGTACAGTACGCTGTCTTTCTCTGTGCTTGGGAGACTATACCAGCAGGAGGAGATTTGGTGTGTGCATGTGTGTGCGTGTGCGTGCGTGCATGTGTGCATGTGTGTGTCTACACTGGTTAATATGCTGTGAGGTGAAGATTCACGCTCCGGAAGACGTCTTGACCATAAACCTGGGCTCAGCACAGGCACGAGTCACCTTTCCACGGAGCTCTGAGCCCTCCCTGCCCCTTAGAACGTGGGGACTTAGGTGTCCACTGACGTCTGTGCTGAAACCACAAGCCTGGGCTCCAGTTTGTAGAAGCTCACAGTACCTAGCGGGCGGTGGGGGAAGATCTGGTTCCCCAGTTAAGTGTCCCCAGGTTCTCACACTGGAGGCTCCTCTTTCCACTGTCTCTCCTTCAATCTCACCTGTCACTGCCACAGCAGTGACAATGAACACACTTTCTCGTTACCTTCTCCATCTCTGTCTTCGTCTCCTCACTTGTCAGAGGGGACAACTTGCACCCGCTTCGTAGGGTTGTTTGGGGATGCGGTGCATTCACCCACGCCTGACAAGGAGCCCCTTTTTCAGGGTCACATTCATCATGCTTGCGATCACCCCTAAATACGGAGGAGACGCTGATGGTACTTTGTCAGGAGATGGAGAGTGACCCTGAGGTGACTTAAAGCAGCTGCAGAGCTTGAAGTGGAGTCTTGGGTTTTAATTTGCACATGTCACAAGTGCTGCCCTCTTCGGGGGCAACACACGACTGTCAGTATTTGTCTCCCCCCCAAATGAAGCACCAAGACTGCTCCTTCCAGAGGAAGGTGATTTTAAACAGTGAGCAGAACCGTGACTGTGGCTGAGAGAGACACGTGTTAGAAGGCGCACTTTGGAAGCAGATGCTTGGAAAGCTTCCATTGTTCTGAGCTTTTATTGCAGAAACAATGAAAGCGTGTTTCTCCAAACCCGCTCCAAATCTGCACACGTGAAGATCTTAACAGAAAATTTCAGCCAATTAAAAAACCTTCCAAAGGAGAACTTTCAGGAGGTTTTGAATCCATTGGTTAGAAACACACAGAACTTCTGATGTGTTTGCAAGAATAAGTGACAGGAATCAGATAAGCTGATTGCAGGTGATCCAAATGCCACCAGAAGCACTTCCCTGTTTGGAAAACGGGACAAAACATGAGTATTGACATTAGGTATTTAGAAGAATCTAGATATTTCAAAATTTCAATACGAGACACATGGATATTTTGAAAGCAAGTTCACAAGGCACTTCTGTTGGATTTACACATTTTGGTGTGAATCCAAATTTCAATGTTGTGTTCGGCTTTAGCTGTCACTCAAATCAAGAATGGAGATGACAATAACCCTACGCAAAGCCAGACGAGTGGACAGAGTACAGAGTCACTGCGCACCACTCGACAAGCAGCAGTTGTGTTTCCTGCGCACAAGCGTATTTGTAAGTGTAGGTGTGTTTTGTTTCTCTTAGCTCTGGGTCTGGAGCCCTGTCCTCGGGATTTACATGGTCAGCATCTTACCACCTGAACCACCTGAGGTGGTTCACTAGTGAAAAAAAGAAATAAGAATGTGCAAATGAAAGCCAGATGGTAGGCTATATTGTCAATAACATGAAAAACTTGAAAGTCATGTTTATTTAATCTTTATGGCCTTTGAATGTTTCTAGTTTTTGTATATGTTTCACTTTGTTCAGAAGATATTTGTGCATATATTCACGCCTAGCAGAGACCTTTGCTCTTCGTCATTTGACAGTTCCAGGCCCCTCTCTTTCCATCTCTGCTGTGTGCTTGGGAGAGTGGGAGGGAGCCGGAGGGGGCTTTCTCCCTGGTGGGGAGAAACTAATCCCGCGGTCCCGCTCTCAGCCGCTAAGGGGCAGCAGAGGAAAGCAAACAATAACTTGAGGCTTTAAAAAAAAAAAAAAAAAAAAAAACCACACAAAAAAAAAAACGACTCAGAAAAACAGCCCAAGAAGGCTGGTTCTGGAGAAACCTTAAAACTTGTTTTCTACCCAGTCTTTCTCATCATGCTTCCTCTGGAATGGAGCCCCTGGAACTGAGAAACCCTCCCTGAGCATCGGGAATGAGGAGCCTGGGCTCGTATGCTTTTTTTAAAGTTGTTTTTATTTTAATGATTTTACTGAAGGAATATTGCATGATAACTTGGACACGTGATGAGCAGAGCCCGGCCCTGGGCACTCACCCCTGCTGCTTGCCAAGCCTGAGTTTTTCCAGACAATCTTGTCAGAATTTCTAAGGATTCAATTCTATCCCGTTGGCCAAAGTAGCTGGCATGCAGTTGGTGCTAAATAAATGCTCACAGCCTCAGACTCCGGAGTGACTTTCCCATCATGACTCATGAATGCTCCATCTGCCGAGATCCTCCCTGAACGGTGACCAGAGCTGATGGTGGGGCCCAGAGCCCTCTGGTCCCTCACTTCCCTTCTCTCCAGGCTGCACATTTCTCTGGCCTGGGGGTCGGAGTCGAGGCTAATTTTCTGAATACCCTCTCGTTGTGGTTCTGAGAACACTTTGGGACAGAAACTCCAGAGTGCTTGAATGCTAGAGCCTTGTTCTCTTCAAAAATGGGTAGCAATTGGGGTTCCTCCTCATGGCCCAGGTCAGGCTTTGCAAGACCCTGGCAGGAGTCCCCAGGGCTCCCAGGCCCTCAGCTCCCATCCCCTCTCCCCACCCGCCTTCCAGAAACACAGCCCTGGGGTAGGCGCGCCCCCTGACCCCCTGCACTCAGAACGCCTTCTTTGTGTCCTCCATTCCCACGTCATGGTACTGGACAGCCTCAGTTTCCTCATCTGTAAAATGGAGGCAGCTAACTCCTTGCGGGTTGAGGATGCCAGGCCACAGCCTGTGTGGGAAACCCCGCTGTGTAAGGACAGTCAGCGCACGTGGGCTCCTTCTCCCACCCTGTCTTATAGCTGAGAAAACCCAGGTGCTGAGTGACCGGAGGGGAACTCAGTGTGGCTTCCAGGACTCAATCCAGACCTCCCACCCTCAATCCCTGTTCTTCCTGAATAGTTAGGAGAGTAAACCGATTACAAAGAACATGCGGAGGCGTGGGGAGCACTTTCTAGTGGACTTGCTTTCTTTCCAGAGAATCCACTCCCGGGGACCTCCTTAACTGCACAGAGCTCAGGGTCCCTCCCCTGAGGGGATGCTGGCCCGGAGCCACCAGTAGCCTCACCAGCAGCCTCACCAGCACTTCGGATTTCACCTGGGGTGGCACCTGCATCAGCAGCGCGAAGTGGGGATTAGGCTTGGACACGAGGGAGTTGATGTTTGTAAAACCCCAGCGTTGATTAGAACTTGGCTAATCCCTTGCTATAATTAGGGGGCCTGGAGGCCAGGATGCTCTCGTGTCCTGAGCTCTATCTGGAAGGCATAGGAAACGAGTGATGGTGGAAGCCCGGGACCTCAAGTCTTTGTAGCCGCCGACTCCGAGGAAAAGTCAAAAAGCAAAATGCATCTGGGTCATGTCCCTCCAAAAGCATAGTCATCTTTCCTGAAAAGCACAAATTCCATTATTAATAGCAACCATTTTCTGGTAAATTTTGTTGACGATCAAAAAGTGTACAATTCCCAACTGCAGAGCCTGAAGCATTTTCATAAACGCAACGTGCTGTGTGAACAGAAACCCCCAGGCCCGTCCCGAGTGTAACCACTGTTGAGAGTTTTCATTCCATAGATTGGTTTCATCACAAAGGTTTGGGGGCCTTGATTTCAGCTTCTCAAGTAGGGATGCCCCAGGGCGCCCCAACAGGCAACCCTAACGATGGACCCACAGAGATGTGCCCCTGTGTTCCCAGCACAGGGACATTAGTCTCTGGCTGCCAGGCACACACAGGCCCAGGGTCAGCAGGTAATTTGATTTTACAAGAAAAGCTGCAAATTTAGATTTTTATATGAAGCTTCATGATTTTTGAATGCTGGCAACTCAAGAAAATTAAACATGCTGCGGGGGCCAACTCCATGCAGGCTAAACAAACAGGCTTATAGGCCCAACTGGCCAGCAGGCAGCCAGCAGGCTGGCCTGGGGGGTGGGGGTGGGGGCGGCCTGAGGGGGAGACGGGTGTGAAGACAGACATCCCAGATCAGAGGAGGTGTGGGGCAGGCTGGCAGGCAGGAGGTGGGGCCTGGAGCCTGTCCGAGCACAGGGTGGTGAGGAATCAGAGATTTCGAGACACGGTGGAGGGGGCGGAAGATGGGGCAAAGTCAGCAATGACAGACCCGGCGGGCATTGAGAATTTGTCCTGTGGGCTGGTGACAGGAGTCAGCTTGGGCAGAGACACGCCGGGCTGATCTCTCCGGCAGCAAGTTCAGGGCAGGGGACCACTCGGGTGGGGCAGCAGGGAGATAGGAGGCCTTGGCCTTTGACAGTGGAGGAAGGAGCAAGGCCTCCTAAACACATCCCACCTCCCACTAGGCCCCAGCAAGACTCTCTCCTTGACCAAATCGTGACTTCTCTGCGCCCTCTTCTCATCTAGGCCTGACCTTGGGCCCCGTCCTTGTCCTACTTAGGCCGATTTTAATAAGAACCCCACTGTGTCTGTTTAGTGAGAACGCGGCACCCTTGATAACCAGCAAATTCCTCACCTCCTTTCTTGATATCTTATCCCGCTGGGCTGCCTTCAGCGTGGATCCATCAGGTCTGTTCAGACAGAACGTCCACAGCCTAGATGTTTCCTCTTACCCATCCACTGGGCCACCCTGCTCCCCTCTTCTCCGTGTACTGAGTTGAGCCCTCTCTCTCTTCTGGCAGTGACCCTTCTTGAATGAAGCCTGTTCCCATCTTTAACAGTGCCATGCATACTTTTCCTTTAACACCGTCTACACTCAAGGTAATTCCAACTGTGTCTCTGTCTGAGCGTGAAAACATCCATCTGGCAGATGAGTCCTTTCAGGAAGGAAGGCTGTATAAGGCGCACACAACGCCTCTCTCCAGAGACATCATCTTCAACCTGTGTCTTCAGCTTGAGGACAAGGCCCAGCACAGAACTGGTGGGCACTTCTGATTCTCTCCCATACCTGAGTCTGCTCCTCCCAATTCCACCTGTCCGTCTGTCCACCTATCTCGGCAAATGCAACTCTATTCCTGCAAGAGCTCCTGCCAAACGGCTCAGAGCCATCTCTCATACCCCACATTGCATCCTTCAACAAGCCTTGCTCTCTGTCTTTAAAATGGATCCAGGACTGCCAGCCAGAGCCACCAGCCTGGCCTGAGCCGCTGGCCTTCCTGGCGTGAATTCACTCATGCCCCCAGCTGGTCTGTTTCCACCTTCCTTACGCCAGCAGCTGCGGGGCCTCTAATACCCCAACAGACCACGTCTCCCCTCCACTCAGAACTCCCCAGGCATCCGTGTTTTGACATTGCAATTTCAATATTCTAGAATGCATTTAGCAATGGAAACAAAAGAATTTTTTTTTTTTTTTTTAAAAGACCTTCCTAACCTTCTACCACACTCAGAGTCAAAGTGTGTCCTCATCACGGCCTACGCAGACCACGACTTGTCCTCTCCGCTTCCACCTCTCTGACCTGGGGTTCTCCTGCTCTCCCCTATCTACTCCATGCCAGCCACTCTCTCTGTTGTCTTCCTACCCCAGGGCCTTTGCACTGGCTGCCCCCTCTTCCCAGAATCTCCTTTTCTGGGATTGACCCCTGGCTTGCTCCCACCCTCCTTCAAGTCTCTGCTCCAATGTCACCTTCTCAGGGAAGTCTCCTGGAAGCCCTGATTTAAAATCACAACATGTGGCCCTCCCTGCTTGTTTTTTCTCCTTGCCTCTTAACACCTGCTCACTCTAAATACACGTATTCATATTTTTCGTGCACTCTTTTCTCCCCGCTGTCGAGCATCTAGTGTGTGCTGAATGAGGGGAAGAGGATCTCAAATGGAAATGTTGAACTCTTTAATGTTTCCTGTTTTTGTTTTTGTTTTTAAAGGAAAGGTGCAGGCAGGAAGAGAGAGGAGGAAGAAGCATTTTATTTTATTTTATTTTATTTTAGTTGCTCATCTTGGTTGTTTCCCCCTGACCCTGGTTCTTGAACAGGGGACCCTGGGATGCATGTGGACTGTGCTACAGTGGCCTAAACTGAGGCCACCAGGGTGCGCCTCCTCTGGGTATTTGAGAGTGTGTCCCAAGAAACATTTTACATGGATTTCCCCAGACTCTGAACACCTGGACAGGAATCTGCGTACACACATGCCCACCACCGTGCTGAGCCTGCCTCCGGGGGACTGGCTTCCAGGTGTGGACAGAAACTCCCGTGATGATGAGTGCAGGCCTGTTTAAAGAGGTGACTGATTCCTCATGGCTGTTTGGCCACGATCTATTTCTTCTGTCAACCCATGCCCTCCGGGCCACCATTAGTGCACAGAGGTCCTCTCAAAATGGCTGGGAAGGCCTTGCCGAGGGCCAGCAAAGGGGGCACGTCAAGGCCAGAGACCCCCGGCCATCCTTCATTTGGGTTCCTGCCAGGGACAGTGCCCACAATGACTCTCACCTACCCCCAGGCAGAGGAGCAGTGGCGACAGTAAGCACAGGCTCATCCCCCAGAGGAAGGCCATTTGTAATCCGTTAACCTTGAAGTTTGCCAGCCCTGCCACCCCACAGGCTGGGGGTTGTTACAGCCGTGCTCAGCTTGGGCAGAATGCAGATTAGCTCCTGCAATCAGATGCAATTAACGGTTGCACAGCCTGGGCATCTGGGCACCAGGCGCTGTACCGAGTGAAGCGAGTTCAGGGAATGCGGTCATCTTGGAGTGCAGAGGTGCTCAGGCAACTCCGCTGGGCACAAGAGATGGCAAAAGGGGCTGTGCCAGTTTGCTGGCTGATCTTGGTGGTGATATTGACAATGGTGCTACCATTTATGGAGGGCCCACCTGTGCCACATCCTCTTCCCACGACCTCATTACAACAGTCTCACCTGCTTCCCTTTTTACAGAGCGGCGCTGAGGCTCAGAGAGGCTGAGTGCCTTGTTCAAAGTCCACAGCAGATCAGGCCCCAGATTTGCCCATCTCCACCATTCTGCACACCCGCTCCCCCCGCCCCCCCGCCCCGAAGATCTGGCCTGGCAGCCTCTGTGGGGCACTCTTGCCTGGCAGCTCCGACAATCTTGTGTCCTGGTGCCATGCAACTCAGGGTCTCAGGAGGGGCAGCAATGTGGGGAAGCCCTGGCTGGAACCCCCAGCTCTTGGCATCTGTGTGGGCACTTTTTTGCCACCCTTCCTGCTGTCCCATGCCAGGAGAGGGAGCCCAGGTTGGGGGCCCTTCCTGCTGGTTCATACAGCCCCAAAAGCCCCCTGGGGAACCCTGCAGTTTCTGTAAGCAGGTTTCTTGGTGGTGACACCCCTGGCAGGTCCTGCAGTCGCTGGTTCAGAATGAGGTGCCCCTTGCTGAACGACCCTGGGAAAGGACTCCGTAGCTCAGATGCTTTGGGGTTCCTGCCCAGGACTCCCTCCGAGGGGGTGTGCAGCAGGCTCTGCCCGGTCTCCCGCAGGCAGGGCTTCTCAGGGTCTCACGTGGGATGCCGCCTCCCCGCGGGCTTTGCTGTCCCACGTCGTCGTCCGCTGGGAGCCTCTGCCAGAGTGTCCTGTCTGGCCTTCTGGCTTCTCAGAGCCTCCACTTCGGTGCCGGGCTCTTTCGGGGGCGTCCTTTCTCTCCAAGTACCCCGCCTGCGCCCAGCGTGGGGCGCCCCCTCTCCCCGTGAGGGCGGGCGCCAGAACAGTGTCGCCGGCCGCCTGCAGGTGTCTCCCCACGGAGGGGCGCGCGTCCCTGCGCCGTGGCCGCTGCCAGGCGCCAGCGGCTCCTCGCCGAGGTGCACTCGCGCTCCGGGCTCCGGGCGCGCAGGAGCCCCTCCGCCGCCGCCGCCGCCGCCGCCGCCGCCGCGCTGCGCCCCTGTCCCGGCGCCGAGCATGGGCCCGCGCCGCGTCCGCCGCGTCCGAGCGCAGGAGCCCGAGTCCCGGGCCGCGGCAGGCAGCGGCCGCTGAGCCGGGCGCCGGCCGCCAACTTGGCGCGCGGAGCTCCCCGGCGGCGCGGTCCCCGCGGCGCGGGCGGCATGAAGACGAGCCGCCGCGGCCGAGCGCTCCTGGCCGTGGCCCTGAACCTGCTGGCGCTGCTCTTCGCCACCACCGCCTTCCTCACCACGCACTGGTGCCAGGGCACGCAGCGGGTGCCCAAGCCCGACTGCGGCCAGAGCGGCCACGCCGACTGCCCCGACTCGGGCGCCAACGCCACGGCCAACGGCACGGCCGCCCCCGCCGCCGCAGCCGCCGCCGCCGCCGGGCACGGCCCCCCGGGCGGCGCGCTCTACAGCTGGGAGACCGGCGACGACCGCTTCCTCTTCAGGAATTTCCACACCGGCATCTGGTACTCGTGCGAGGAGGAGCTCGGCGGGCTCGGTGAGTGAGCGGCGCGGCCGGCTCCCGGCGCCCGGCGCTCGGCCCCCGGTCCCTGGCCCCCGGCTCCCGGCCCCCGGCTCCCGGCGCTCGGCGAGCTCGGCGGCACGCGCGGGGCGGGGGCGCGCGGGGCAGTCCCGGCTACAGGCTTGGCATTCGGGACGCTCCGCCGTTTCGGGCTACGGGCAGAGCTCGGGTCGCTTCCGAACGCCCGGTGGCTGAGGGGACGGCCGCCGCCGCGCCCCGGAGAGACGCGCCTCCCGGGCGTCCGCGCCAGCCGCCCGCGGAGGGGGCGCGTTCCTCTCCGCGCCGCAACTCCTCGCCTGGCCAGCCCGCTCCTCTCCTTCCGTCCTCCGGGCGCTGGAAACCCCTCTCCCCGCCCAGCCCGCCAGGGTGGGGGAGCAGGGACTGTCGCTACCAGCCGCCTCTCCCTCTACTAGGAGCCAGAAGCCACGGGGCTCCTTCTGCTCCCAAACCCGACCCGCACTAAGCCGCCCCCAGATGGGGTTTGGGAAGCATGGGAGGGCGTGTGGGGGGAGTTGGGTCCGGGAGTCCTCCGTGTCCCGGGCCCCATCCCGGAGAAGATGCGGCCGGAGGGAAACGGGCAGGCGGGAAAGCAGGGCAGCTCTGCTCCGCTCTGCTCAGAACTGGGGGGGCAGGGGGTGACTTTTCAGAAGACAGAGCAAATCGCTTCTTTAGCCTGGCACCCTTTTCTGTGCCGGCCCCAGGCTGCTGGGGCCAGAGAGAGTGTCCCCAGAACCCCTCAGGACCCAGGACAGCTGCCTGACCCTGGCTGTGCAGGTGTGGGTCGCTGGTCCACACATGCGGGGCAGAGACGATGGTGCCCCGGGTGTGGGGACCCTCTTGAACGCCTTGACCTCTTTTCCCAAGGTTAAGACGCCTCCTTGCATCAGAGCTCTTCCGTGTGGATGTGGTTAAATGTGTGCACCGGAATGTAGATGGATAGGGCTCACTTGCCCTGATTCTGCCACTGGCCTCACTGGTTTAAAGGGCAGAGGGAAGGTATAAAATAAACCACGAGCCTCTTCCCTCTGCCTGCAATTCCCTCCCCCACATCTTCCCAGGCTGCCCCCTCTCAGCCCCAGTGGGATCACCCAGCTCACTTCCCACTTTCCACTTTCCCAGGCAAGGTCTTCTTGAGCCAAGACCTCCCAATCCCCCTTTGAAGGCACAGTCTCATCACCACCCTTGTCACAACCTGGCATTTTCTGGGGCCTTTGATCATTCGCCTAGTGTCCCCTGTCCCTATAGGATTTCCCCATGAGGGCTGAGCAGTCTCATTCATTGCTCTGTCCTCAGCTTCTGGGCCATGTTTAGTGTATAACAGGTCTTCAGCACATATTTGCAGTAGAAATGTCAGATGAGATTTTGGCTGGAAGAGCTTGAGGTTTTCTGGGGTGCTGCCTGCTCTGTGTGGCTTCTGGAGGGCCCCACCCAACTTTCCTGCGACCACCTGTGTGCTGCTGGCTACCTGCCGTGGACACTTGGTGTTTGAATGGGGCCCCACCCTTAAGCAATTTCATTTGATCAGTTTTACTTCTGGCGCATCATCAGGACTCAACTTTTTACTCTGGAATTTAATTAAAACAAAAATTAACCTCAAGAGACACCTTGGCAAAA
Source organism: Solenodon paradoxus (assembly GCA_004363575.1). Classification (NCBI taxonomy): domain Eukaryota; kingdom Metazoa; phylum Chordata; class Mammalia; order Eulipotyphla; family Solenodontidae; genus Solenodon; species Solenodon paradoxus. The sequence goes on from RJWH01000842.1 coordinate 349,918, forward strand.
ATTCCCTGTTTTCCTCTCAGCTCAGCCCTAACCTCGAATGATGCTTTGCCCTGGGGAACAGCTGTACCTTTTGGGGTAGAGGTCCCCACATCTTCTCCAAGCTCAGGAAGACCTTTCCAAGGCTGGAGAGCCAGCCAGGGACAGAACACCTCCCCATTCCACAAGTTTCTCCTGTGTGTGGAAACGCACCCTCCTGTCTTTATGCACACACTTAAAACACTCTGTGTCCCTGAAGCGAAGCCTTCCTGTCCCTGCCTCCGTGAAGTGTCCTGGTCTTAGCTGTTCAGCTGAGACTCTTATGTGCTTCGGGTCCCTCCTGGCTTCTCCCTGAAGGTCATAGTTCAGCTCCTGTAGTTACTGTCTGTAGCTCATCCAGGACTTGACACTGGATGTTGAAGCCTGAGCGTGAAAAAAAGATGAACTGAACAACCTTTAACAGTGGCAACTTCCTTTACTGAGCCCTCAGTGCACACCTGGCTCCGTTCCAGCGTGTCACTTGCCTGGGTTTGGGGAATCCTGCAGCACCCTTGAGACAGACCTACTTTCCAGATGGAGAAGTGGAGGCTCACAGAGGATTCTGCCCATAATTGGCGAGAGACCGGAATTGTCTTCCCAGAGGCAGCTAGGAATCAGGGGAAGTGATGAGGGAAGAGAATGGAGCAGCTGGGGGTGGAGAAGGTGAGGAGCGGGGGGCTCAGTACAAGCCCCTCACACCTAGTCCTGTTAGTAAAAACACGATGGCTAGATTTCCCTTTTCTCTTGAGCACGCTTGGCTCGAGCTCAGCCTTCCCAGAAATATCACAGTGCTCCTCCCTGGGAGCTTGGAAAACAGTTCTCAGCCTGTCCCTGCAGGCGAGGAATTCGGGAGGTCTGAGCCAGCGGTGCCTCCCACCCCACAGTGCCCCTGTCCTGCCCCTCCACTGCCACCACCACTGCCTCTTGAAGGTACCTGGCCTCAAACTTTAGTTGCTATGACAACCTTTCTTCTGGGTTCTGAGACCATTTTTGAAATTTATTTTTGACTTGAAGAGGTAAAAAGCACCCAACAACCCCAAACACCATCCTGTGTTCCTTCTCCCATGGCGCCAACCTCCTTCCAGCCTGGCTTCATTCCTCCTCTGCGCTTCCCTGCACCCCCGTGGACACCCACCAGCAGCCTTAACCTTTCTGCCAGAAGCTGCGATGCTCCTTTCTCTCCGATGAAGCCTGATCGGTGATTTCTTCTTTCTGTGCTCAGAAAACCTCTCCTCGCTCTGGGCAGCCACAGGGAAATCTAATGAGCCTTTTTCCCCCCACACTACAAATCCACAGCATCCACAAAGCAAACTGCAGCCTGTCTAAACACACACTTTCCCCAGACCCCGCACAAAGAAACCTTTTCTCCTGCCCCTTCAGCAAAGAGGAAAGGGCGCATGGCCTCCACCCTGAATTACCCCAAGCCCTTCATGCAGCTTGGATTTCTCCTCTGGTTTTGATGCTCTGGGGTGGTGGGTGGGTCCAGTCTGGGGCCATCTTGCCTGCAGGGCAGCAGGGGTGATGGGATTCTGGGGTAGGAGGTGGCGTGGTGGGTGTGTGGCCCCACTCACCGGAGCAGAGGTGATGCTGAATCTGTCCTGCGTGTGTCTGATCCTCAGGAATGGTTGGTGGCAGGGTCTAGGGGGGCTGGAAGGATTGGGGCAATCTGAATGGGAGGGAAGTGGACACGTCACAGGCAGCAGGCCCTTTGGTGTTCCTGACCTGGCCTCGCTCTGCCCGGCCGAGGTGGTCTCGGTACCGTTCTGTCTCCTGGAGGAGAGGGGCCAGCTCGCCTCCCACTGAGCGGCATGGTTTGGACAGAGCCTCCGCTGGTGGCTTGGAGAATGTGCACAGGGCAGCTCAGTCTGTGTCAAGTTTGAGGACTCAGCAAGGAGGCGCCCCCATCTGTGGGGTGTACCCCGCTCCTGCCCTGGCCTCCTCAGCTGGCATGGAGTCATCCTCAGAGCCTGCCCCACCTCTCGGGGTCAAAGCCACACCCTGCCAGCCTGGGTCCCTCCCCCATGACACTGCTGCACCCCTCCCATGTCCGCCCCCCAGGCACTGACTCCTGCACCCTCACCCTGACCCCAGGCACATTGGGCCTCAGGCCCTTGGCACGGCCTTTCCCTCCACACAGGGTGCTTTTCCCCCAGAACAACGCAGACTATTTCTAGAAACTTCTTGAAGTCCGCGCTGAGTTGGGCTTTGGATTCAAAATTGACCCCTTATCTCCCCACCACTGTGATCTGTCACTTGTCACTGCGGACTTCACCTCGGTGCCACATGCCTGTCTAATGGGTCTGCCGCCATCCAGGAGAAGGTGGGGTGGGGGACCCAGAACACCTGTGTGCAGCAGGTACTCAGGCAACATTTTTTTGGTCATCATGGCTGTTTTCCTTGGAGTCTAGCTCTTGAAGTGTCTGCTCACAGCAGGGAGGCAGGGGGCTGACTCATTCTCTGTCACAGGAGCGCCCCTACCCCTAGGCCTCATGGACGAGCATGGGGGCCCTTCCTCCTGGGAGAAAGTCCCCGGCTGCTCGCTGCTCTTGCTTCCTCTCCTACAGAAAAGTCTTCTACCCACACTCCCTTAAATACTGCCGCTACATTTTCACAAGGACACCTGATGTCCTGAGGAGGCCTGTGGGCTTGGGAGTGCTGGGTAAGATAGGCTGTGTTAGGAGCAGCGGGTGGGACTTGGAAAGGCGTTCTTCTGAGCGGTGCTTTCATTTCTGTAACATGGCTGTGAGGCTGTACCCATTTTCCAGATGAGCAAACCGGTGCACAGAGAGGGGAAGTGACTTGCTCAAGGTCACACACCTATCAAGTAGCAGACTGGGAGGAGCATCCACGTAGAAGACCCCAGAGAGTCTGGTGCCTATGCTGCCCCCCCACTGCCCCAAACCCAGTCCATCCAGGCTGCGGAGCCCCTCCCACAGGTCCCCTGGGACGAGCACCGTGGCTTCGCGTTCGGGTCCCAGTGCCAATGTGCCGAATGGCTTTGCATCACACTGTCTCTCTCTGGCCTTTTATTTCCTCGCGTAAAATGAGGACTGGCTTCTGTGTGTTGTCTGGATGCTGAGGTGTCGGATCACCCCCTGGCCACAGGCTTGGGGTCCGACAGTCCAGTTGCTGGTCCCTGTGCCACCACTTACCTGCTGCGTGGCCTCGGGTCGGGGCTGTCCCTCCCGGGGCCTCAGTGTCCTAGTCTGGGATGCGGGGTGAAACGATCTGCCTCAGGTCACGTCGGAGTTAAGGCAGCAGCATGGCCGATCCTGACAGCAGCACTCAATAACGGCGCTTGCTGGGACCTGACCCGGCCAGAGGCTGCAGACCTGTGGCCCGTGAGTTAAATCTGTTTTGTTTGGTCCCAGAGTGTTTACAGTGTCTTTGAATAAATTGCCAACATTTGCATATGGAAACACTTCTCAGAAACATCTGGATTTATGACCTTTCCCAAAGACTTGCAGCTCTAGGGGCCCAGGTTTCCATGGGGGGTGGAGCTGCCCCTTTGGGGGTCCACAGTCCCCTACATCCCTCCTCCTTCCAGGTGCTCAAGCCCTGGTCTCAGAGTCCTTGACACTCTCCTCCCACAGCCCACGTCCCATGGCTGAGTGAACCCTATCTTTGGCTCCCCCGCCCCCCGCCCCACCAGCAGCTGGCAGGATCCTGTGAAATCCCATCTGATCACATCCCTCCTCCCCTCAGCTCCCTCCTGCATGTCCATCTCACTCAGAGTCACAGCCAAGTGTCTTCTGAGGCTTGTGACCCATGTGACTTGTTCCTATCAGCTCTCTGGCCTCCATTCCTTCTCCACCAGCTGCTCTGCCTCAGCCACACCAGCCCGCGTGCTGGCCTCTGAACAGGCCACGATGCTTCTGCCCCAGGGCCCTGGCACTGCGGTTCCTTCTCTGGGAGCTCCTTTCCTAGATACCTCCCAGGCCCCTCCCTTCTCAGTCCAGTCCCTGCTCACCTGTCCTCTTCACAGTGAGGTCTTTCTGCCCCACAGCCTCTACACCAGGGGTCTCACTACCCCGAGGACCCCCACCTCCCTGTGGTTTCTCCATTACTCGAGTTATTGTCTCGACTGACACATCACCCTCATTCTTCCTTGTTGTCTCCCCGACCATTGCTCGGATACTCATTCTGTGGGGCAGGACTGGGTCCATTTCACAGAATGTCACACACTCCAGAGCCTCGAGGAGCTGGCTCTTGGTGTCTTCAGTGAATGTGTGCTCTTAGGATGTCTACGTACAGTAATAAGCCAGGCTCTGCTGGTGCCCTACCTTCCCGGGGACTTGTCAGACGTCCCTTCTCTGGGGGAGCCTGGGTGCCGGGGAGCCTGGGTGCCAGGGAGCCTTATCCTTCCTCTCTCCCCTGTTTTGCTCCCCATAAGAGGTACTCACTGGGACTCTGTGAGGAGCTAAAGGGGTTAACCCCGTTTGAATTCTGAGGTGCCAGACTCAGGCCCATCTTGCCAGGATGCTGTGACCTTGAGCCTCTGTCTGGCCACCATGTCGCAATGGTTAAACTCTTTTGGACCCAAGTGACAGAAGCGGATGGGACCCAAATGGGAATAAAGGGGAATTTACTAGAAGGATGCCGCTGCCCACCGAGGGGAGTCACCAGGCCTCGGAGGCCAGAGGTGGGGCCGCCCGGCCTCCTGTGCTGGAGCCAGCCCAGAAACTAAAGGAGTGACAGGGAGGTAGGCGGCACCCGTGGGGGTGTCAGTGGGGGAGGGGACACGGGGCCAAGTTGTCCATTTTGTTAAAACTCCAGGTTTTTATATGAAATGTCTTGACTGTTAAATTTGGGCAACTAATTCGATGAAACAGAAGAGGCATGTTCTGGAGGCCAAAGGCAGACGCTTCCCAGAGACGAGCAGATCCTCACCGCCCGTCTGCAGCTCTTGGGATGGAGGTCTGCTAGTGGCCGGGGGTCCCCGCGTCCAGCTGCTATGGGGAAGGAGGTGTCTTGAGGGAGCGTCTGCTTGAGCAGCGCGGTGCAGGCCAGCGGGCCAGGCGCTGGGCTCTGGGTCAGGGTGTGGGGTGGCGCAAAGCGGAAGGGGTTGGGGCAGTGAACTGGATCCTGTTAGCCAGGGATTCAGGATTCCCCGCAAGTGAGAGAACTCCACCCAGAGGGGCCTAAGGAGAAAAGAGGATTGTGGTCTCTCCCAGTGTCCCAAAAGCCCTGGGGACAGTGCTGCTGGGTCAAACCATGCTGCTGGGGGCCAGTTCCTTCTCAAGGGGACGCGGTCCTGGCCTGTCCTTCTGCCACTTCAGAGGAAAAGTCTCCTTCCCAGGCTCAAACAGAAGTCCCAGGGCGGGGTCTCACCGGTCCAGCTGGATTATGTGTTCACCCCTGAACCAGCCAGTGTGGCCAAAGGGCTTGGATTGTGTTGCCTTGGCCCAGCCTTGGTCACTGACCCAGCCCTGGGACAGGTGGTGCGGATGGCTCCCCAAGACCGTGAGCCCTGAGAGTGGGAGAGCCGGACGTCAGTTCACTGCGGTCACAGCAACGCTGTGTGACAAGCAACACCTGAGTGGCTCATGCTCCCGGAGTGCGAGTCCTGAGCCAGTGACGAAGGTGGGTCGGGCTCACGCGCATGCGAGGTGGCTCCTGGCGGGATGGGGGCCACTGGGCATGCGCCTCGGCCTCCACCAGCCCTGCTGCGCCAGGCCCTCTGCGAGCTAGAAAGGCCACAGCGCGCCACACTGGGCAAGCACCCGTCAAGCCTCTGCTTATCCCGTTTGCTGACATCCTGCTGGCCAACGAGGCCAGGTGACTGAGTCGTCGGGGCCGCTGCTCGGGTAGAATGGTCACGGGCACGGATATGGAAGGGGGGAGGAATTGGGCATTTAAAGCAATTGCTGTCACACGCAGTTCCTCACATCTGGACCTGCTCCTCGTCAGAGCGGCAGTGGATGCTGGTCGGGTTAGAATGACAGATGTCCCCTGCGCACACAGCAAGGCTGCATCCTGGAGCCCAAGGAGTCTGTGGCCTTGCACTTCACCCCATCTAATTCCTTTCAGCCCGGGGACCTCCGCTGTGCTGGGATCCGGGGTTCTTGCTTGGTGCTTCGTGGTTCCGTGGTGCTGGGTTGAAGCCATGGGCCTCTGTCCCAGGGACATATTTTGCCCTCAACACACAGTTGGGCCTGGCACTGGAGACCACTCCAGGCTGAGAGTCTCTGACCCATCTGGTGCTTCTCAAACTTGGCTCTGCCCCAGAATCTTCTAGGGAGCTTGTTAAAATGCAGATTTCCTGGCCTTGCCCTTGAACCTTCTGCCTGGTGCGTCTGGCCTGAGGCCCGGAATCTGTGTTTCGAGCCAGCTTCCCCAGGGGCGTCTGAGGTACAAGCAGGTGTGGGCAGCAGTGTTCTGATTCTACCCTCCTGTTTGAGTCCCTGCCTCTGCCATGAGCTTTCTCCCGACATCCCAGCTCTTCTGGGCTCCTTCCCTTCTCTGCTATGCCTCATGGCCTCCCTTCCACACGATGTCCATGTCCCACCTCTGCGTGTTCGCTCTTGCTGGCCCCTCACGTCTGAAGGCTTCTCCTGAGGTCTCAGCTACCTGTGCCCGACCCACTTCACCTTCAGCCCGCGCCCTCTCTCCTCCCATAGTTTCTTTTCTTCATTGCATGTACCACTGGCTGACATGACCATTTCTGTGTCTTTCTGTGTCTTTCATCTTAAAGTGAGCACCCAGAGTCTGTGGCAGCTTCTCGTCAGCTGGCCCAGAAGTGCCAGAATCCCTGGGGATCCGAGAGCGGATCCCAGTGTCTCACTGGCCCGGGCTGTCTGCTCATTCCAGAATGTGCACGACACCTTGGAAATGCCACTGGGCAAGGCCAGGAGGCCAGGTGTGCAGTGTGTGGGGAGACGGAGAGGGGGAAGGTGGCAGTAAACCACACAATGGAGCGAGGAGTGCCCCTGCCTGTGGGGAGCATCCAGGGGTGAGCCTGGTCCCAGTCAGAGGTGAGGGGAACCCCTAGCCAAGTCTGGATGGAGGATGCAGGCTTTACCTGGTCCTGAGGAGGATGAAACCTGGATGGGGACACTGCTCACACATGGGTTCAGACAAAGGAGAGTTCAGCAAGAATTTTCCCTCTTCTGAGTTTTCAGAGGAGATGTGACTCTCAGATTCCTCACCTGAAACGTGGGGCGTAGTGGCTCCCAGCTCGGCAATCAACACCCTCCCGCCACGTGTCTGCACTCCTAGGGAGCCCAGGACCTCTTTCCCAAACCAGCCACTGACCCCCAGTGGTGATCATGCAGCCGAGCGCTGGCCCTGGGTTCTTGTGGGTGGTGATGTTGGCAGGTGTCACAGGTGGCTGGCCCCAAACTGCTCATGCCAAGGAGCCCCTGGTCACTTTTGGGTAACTCTGCTGCAGGGTGAAGCCTCCTGTCCCAGGTGCTGTCCCTTCCCTGCTGGTGGGACCCAAGGGGGTTTCTGTGCTGCAGCATCTGGAAGCAGAACTGGGGGGCTGGACTGAGCCCTGGAGAGGGGCAGGGGCTTCAGGTCCTCGTCCTGTGTCTGCATCCCCTAGGGAGTGGTTGGAGATGGAGTCAGGTGGAAAGGGAGGCAGTGATGTGAGTGTGAGAGACGCTCAGACCTGAGAGCCCTGGAGAAGGGCTGCCACTGGACAGAGGAGCCGGAAGTGGGCACTGAAAGAGGACAGAAGATGGGGCGGGGCAGGGAGAGAGGCAAAGCCACATCGGGAGAGCACAGGGACACAGATGCACAGAGAGAAACAAAGGGACAGAAACGGAGACATGAGAGAAAGGGAGACATCCATAGAGACGCACACAGAGACACACACGCGAGTACACATGTGAGCTCATATATGCACACAATGCGCAAACACGCGTGCACAACAGCCCAGGCGCACACCACCTACATACACACACCGACGTGCACACACACAGCACATGCCAGCACAGACACACAGACACGCATGCCGTCCATATGTGCACACACGCACATGGGGACTGAGCAGGCTCGAGGAGCCCAGAGGAGTGGGGAGTCTGTTCCTCAGCAGGAGGCGGCTCCTGGGGGCAGACAGGCCAGGCCCCCCCAGGCACCCTCCCGCCCCCGTGGTGGCAGTGGGTGGGCCCAGGTGGGGGTCTTGGGCCCCTCACAGCTCACTAGACGCTCCAGACTGCCCCGAGTTAATAACAATAAACAGTAACACTGACAGGTGACAGCCACCTGGGTGTGGGCCGCTGTCGCCTCTGGGATCCCCTGGGGGCCTCCGCTGCCCTCTGTCCAGTCCACCTGGCTTCCTTCTCCCTGGGCCTACCCCCACCCTGCTTTCTCCACTGGGCGTTCCAGTCCTGGAAGAGGGGAGGGAGGCTGGGGTCCCTGCTCCGTCGCCCCCAGCAGAGCCCCCGGGGAGCCTTCCCCAGAGTGCAGCCCGGCCGCTCAGCTGGCGCTCCTGCCTGGACTCTGGCTCTGAGGCAGGGAAGGGGGCTTTGACTGGCAGCCGTTAGGCCTGCATTTCATCGCCAGAGGAGCAGATGGCCACCTCCAGCCTCCCGAGGGGCTGAGACTCGCAGCTCCGCGTGTGCCCAGACACGGAGAGCGGGGGAGACGGATGGCGGCGTGGCTGCACCACACCCTCAACCTGTCCCTCTCAGCCCCATCTCAGCCAGCGACACAGGACAAAGCCATCTGCCATCCCTCAGGCAAAACCTTGGTGTCATCTTTAACTCCTCTCTCTTTCTCTCTGACACCTCACCCCCCATTCAACCATGTACTTGACTCCTCTTAAAAACACATCCAGGGTCCACCATTCCTCACCTCTCCTCTGCCCCCCTGGTCTGAGCCAGCACCATCTCTTACCTGGGCACCCCCAGAGCCCCCTCACTGACATCCTGTGGCCACAGCCACCTTGGATGCCGCCCCTCCCAAGTCTCCTATTGGGTAAAATCAGAGTCCTCACTGTGGCTACCAGGCCCGACAGAGCTTGTTCCTGTGGTCCCTCTGCCCAGCTCCCTTCCAACCTCCCTTGCTTCCTCTGCCCCAGCTGCACTTGGCCCCACCAGGCAGGCTCCTGCCCCAGGCCCTTTGCATTGCAGCTCCCTCAGCTGAACACACCTCCCCAGATTGCCACTTCCTCACTTTCATAAAATGTTCCCTTTGTGTGAGGTCTTTTCTGATCACCCTATTTAAAATTGTGACCCCACTCCCCACTCTTCTGCTACCCATCAGCTAGTTTTTCTCATACTTTTCCCCCACGACATGTCAATTCCTGGATCTACCCCGAAGCCCTGTGCTCTGAGTCATTATCTGCATCAAGTCTCTGTTTTATGGACAAGGACACAAGTCCAGACCTCCTGAAAGCCATGCCCACTCTTGCAGACACCCCTCTGCCCGACTCCTGGAACTAGGATTGCTTCCCTTAGGCCCCACTTTAGTGACTGGGCCTGATTTCCCCCGAAGACCCACACGACCGTGACCTTTAGTGTCATGACATGCTGTGTTCATCGGAAGAACTATGGATTGAAAAATGCCCCTCCCCACCCCCCAAAAGCCGCAAGGGGGACTGGGCACAAATGGACAGCTGGAAATACGCTGAAGTCTTCCCACTCACATTCATTCTTTCTTTCATTTTCATGAACACCTACGGATTTGTCCAGTGCAGGGATTATAGCAGATCCAGTTCTATATCTCGTGGAGTTTGTTATTGTGGAGCAGGAAGACAGACGAGAGGTGGCGTATTCATTTGAACATCTAACCTAGTTCATCGAGTCCCTACTAATGAGGTCACAGTAGACTCACAGGTGGACAGAACATCAAAGACCTTCTCTGCATGCAGTGACGTTCTAGAGAGGACGATGGGCATGAGTCCTACAGCAGAGATTCAGGCCAGGGTGATCCTGGGACTCTGGGCTCTGGAAGCGGTAGGACATCCCAGTGAAGGCTACCAGGCCACTCGCTGCTCCCATGCAGATCCTCGATGCCGTGAGCCTGCACATCTCTGTCACTTTTCAAGCAGCTTTTCATTTTCACTCTGATGTAGTAGAGTAGGAGTTAGAGACTGGAGTCATCTTTCCATAAAGGCACCCTCACCTGGGCCAGTTGTTCCAGTCCATCAAGTATTTTCTTGGATTATTGCCATCTTGGAAGATTTGTCTTCCTTGGTTATAAGAGATGATTTGGAAGGATTTTCTGGAAGCTGTCTCCTTCTGTCCTCCCTCCCTCCTCCCTCCCTCCCTCCTTCCTTCCTCCTTTCCTTCCTTCCTCCCTCCCTCCCTCCCTCCCTCCCTCCTTCCTTCCTTCCTTCCTTCCTTCCTTTGTTTTTCACATTTATTGAATAAGGTCCCTACTCACAAGGGGCTCACATTCCAGTGGGGAGAGAGGGAAAACTTAAAGTAATAAATATTAGATAGATCCATAGTTTCAGACAGACGTAATGCTATGAAAAAGCATCATGAGGCAGCACTGGACGGCAGGTGGGGTGTTGAGGCTGTTGGGGGTACGTCTTTGAAGGGAGAGCCCTGACGAGCAGAGCGGGAATGAAGTGCAAAGAGGGCGCCTTTTAGGTGGAATTACTTCATCCTTGGTGATTGGTCACTTCTGTTTTCTCCTTCTTGTGTCCTTTTTTAGTGAGCTGTGTCTTCTCAGAAAGTAATTTATTCTGCAACAGTTGTCAAACTTGTTTGCATAAAATTTAGCAGAATATTTTCTTGGGAGTAAAAGAAAGCATCTCTGGTTAGTTTTCTTGCTGCACAGCTAACCCTGTGAATTTTCTCTTCCTCTGGAGTTATCTTGCTCGAATCTGAAGATGAGGTGGACTCTGGTGAAACTGCTTTTCAAACCCTTCAGAAAGAGCAAACTGGCCTGAAATCTTTCGAGGACTGAGATGCCACAGCCTTAGGTTGGAGGCCCTTCAGATATGTTCATTTCCTCCTTGTTTTTTTCAGTTCAGGTCTGTCTGTCTGACTGTTTTATTTTTCTTCCTGCCCAACCCCCGAGTCTCCCCCTCCACCCCAACAGATCCTAGGTCTTGAACTCCAGCCCAGGAGTCTTTCAAAGCCTGTGCCTTGGCTGCCTGAGCCCAGGATGGAGGGTAGGGATTGGCTGTTTTATTATCCCCACCCCACACTTTTTTTTTTTTTTTTTAAGGTTCAGTAGTCAACTTTATCATTTCTTTTGATTTTTATTTTCTAATACACCCTTTTTTCTTTTGGATTGCTTTTTGGAGGTTTGTTTTGTTAGTGTTTTTAAGTATTCATCTTGAGAACTTTGTTTCCAGAGTAAAACAGAAAAAGAATGCATTTAATGCTATGCATTTGCTTCTGAACACCACTTTGGCTGTATCTTGTCAATTTCAACATGCAGTGCCTTTTCCAAAAAGATTTTCTAGAAGTTCTGAAGTTATAATTTGGTATGTAACAGTTCTGAAATTTCAGTTTTATTTCTTCATTGAGTCAAGAACAATTAATTAGAGCATTTAAACACTCCTCAATGTTTTGTCTTATTTGCTTAAAGTTTTGTTATTAATTTACATTTTACTAAATGATGAAGGTTATTTATCAAAATGCAGATATATTCCGTGTATGCAGGGTAAAGCTGCTTTAGAGAATATATTATTCAAGAATGTCTTTTTATTTATTTCTTTTTGCTTTCTTGATCCGCCAAATGCTGGATGAGGTAGGTCAAAGTCCTCTTCAATAGAATTCTTTCCATTTATACTTGTGTTTCTGATAGGCTTTCATTTTTTTAGAAAGCTTGTTTCTATGTTATTCATCACAAAAATACTCATGACAGTTATATTTTCATTGTGGAATTGTGGATTTTATCTTTTGTCAAGATAAAATGACTATTTTCCCCTTGTGAATGCTTTTTGCCTTAAATTCTATTCTTCATATTTTCATATTGCTATCCCTGCTCGCTTTTGCTGTGTCCTTGTGATGTATTTCTTTCAAGTCATTTTATTAACTTTTCCATTTCTTTCTGTTCGCTGCAAATCTGGTAAGAATTGCATGGTTAATGTCCATCTTTCGGTACAGCTCAAGGGTCTTAACCACATAACATTTATGTCTCTAGTAAATACGTCTGACCTGACTTCTCTCTTTTTGTTGACTGCTTTCAACTCTTTATTCATTTCTCTCGAAACATTGTTTTTTGCTTTTAGCTTTTACTATATGGATTAGGTTTTGTTTCCTTTTTCTTGACTGATGATTTAAAAACGTACGTACTGCTGTTGCTTCTGTTTATGATGCTTGGGTTTCTGTTTCTCCCAGAACTAGGAAGAACAGTGCAGGGTGTCACGTGTCTTCTCTGGTCAGACAAGGGGACAAGTTATTCTTGAATTCTGTTTTTCATTCTTTTTAAAGGAAAGGAACAGGTAGTAATAAAGGTGAGTAGACAGGCAGGAAGAAAGGAGGAAGAAGCACCCCATTTATTTTTATTTAATTGTACATCTTGGTTGTTTTCCCGGGGTCCTTGGGATATATGTGGATTGCGCTTGGCCAGAGATGGTTGACCAAACCACTACTCCACCAGGAGTTTTATTTGCAATAATAATTACCTCTTGGTTCCTTGCTTAAGTAGTTTCAGTGCTAATGGCACGTTTCTTTCATGGAAAGCACCCAAACAGAAAGTACATTTTCCTGCTTGTTTTTGTCCACATCTCGGTGGACTTTGCTGCTAAGTATGATGTGTGGGAGCTGGCCTCCAGTGCTGTGCCAGCAACCAGCCATCGGGCTAAATGCTGGCTGCAGTGGTCAAGAGGACAGCTGGATAGGTCCTGCCCTGTGGTTGTGTACTCGTGCCTGTGAGTGTGGACCGTTCACAAGGAAGCAGACCGGTCTCCCTCTGACGGGGAACAGCTAAGTGAGACTTGAAGACTGGGAGGTGGGGGCCCCTGGGCGCAGGGAAAATGCACGTGCAGTGTGAACAGAGCTGAGTCCTTGGTGATAGGAAGAGTAGCGAGAAGATGGATGTGGGTGGAGTGTCATGGGTTGGGAAGAGTGATGGGCATGAGGTGGCAGAGGGGCAGACAGGCCGGGGCTCTGAAGGCGTGGACGGGAGGGTTGATCCTCAGCACCCAGGATCTACTCCTTAGCTCTGGTTTGGTGATCGGAATAGCTTTCCTGTGGCCTTTGTCTATGAATGACAACATGGCTAGGTATCAGAATCCAAAGATTTAAACCTTTCCTCAGCACCCTGTGGGTATTATTCTGTTTTCAGGTATCTAAGAGCACTGAGGAAGAGAAGCCTGGAATCAGCTTGAATTTTCTTTTGTAGAGAAGCCCCCTCCACAGATTTTTGTATGACTTTACCTTATCAATCCTCAAAATAGAGAGTTTCATTCACGGAATATATAAATGTCAGGTTTTTTTTTTTTTTTTTAATTTTTTAAATTGGCCAGGTGCCTGTTGAGATCAGCTTGGGAAGGCTTGATTACATTATATTTTCAATGATTTCTGCTGTTCCATTTTGCACCAGGCTCTTCTTCAGGAAAACCCTTTATTTGTGGCATTGCTTTCTGGTCTCTGACTTCTTCGTTTATTCTTTTCTTATAATTTTAATGATTTAAAAAAAATTTCTCCGCACCCTGGTGGAGTAGTGGTTAGGTCTGTCGCCTCTGGAGGAACACAGTCCATATATATCCCAAGGTCTAGGCTTGGAGGGACCACCAATGTGAACAACTAAATGAAAATAAAATGCTTCTTTGTCCTCTCTCTTCCTGCCTGCCTGCTCGCCTTCATTCTTGCCTGTACCTTTCCTTTAAAAGAAATGGTCTCTTTCTTAAAGGATTTCTCCTGCGTGGTGTTCCCTGAGCTTCTGGGGTCTGTGACTTAGTATCTGGTGTTAGTTTGGGAAATTCTCGGGCATTATTATTCCATGTGTTTTTTCTGTCCCTCTTGCTTCTCCTGCTGGTGTTCCTCTTCCACACAGATCACACCTTTTACAGTTCCCCCCACCCTGATTCATAGAAATTCTGTTCTTGTTTTTCTCTTTAATTTTCAGCTTTGGAGGATTCTGTAGAGACACATTCCTGTGCAGAGGGTCTTCCCTCAGTTGTGTCTTGTCTCCTGGACACTTTTCAAAGGCTTTCTTCATTTCCTTTACTGTGCTTTTGGCTCCAGCTTGTCTTTTTGGGTCTTTCTTAGACTTTCCATCTCTGCTTACGTCGCCCTTCTGTCATCCATTAGAGCTTCAGCATATTAGTCAGAGGCAGTTTCAGTGCTGGGCTGGTGGCTCCACCATCTTGCACATCAGTCTCTGGTTCTGATGTGTTCTCTTTTCACTGTGATTCCTGCCTTTTAAAATGCCTGTTAATTCTTTTCTTAATAGCCGGCCATGAGGTACAGGGTGAAAAAACCTACTGGAACTAGGCCTCAGTGATGTGGGGTGGGGGCGACCCCTGTTCCCTAGCCCCTGTCGTCGTCTCGTCTTTCCATGAATTTCACAAGTGCTCCTCAGTCCTGTTAGGGGCGCAGGATGACTGGAGGGGCTGGAGCTGAGTGTTTGCCTTCCCCAGGTCAGGTCCCAGCAGAGGAACACTGGATAACTAGTTCGCCCTGAGGACAGGCCTGGTGAAGGACAGAGTTTTCTGGCAAATTGCAAACTTTCTTTGCCCCTTCTTCACCCTGGAAGCTTGAAGGGCTTTCTCTGAGACAGTCTCAGACCTGGTGGAGCCCCTGCAGGTGACATCACAAAAGTGTGGGGGCCCCTGGAGTTTTTACTCCCCAGACCCCTGCACGCGGAGTCCTCGTGAGTCTGAGCGGCCGTCGGCACTGGTGCGCACAAGCTTTCTGCTCTGGGGAAGGGGGATTCTCTCTGTCTGTCTGTCTCTCCACTTCTGGGGGGCAGCACTTTGCCCTGCGACCTCTCTTCTCTTGGGGAAACTCGGAAGAGTGGTCGATTTTTCAGTTTGTTCAGCTGCTTGTTAGGACAGCAGGGTGACTTCACAGCTTCTTACCTGCAGACCGTAAACTGCAAGTCTGGTGTGTTCTCGGTCAGAAAGTTTGTTCTCCTGTGTTTGGTAGCTGAATGTTCCAGAGAAAGGGCCCCATGACCCGAGTGCTTCATCCTCTTTTCCTTCAGTGTCCAGGCCACACTGTCCTGGCCTTGCTCTGCAGGATGCCCCCAGGAGTCTATCCCCGGTGCCTCAGCCTGAGTCCATTTGGACCCATTGGGCATGTGGAGTCTTCACAGCGAGAGGCGCCTCCGGATTCTCGTTTCAGTTCCAGCTCAGAGAGGCAGAGACATGAGAAGGCAGAAAATGTTCTCTGACCCATGAGTGGGGTCTCATTATGTCCCTGACTTACATCAAACTGCCTCCTCTTTGCGGTGATTTAAATTTCAAGAGCTTAGTGTCACCCTGACATTGTGGATTCGATTTCCTGTAGGGTCAAGCCTGCTCTTGTCTGCTACACGTGTGTTTCGAGTCTGCGTGTGTGTGTCCAGTCCCAGGCCAGCCTCCCTCCCCTCCTCTGGCCTCCGCTGGCCAACCTGCCTCTCTGACAGCTTTCCCACGAAATCTGTTGTCTTACTCTCCAACCGGCCGTGTTCTAGAGCTTGCGTTTTCTTCAGGACACAGACAGCCTTTCATGGATTATCTTGTGCTTCCTGTAATAAGCATATTCTAGAGGTGTATTGTGTCCTCTGCCTGGCATCTGTCACTCCTCTGTAGGTTGTAGACCTGTCTCCGGTGCCCCGTGTGATGCTTTTCCCTGTGTTTCCTCCTCTGAGTGTGGAGCGGGTCTCCAGGCTCAGCACTTACTTGTAGAGCAGGGGCGCGGATTCTCACGTGACTCTAGCTGCTGGAAAGTTCCTCCTCTCAGAGCCTAGTGGTCCTGAGGGTTGGTGTTTCTGCCACTAAGGGGGATTTTGCTTTTTCTGGATTTTGGTATATGCTCTAACGCTGCTAACTGGAGGTTGGACCTCATCTCTTGCCTCCTGACTGAGTGTAGGAAGGAGAAATTACCTCTATGCCACATGAAGGGCTCTTCAGTTAAACAGAAGTGGTGTTTGTGAAACTATAGTTCCCACCCAGTTTCTGTCCACCTTCACTTCCACTCAAGATATAGTGCACAGCTGGATCCACTTGGACCCTCAGGGGAAAATCACAGATACTGGGTCGTTGGCAGTCGATGTGTGTGCATGTGTGTGTGTGTGTACAGCTCTGGTCTTTTCAGAAAGTAACTCCTGTGTTCCAGAGGGTGGGGCTGCCTCTGGCAGATCCGCTGGGGTCCCTGACCTGGAGCACAGGAGTCCCTTTGCTTTTCCTTCTTGGCTGCAAAGGTAAGTTCATGAATGGAAATTCCCCCTTGGTCTGGCAGAGATCACTCTTGTCCCCTTGTAACATTCTACTATTTTTTTTTTTCATGTCTCCCTGACCTTTTGATTAAAAGATAGACAAGGGGAAAATAATCACACATCTCTCTGGCCACCATTCTTATCCCAGAAGTCCGCTGTCCTGGGTTGAGGGGAGATTGTGATAGAGGAGCAAAGTGTGGACAACACTTCTCCTGGACTCAGAGTCAAAAAGACAGGGGTTGTGCCCCATTGACTTATTCATCTCCTCACTCATTCATTCCATGAGCACCTCTTCGTCTTTGGATGACATTACTTTTATGTCAGTTGCTTTGTGCTGAAGGCACTGGTGATCAAAGCTGGACTAGATCTCTGTTCTGTGCTACGTGATCTGGAGCGATTGGCTTAACCTGGTGGTGCCTTGTTTTGCCCACCAGTAAAACAGGGATGACAACCAAGCATCGAAGGGTGGCCGTGAATCTGTGGATTTGCATTTTCTAGCCTCGAGACACAGAGAGAGGCTCTTGGCAGTGTCCTTGAGTGGAAAGTGACCTGGTTCTAAGAGACTCCTTGGCCCTGTTCTGTGTGCTGGGGGGCCGAGGAGCTGCCTCCAACTCCCTGTCCTGCTGTGTCCCCAGAGGCTGGAGCTCAGTGGAGAGAAGGTCCTCTGTTGTGTGGACCATGAGTCTGTCTTCATCTCCAGGGACTCAGCCAACTAAAAGGAGCCTCTTCTTAGGCTGGAAAGGTACCACTTCTGGAAATTTTATTTATTTATTTGTTGGAAAATGTTTGCAGTGCATACTATATGCCAAGCCCTTTTTAAAAGAAAGTGGGGTTTGGGGTTTGTTTTTTGATAATGAGGATGCAGTGGTGAAAAAGACACTCTCTACACTTATGAACTTTAATTCTTATTTGGGAGGGGGAGTGGCAAGGCAAGAAAACAAATCAATAAGATGGCTTCAGAGAGTTAGAATTATAGCGAAAGAAAGAGCAAGTATAGTGAGGGTTGGAGGGTGGGGGACAGCTGCTTTGTTTCGATGGCTGGGAAGGGAGCGCTGTCTGGGGAGATGTCACTTTTCTTGAGAACTGACTGTCAAAAGGGAGGCTCCCAGTGAAGTGTGGAAAGAGGGAGTAGCAAGTGAAAAGGCCCTGGGGTAGAAGCCGGGACGACTGAAAGGGGGCAGACACGGTGCGGGCAGCTAGATGGCCATGCGGTGGAGGAAGGGCTTGTGCATGGGAATTGTTTTGTAGGAAAACCCAACAGAACGTGGTGAGGCCAGCAGAGGGAGAGGGGTCAAGACAACCCCAGGTTTTCAGCCTGGGAAATTAGTAGATGGTACCATTTACTGAGGTGGAGAAAAATAGGGAGGAACAGCTTGGGGAGAAAACCAGGAATTTTGTTTTGGGGCCTACTAAGGTCTAGATTGATGCGTGCGTGCGCGTGTGTGGTCTTGTGTTGTCTTCTGCTGAGGGTATTTTTTAACCTCGGCACTGTTGGCACGTTGGATGGGATTATTCTTTGTCGTGGGGGGTGTCCTGTGCATGTAGGGTGTTTAGAAGCCAGCATTGCCCCTACCTACTGGATATCAGCACTCACCCCAGTAGTGAAATCAGATTGACAGTCTGCTGTCTCCAGGTCAAATGTCCTTTGGGGATAACATGTCTGGTTTAGAAACCATCATGAAATCTTCACAGGGACCTTTCCTGCCATAGGAAGGACAGAAGCCACACAGCATGGGGGCCAATACTGCCCCTCTCACATCCACAGTCGACACCTTAACTGACCGCATCACTTTGACCTGCACCTGTCACACGCTGCCTGAGAATCCTTCTTAACACAGCCCACCCACAGCCAGGAGTAACGCCTGGGATGGCAATGACATGGAACCGGTGTCTTCTTCCTGGGCTAAGATGAAAATCAAGAAAGAAGCCAGAATGCTCTGTGTGGCCCCCTACTCTAATTTCAAATACAATCCTTGACAGGAGTCTTTCCCCTGCTGTGCCTCAGCGTCCCCACAGATCCCAGCAAGGCGGTCCCAACTGCCTTCTGTGGCCCTGAGGGAGCCGTCAGTGGGAGGAGCTGTGAAATCATCATGGTAACTCGATGCCAGTTCTTCGGAGGCGGGCAGAGTATCTCAGAAATGCGCAACAGGATCATTATCTCACGGGTGCTGTGGAGGTGAACCTGTAAATAATGAGAAAACATTTAGTGGTTATAAAGTGCCAGATTTAATAGTGGGGATAATGAAAAGGAAGGCTGTCAGAAGCGGGCAGGCAGGTCGGAGGCCTGGGCCTGGCAGTCGGCTCAGGCTCTTGCAGAGCAGAGTGCGATGCTCAAGGCTGCAGGGTGTGTGTGGTTTTGCTCAGGTTCCGCGTAACCATGGCGACAGACTTTGCCCGTCTTTCCAAGGAGCTGGCGCCGCACTCCTGCACGCTGCACGGATGGAGACAGCACGCACCCCTCTTCCCTCCACCCCTCCAAACGCCCCCCCCCCCCCCCCCCCCCCCCCCCCCCCCCCCCCCCCCCCCCCCCGCCGATGGTTCGGCAGCGCAGTGGAATGGGGATGCCAGGGTTGTGTGTTCAAGTCCCGCCTCCGTCCCTTCCTGGGCGTCTGAGCCTCTGGGGGTTCCCTGTTTCCTGATCTGCAGCACAGCGGTAAAGGATTTTCCTCCCTGCACTCTCGAGCCCTCTTGAATGTGGTCCCACTTGCTTGATTGTTAAAAGCGGACCTGAGGAAGCCGGAATGACTGTCATCAAAACCCTTGGTTAAAAAGCAAACGCGCGTTTCGTGATGCCCTCTCACCAGAGGTCTGTCTACGCTTGGCCTCCCTGTGCTTTTTCTGTGTTTAGTCAGCCCCTGAGAACTGGCTCATCCGAGAATTAGACCATGACTCTGGCTGCCTGCGGCTTAGAGCGAGGTGTGCAGCCACTGTCCGGCTCTAGGCGGGATGTGAAAGCACAAGTGCCTGAACTTCTCTGTGTCTGGCTCCACCTCTGGAGACTCCAGTGTGGATTTGTGATGAGGATGAAATGGATTCCTATTTGCAAAAGCTTTTTAGAGACTACGTCGGGCTATATAAGTGTTGGTTGAAGACATAGCAGTATCCAGCCTGGCTCCTGATGTCCAGTGTTGGGAGATGGGGTCGCAAAGCCATAGGCAGGATTGGGAGAGGTGCCCTGGAGGTGAGCTGGGTGGCTGGGGGGCGGGGGGTCAGGCCAGAGGGGAGGGTGGGGAGCTGTCCTCGGTTCATGACCTCAGAGGGGCTGGGAACACCCCCAGAAACATCTCAGTATCAGGCAGTCAGGGGAGGAGGGCTCGGGTACAGAGAATGCGGGGAGAGGCTAGCAGTGGCCGCATCCTGCAGGGGGAACATCGGATGGAAAAACGTAACCTGGGGCACTCAGTTCCAAAGAGTAAACAGGCAAGATCCAATGGCCGAGTTCAACAGGGTGTGAGAAATACAGCCAGACTTCAGTTAACTGCGGCTTTGAGACGAAATCAGGGCTAAAGATATATGTGAAAATTTTATTTATCATCATCATTATTGTTTCTGTTACTGCTGTAACTGCTGTTTTGTGCCAATAATGCAGCGTGGCTTCCGAAAACCAGCACAGGAGCTTGGGTTACATTAATAGAAACATTGTTTGCATCATGAGGGAGGCGATGGCTCCTCTCTTCTCTGCCATAGTAGAGGCACACTCAAACCATTTGGGTTCAGTTCTGGGTGATATTTGTTAAGAGGGATATGAATGAACTGGCATGGGCCTTCTGGAACCGGGAGAGTGATGCAGCCACAGGGAAATAGACTTTGTCTTATCCACCCACCAATGGCTTGTATGCGAAGAGTTAAGAAAGACGCAGCAAAGGGGACATTTTCTTTGTGGGCATATATCAGGAATGTGACTGTCAACGCCTTGAGAAATGTAGTTAATGGTGTTGCGGGCTTCTGCTGTGGGGGGAAGCATTTTCAGCCAAGGAAAGAGAACGGGAGAGGGAGTGACCTAGGGTAACTGGGGAGCTGTTTCAAGGGCTGCTATGGGGCTAGGGGTCCTGACTTGTTCTATGTGACCCCAGAGCCACCATTTGAAGGAGACAATGCTGGGGAGAAGTTCAGCCCATGCCAGCCCAGGTTGCTAGGCTGCTGCCTTAGTGGGTCCTCAGAAGCCAGCTCTGAAAGGAGCACTTGAGATTGTGTGCCTGTGGTTTCTTTCGGCGGGGATTCTAGAAGTCTCGATGAAGAAGGGGCACCATCAGACAGGGTGGCAAGGGGGCCGATGCATCTGTGGGTGACCTGAAACTCCACTGAGCATTCCAGAGATGCTCCAAGACTTGAGGGAGTTGAGCATGTGCCCACAAACTGCCACTGATCTTGGCTGAGGGTGTCCTCAGCTTCTGCCGGCTGGGAGACAGCCTTGGGGGAGTGGTGAGTGCCAGGCACCTGGACAGCGTTGGGGCTTGGCAGTGAGTCCTTTGACGCCGGGTTAGGTGAGTGTCTGCCCTGGGTGATGTGGGATCATGAGGGCGTTTGGACTTGCTGTCCGCTAGAGAGATGCTATAATCCCAGACCTTGTTATCGCACAGGTGACTGGGGAAGTATGACGTGGGTGGACATGGAGGCAGAATCTTTGCTTTGCTTTTTCTTTTCAAGCCTTTATATTTTTCCAAACCACCCACTCCAGCGTCACTCTTCGGCTAACTCCAATCACGGGTGCTCACTCAGATGCTCAGTGTTTGGTCCAGAACACCTTGTTTTCTAACACGAATGAATCCTGAAGTAATGAAAGGTGATTTCCCAAGGGAGCGTGGTCTGGGGACAGTGGCGTGGCCCAGCTTCCTCCCTCTGAGCTTCTGACATCTGACAGGTCTCGTTCTCTTGGGTGGAAAGAACTCGGATTTCCTATCTGTAAAATGAGGGATCGGAGGAGGAAATCACTAATTCCGGGGCTGACATTTCCAGTCTCCGGAAAAGCTTTGATAAGACGTGAAAACAATGTATTGTTTGAGTTACCATTAAGCTACAGAGACTGTGGAAATCAGGGCTATTATGTGGGTGCAGCAAAGTGCTTCCGAATATTTATGAATGAAATGTGGCCCCCTGGCAGCCCCCTGCGAGGGAGCGTGTGCACGTTACCTGTGTGTTTAAGGACTGAGTTGATGATAAGTAATTATTGGCCCTGAGAGGCGCCACTGAGAAATGAACATTTGGGGTTCCCACCAGAGAAGGCACCAGAAAGGCCATTTAAGTCACACCCTGGTGGCTTCACAGTTAAGTCTGCCATGCACATCTCAGGGACCCAAGTTCATGAAAGCCTCAACAATCTTCCACTTTCCGCTACACAATTTTCTCTCTTAATATACTCTTTTATAGTCTGATTTTGCATTAATTATTCTCATAAACATTTCTCCACATTTCTGCTGCCTTAATAATGATCATTATTGAGGGCTTCATACTACTCCCTCCTATTCACAAAGCACTATTTCCTGTGCCGCTTCACGGTCCCTGGACGTTTATTATTTAATTTTTTGGGCTTCTTATAGTTTAATGCTGTAATAATTACTTTCTTGAATTGAACATTTTGTTTGTGGAATTATTTCTTAGGATAAGTTTTCAATAGAGTCTCTCTCCCTCCCTCCCTTTCCTTCTTTCTCTTCGTTAGCTCCCTCTCACAGGCGGGGTCAGCTCGGGGGTGCTAGTGTGCACTTCCTGTGCGAATCTATTAGTTCTCCCTTCCACACCAGCTCTGCACGTTCTCATTCATTTTTGTGATTTATTCTGGAATTTTCTAACTTTACAAAGCTGTAGGGAATTTAAAGACCCATATGGCTGCTTGTATCTGGAGTTGGGGGGTCTTCTTACCTGGCTTAGTAGCCTTGTCCAGTCCTGGGTGAGAACCAAAGTCTGCAAGACACCCGTATTAAGAAAAGAACCTTTCCTGTTTTCTTATCCCATTCATGCCTCTCCAGCCCTTTCTACCCCCAAAATCAGGGGTGTTCACTGGAGAAGAACCTTCCAGTAATGACCCGGAGCTGTCTGTTCTCTTCTAGGGGGTGTCTCCGAATACCCAGGGGACGCAACTCCCCACTCATCCTGTTACACTGAATTTGAGTTTCTTTTTCATTATCTGTCCTCATTTTCTTGACTTTCAGATGATTTTCCTTTTCAGTGAGATGATAATTCCTATCAAAGTCTCAGGAAGCCCCAGGACACATTTCCCCATCGGATGTCAGGGCACGGAAGGAACTGGTGCGCTCTCTCTGGAAAGTGCCAGGGAGCAGGCCCTCTGCGGAAATGGCGCTCGGAATCACGTATCTACATGATCACTGACATAAGGTCACATTAGCTCACTCATGGCAGCTCCACATGCTGGGAGTTAAGCTAAGTTTTCAGGTCACATCAGCTTGCCACAAAAAGCCTAGGGTCTTAAAGTCTGTCGGAAATTAAGGTCACTGCTCTGGGCAAGACTCTCATTGGTGGACACATCATTTATAACCTGGAGGGGCCTGGAGATCTTGACATCCTGTCTGAGAAGATAAATGGATGAGCTCACACACGAACGTTTAGAGTGCAGCATGGTATGGGTGCAGTTACCATAAAGGGTCAGGCTGGCTTCTGTCCCTTCCCCTTCCCTCCCCCCACCCTTCCCTTTCTTCCCCCTCTATTTCCCCTCCCCTCCTCACTCCTCCTCTCCCCTCCCTACTTCACTTTGCCCCTGTCCTAAGTTCCTGGTGTAGGTACTGGGCTACAAAAATCAGATAAGGAAGCTTACTTGTTTGGTTGCAAGTGACAGAATATAATTCCAACTGGTTTAAATAAAAAGATGACTTTTTATCGGACAAGGTAGATGGCTTCAGGCTCAGCTTGATCCAGGTGTCTTATGATGTTGACAGGATTGAGGGTCTCTTTTCTCCTCCTCCCTGGTTTCTCCTGTTCCTGTTTTCTTTCCTCCCGTCTCTGTACCTCTCAGAGTCCTGCTCCCCACGGTGGTTTCACTCTGGGCAGCCCCAGCAGCTCCATGTTGGTCTCCCTCCAGTTGAGCGACCCTCCAGGGAAGGTGCAACAGCCAGTGGGGGGCACTAGCGACCCCTCAGCCTGTGGCTGTGAGGGATGTGACTTAGAGGGGGCAATCCTAGACCATTGCTCACCTCTGGACAGTCTCAACAGAATCTCATGAACTGAGAGTGGGGGGCCCCCCAGAGAAAGTCAAGAAGCTCTACCAGAGCTGGGAGCCTGGATGCTGGGCAGGCAGAAGCACACTTTTCTTCGAAGAGACTCTCCATGACTCTCTGCCTTTGATGGCAGTTCCCTTCTGACATGCCCGCCACCCCTACTGGAAAATTCCTGCTTCCTCTTCCTTCAGGATTATGTGAGGCTCCCCCACCTGTGACCCTGCATGCCTCCCCACGCTCTCTGTCTCCAGAGCTCACACACAAGTGTGACATCATCTCTCCACCCACACTCTGTCATAATGACCTGTTCCCGGGGAGCACAGGGCACGCAGGATGGGACCCAAAGTTGTGGATTGTCAGACTTCCCATGGTCTCCTGCCAGCCTTCAGGTCAACACAGCTCCTTTGATAACACTCCCTGGGCCCATCGTAGACATGGTTAACCACACCTCCTTTGCACCCCGGGTAGAGGGGCTGCAAGTTAGACTACACCTGGTTATTACCTGTTAGTGGAGAGATGACTGCAGCGTCCCCACCGCTGGCTCATGCAGGGCCCAGAGACCCATGATGAGACAGACAGACTTTGATACCAACGCATCAGGTGTACACCGCCCGCAGGCCAGGCCAGGCCAGGAAACCGAGCATTCTAGGGACAGCAGGCTGGAGCTCTTTCGTTGCCAACCTACTTGAAAATTGCCCCGAGATAAGTCAGTGCCCCTTGGTGTGGGCCCTGCTGAACGGCACAACAGGTTTCTCCTCAGGGTCTTTCACCCTGACCCCCTCACCAGCAGCCCCCTGAACACAGGCCTTTCTTGAGACGGTCCAAGAGGCACTGGTGATGGAGACTGGGGAGAATGCAAATGTGCAGAGGGCATACTCCAAAAGGGGTTAGAAAAGTATGCTTTACCTTGAACTTTTCTCTCACAACCCACTTTTTCCTGCCAAATTCTCCTTCAGGACAGCACAGCCAATCAACACACACACGCATCCACGTGAGCACACACACACAGACACACACACACACGATACTGGTAGTTGGGATCCAGACCCAGGTGGACTCAGAATCCAGTAGGATTCTGACCCAGCTAAGAGTTACATCCTAAACTGAATCTGGATTTCATCCTCCATCTATTTATTCATCCATTATACATCCATCACCCATCAGTCCCTTCATCTGCCCTTCATCACCCATCCATTTATCCATTACAGCCATCTCTCCATCATCCCACACAGCCACACATCCAGATACCCATTTATCCATCGTTCCCAATCCATCCAAATAAGAAACTTGGTGATGCCTCTGCTGGCCAGGTATCACCTGAGGCAGTGGGCTCCCCCAGCAGAGATTCCTGCCCTGAAAAAAATGAAACAGCAAGAGACAGATATAAAACCAAAGACGATTCAAAAAGCCACAGGCCACCCCATCTCACCCACTTCCTTTATGCAGACGGTTCCCACTGATGAATAACACTCCTCTGCTCACAGGATGAAAATGGCAGCAGTTCCTATTTGTTCAATTCTGCACACAGCACTTTCTCACGATGGCCTCCCTGGTTTCTTAGGACCATTCTTTGGGTACGGGTGTTCTTATTTCCATTTATCAGATGAGGAAACGGAGGCCCAGGGAGGGCAGGGCGTAGAAGCTTCTCAGACACAGGCCTTTGGCTCCTGCCTCCGTGCCGCAGGCCAGGTGCTTTCTACAGCCCTGTCCCTGCAGGTTGAGAATCTTTTCCATCAGCAGATGCAACTGCGTGACATCTGGTGGTGTCACAGAAGGCCCCCAGAGCCTGTTGAAACTTCCTTGGACCAGGACGAGACCCTGGTGGACCGTCGCTCACCTGGGAGCTCTAGGACCTCCCTGAGTGGAGCCTTCCTCTCTAACTGCCACCTTCCCCGCCACAGAGGACCACACAGAGGAGGTGTTCCTGACTCTTGCCTGGGGCCTGGAGCAGATATATTTTACTCAGCGGGCCTATTCAGTCCCCTCCAGGTAGATGTTTGGCTCTGAGCCTGAGGCTGGCTCTTAGTGCAAGTGCCTGAGAGGCATTAGGCATATCAGCACTGAGCTGGGACTTTCTCCTTGGTATTAAAAGGACAGAAGGAGCATTAAAATGGGAAGAATTTTCTTTCTCTGAGAGTTAAAAGCTTGGGCTCTGAAGCAAAACTGCCTGGGATTTAAATTCTTGGGCACACAATAACTGATGACTCTTATTAATATTACTCTTATCATGATGTGGACAGAGTGTAGCGTCACCAACAGAATAGGATGGTGGTTTACACGCCAATCCTCTAGGCCCACGATCCAATCCTGGCTCTGTCTCCTGCTGCCTTGGCCCCTTTGCAAGAGACTTAACCTCCGCTGGCCTGTGTTTATGCACCTGCAGGATTGGCATAAGATTAGTAAAAGAAATAGTCGACACTTGGGAGCATCTGCTCAGAGACCAGCACTTCTGCAGGCCGTCCACGTGAGCTGCCTCCTGTAGCCTTCACAATCATCATCCCCATTGGACAGGAAAGAAACGGAGGCAGCAAAAGGTGCCGTACCTTGCCCAAAGCCACAGAGCCGGTAACTGGTGAAGGTGGGATGGAGACCAGGCTGTCTGGGTCCCAAGTTCTTTGTGCGCTTACTTAGAAAGATCCGTGAGATGACACGTGAGCATCATCTAGATGCCTGGCACCCTGTAGGGTGAAATACACAGAGGGGATGCCACTGCTGATGGAGTTAGTTAACATTCCTTCTAGTTCTGATGAGGGAAACCCCATCAGCCTGAGTGAGGAATAGAAATTCATTGGCTCTTCTCAATGACCAAGTCGAGGTGACATCAGGTTCAGCTGGTGCCCCAAAATGTCACAAAGGCTCTTTCATCTCTTAGACAGACTCTCTCAATATTGGTGAACTCAATACATTAACCCCAGCTACACGTGGCGTTTAGATTGAAATGTAAATGGATTGAAGTGAGATGCAATTTGAATGAATCTTGACATAGAACAGAAACTTCAGGTCCTTATTCGCGCCAGTCACATTTGGTATGTTACCCGGCAGTGCACATATTTCCGTCATAGCTCCGGGTGGAACTGTGCTGCCCCCTGGACAACCCGGTGGGCGCCTGTCTGCACTGCACTCACACCCGACCACCTGCGCCACCCTAGAGGGAAGAGCCCGTCTTTCCCTACAGCTCTGGCGGGAAGTCCCGGAGAAGGCTCTCATTGGTCTGTTTGTACCATGTGTCCATTTTTTGACCAATCACCCTGGCCTCGGATGTGTGAATGTCGTACTCTGATTGGCTGGCCTAAATCACGTGCTGCCACCCAGTGGTGGGGAGGAGCAGGTCTGCGCAGACCAGAGGCATCATGTGGGAATGGAGGAGGCTGGAGAGGCAGAAAGAACATCCTGAGAGAGATGGTACTGTTCAATTTTTCATCTCTTCCCTGGAGACCATGTTACTTCCCCACTCAATTGACTTTGGATATTGCTCACGGGATCTGCTTCGGCTACTGAAAAGCGAGCTCATGTGCTGGGCATCGTGTGGGCGCGTCGTGAGCCCCCGCCCTCCTTGAGCCCCTGCCCTCTGTCCTGAGAACACTCCAGGCGGTGGCTTTTCCTCTGCCGGGTCCCAGAGGGAGAAGACAGCATGCTCGGGACAACCAGGACCCCGGAGCCTGGCGCGGCTGTGGCCACCCTGCTGCCGTCAGGTGACGGACGAGAGAAGGAATGTGTTCAGTGTTGAAAGCCGCTGAGGTCTCAGCCTCTGGCGCTCCAACAAAAGCCGCCTCAGACAGCCCCTCTCCTCCTCCTCCACCCCGTCTTGCTTTCCGCTCTCTCCAACCCTGGGTTTCTGCCGGGGCGCGATAGCGTGTGGCAGGGTCAAACCCCGGTGAAGAGCAAGCTCCCGACGCTTCTCGGGGGCCCTTCCTGGTTCCTCAGCCGGCTGCCATCCGGTCGCCATCCGGTCAGTCAGAGACCTCCCCTGGGCTCCTGGGGGCCGCTGGTGCGGGCCAGCAAGGTCTTCCGAGCCCCAGGGGCTCCCTGGAGCTCGGCGGGCAGGATGTGGAGGCGCCCAGGACGGCTCTGCGGATGTCCTAGCCAGAGGACCCAGGGACTCATGCGACTGAGTGTCGGGCTGACCTGGGGCACGGAGCGCACGGTGCGTCCCATTAACCGACTCTAAAATGACCCTGGGAGGGCAGTGCGGGCTGGCCGGTGAGTCGCGGGGCGCTGGAGACTCCTGTCTGTAGCGTTCTTCCCCAGCTCGTGATCCTCCCGCCGGCGCCCGCATGGCGCTTCTCGGCCTTGGTCGTGGGTCACATTTGACTCCTGTTGCTGTCCCTGGGGCCATCAGAATGACAGGTGCCTCACACCCAATTGTCAGCCCTCTTGTGTTCGAACACACTGTTTCTGACATCACACGACCTTGCTGGCCCTAATTATAACAGGACAGTCTGGGAAGGGGGTCCTAGACAAAAGCCTTGAGATTCTCTCTCTCTCTCTCTCTCTCTGCAACCTCTCCTTCCCCTCCCCCCTCCCCCTCCCCCTCCCCCTACCTCCTCTGTCATGTCCAGTTGCTGGGGTGGTGTCTAGAGGTAATTCAAACACAGTGAGCCCTTCTAGCCTGAGTCAGGGGCTAAAAAACCCGCTGAACCAGGGAGGGCTTCCTGGAGAAGGTGTCATTTGTGCTGGGCCTGGGAGGCTGGGTGAGATTACAAAGCAAAGAGTATCTGAGGATTCATGTGCTGATCCTGGTGTGTGCTCCTCTCTGGGGAGTGTCAGGCTCACCCATCGCCCCAGAGGGCCACCGAGCGTAGCTCCTCGGCAGGCCTGGGACATGGAGACTCCTGCTTCATTGGCTCTTACTGGGCTCCCAGCATATCTCACACAGCTGCTGCGGAGCCACGACTCAATCCTGCTCGATCCTGCATGGTGTGCTTCAGTGGGGGCTTTCTCTTGGTTCTGGAGAGGAGCTCTGGTCACAGACGTGGGCAGAATGGCCGAGCACCCAGGTGAGAAATCAGGCCACTGTGGCCACAACTCCCCCATTTATCAAGCTCTTACTGTGTGCCGGACGCTTTCAGGGCTGCTGCATGTGGGGACTTTGGTGAAGTTGAGAAAGCTCCTTCCCTGAGCGTGGAGGGTGGTTTGACTGCAGTCTCCCTCACAGCCTCAGGCAAGTGTCTCTGTGCACAACCTGAGCAACTGTGCTTGGCAACCATGTCTCGTCACTATCTCACTGAATCCTCAGAACAGCATGATGAGGGTCAATCTTCTGTTTTCACTGCTCTTGCAGTCAAGGAAGCAGAGTCATTGAGAGCTCCAGGAACCTGTTTCAAGTCATCTAGCCTGCAGGCCACTTCGTACCCAGGCATCTCCGATGGCCAGGTCCGCCCTGTCTTTGCCTCACTTTATCATCTCCTGCCACCAGCAGCTCAGGCCTCCGCTCTGATGGGCTCTTAGCTGATTTTCCAATAATCCTCCCCTGCTGTTCTGGGCCTGTTATCATTCATTAGTGCCTTTTGTAGCTTCAGAGATTGTTTTATTTTCCACTCCCAGAGCCTCATTGCTCGGGAGCAGCTGAGAACCCACATGCCCCGGCTCTAAATGCATCATGTCAGAAGCAAGTTTATCTAATTTACTGTCAGAGTCAGCAGCAGTACCTTGTCGATACCGTTTGAATTCCATTTTGAGCTCATTTCCTGCCTGATGATTTTCGTGCATTTCCATGTCTACCTGCCAGCCCCGCCTGCCAGGTACACTACCCCTGGTTGTGGCCCTGGGGACGTGAAGTTGACTCCAGCCCCTTAGTAAGGGTGGTGGGGGCTTTGTGGCATTCCCCAGGAATACTTGTTCTTCAAAAAGCAAACCCCCATATCTGGGCCAATGTTTTAATTTGGAGACAAAGGATCTGAATTCAATCCTTTTGCTGTAAATTTCTTGTTCTGTGGTCTCAGGCAAATCACTTAAACTCTCTGAGCCTCTGCTTCTTCACCTGTGAAATGGACACGAATGAGGCATTATTTTTCTTCCCTAAGATGGCAACCCCCACGCCCCCCCCCCCCCACGCCAGCAACCCCAAACCAAAACCCACTTGGATGATATCATGCGTTGGCAAGGATGCAGGAAACGGGAATCCCACATTGCTGGTGGGAGAGACACCTGTATGACTACAGGGGACCTTGTTTTGAAAAAAAATGTATTAAAAATATAAATATTTGTACCTTTTGCGGCAGCAGTTCCAGCTGCTGGGGACGAACCTAGAGACACACACGTGTCCACAGAGATGTTTAGTGCCGTCTTGTTCAAATGCCCACTAATGGGGATGGCTAAGTAAACGGTGGCCTAGTCACCACAGACATGTTGCAGCTGTGAAAAAGCATGAAGTAAATCTGTAGGTGACAAAGAGACAGACGTACTGGTGAGTGCAGAAGAGCAGCATTTGGGGAGAGAGAATGATACATTTGACAAAAAACCAAAACACATTTTCTTAAACAAAGACAACCTGAAACCAGAAAAGAGAGCAAAGTACAGGAAAACACATTCCATGACATCAACCTCAGAGATATCTCTGGGGGAAGTGGCACCTGCGGCAAAGGAAACTGAAGTAAAATGAAGCAGTTGGGACGACATCCAATTAAAAAGCTTCTGTGCAGTGGAAGAAATCACTGCCGAACCAAAAACGAACGGGAGATGATGTTTGCACATCATACATCAGACAACAGGTTAATCTCCAAAATACATCAAGAGCTCATACATCTCAACAACCAAGAAGTAGTGACTCACTCAGCAAATGGGCAGAAGACCTGGACAGACACCTCTCTAGAGAAGGCACACAGATGGCCTACAGACACATGAGAAAATGCTTGACATCACTCATCCTCAGAGAAGTGCCTGTGAGAAACCACAGTGTGATACCAGCAGTGAGAATGGCCTGCTTCAGAAGACTAGAAACAACCAGCATTCTAGGAGGTGTGGAGACAAAGGAACCCTCCTCTACTGGGGGTGGGAATGTCAGTTGGTGTAACCTCTTTGGAAAACAGTGCGGAGATTCCTCAAAAATATCAAGATGGAGCTACCATCAGATCCTCCAATTCCACTTCTAGACATACCCTGAGAACACAAACTCTCTAATCAGAAAAAATTTCTGCATGCATGTGTTCATGGCAGCACAGCTCACCATCACCGAGACGTAGAAACAACCCAAATGCCCGTCCACAGATGACTGGGTAGAGAGGGTGTGGTCTGGATCTGCATGGACTTACCTGCAGCTGTGGAAAAAAAAGATGAAATTGTACCTTTTGCAACAACCTAGATGGAACTGGAAGGGATAATGTTAAGTGAAATAAGCCAGAAAAAAAATAGAGAAATATGGGATGGTTTCACTTCTACGTGGAATATAAAGAAACAAAGCAAACCCCTCTGCCCCCAAATTCACAGCACCTGCGCTTCTGGCATTTATGGTGGCGATGGCCTTGGCTTACGTGTTAACTTTGCCACCCAAGCCTACAACCCTGAACACTATAGTATAAGTTTTCTTGGTTTTGTGTTTACATTGAAGGTGTCACATAGCCTATTCTGTAGTGACTGGTGTCCTGTTCAACATTATTTTGTGACGCTTCAGAGTTGCGTGCTGTGTAGTTTTTTGGGGGACAGAAACGTGAATGCAAATAACTAGATAAACAGCCAATAAAGGTCCCCACAAACCAGTAATGCCATTTTGGGAGAAGGTCCTGGATGCAGCCATGCGAGTGTTCTTCCGAGATTTAGGGATCTTATCTACGACTAGGATTTTTCTAAAGGAGAAATGTATTGATGGCGAATTGCATTTTAATAGAAAGCATAAAATGGAGAGGATAATACCAATGTCAAGAGTTGTTGAGCTGTTGAGAGGAGTAAATGAGTTGTAAAGCCTGGCGCAGAGTAGGCACTCAGGTAAACACAATGGAATCTCTTCCCAGAGTGGCCAGGTGGAGATGGTGTGGTGGTTAGATACATGGACACCAGAACAGAGGGCCAGGGTTCAAGTCCTGGTCCCAGTGCTTATCAATTGTGTGATGTTGGACAGTTTACTTGGCTTGTGTCTCCCTTCCTGAGTTTTACCCACCTGTCTGAGTCATCTATTGCTGCCTAACAAATAACCCCACAGAATCGTAATTGATTATTTCTCACGGTCAAGAATTTGGGCACAGTTTGATGGTCGTTCTGGCTTGGGGTCTCTCACGAGGCTGCAGTAGATGTGGGCTAAGGCTGCAGACATCTGAAGGCTTGCCTGGGCCTGGAGAGGTGGCCTCCAAGGTGCCTCACTCCTGTGGCTGCCAAGTTGGGGTTGGCTAGTGGACTCTTTCCCACATGTGCTTTGCCACAGGGCTGCTTGAGAAGCCCTACAACATGGCGGGTGCAGAAAGCCAAGCCAGAAGTTGCAATGCCTTTTGTGACTTGTCCTTGGGAGTCGTACACTGTCACTTAGTTACAGTATTCTATTGGTCAAGCAGGTCATCTCTCCATTTAGTGTGAGGGGGGACTGATGGCGCCAGGCCTGAAGAACAGCAGGCGAAATTCCCTGGGAGTCCTGGAAGGGCTGGGCAGCACCTCCTGTCTGAAATTAGATGGAAGTACCACTAGGCTTTTTGTGAGGGTTGTGTGAACTGGTGTAAAAATACTTAGAGCAATGTTGGCACCCAATCAGCTTTCTCTGAGCTCTGGTTTTCATGGTGATTTTAGAGATTCTGCCGAGTGCGTCACCTTCACGTGTGTTGCTGGGTGTTATTTTACTTCCTTGCTTTGTAATTGTAGGTCAGTTCTCAGGTTTCCTGGGACCAGGCTCCATGGAGCGGTGATCATGAGTAGTGGTGCTTTGGCGTGACTGCCTGAGTGGCGTTGGAGCCGATGCACAA
This sequence comes from Solenodon paradoxus, assembly GCA_004363575.1. Classification (NCBI taxonomy): domain Eukaryota; kingdom Metazoa; phylum Chordata; class Mammalia; order Eulipotyphla; family Solenodontidae; genus Solenodon; species Solenodon paradoxus. Next base: position 382,256 of record RJWH01000842.1, read on the forward strand.
AGATGGTGCCCCACATGGCCAAATTGTAGGTTGGCTTCCCTGTGTGGACAGAGGCGCCAATGCCCAGTCAGATGGTAGGAATGAATGGCTTTACTCTGTCTGGGAACAGAAGTCTTTGACTTCATTCATGTACCACATCAGTGTCCCAGGATGAGTGAAGGCATTGATGTGAGATTAGACTTTTACGTTCATCAGAGAACAGGAAACCTGAACTTATTAAAGGCTGAATTCAAGGGTCTAAAAGCCAAGGGCCTACAAGGCTAGATGGGAAGCCCACAGGTGGGAAGTGAAGAAGAACCACGTGAGCCTGCTGATAAACAGCAGGAGAAATAGTAGGGAGTCATGGGGACTGTGGCCATCGTCTTTAAAGTGCAGGTAGTTGCTGCCTGCAGGACCATCGGCCAGTGCCTCCTGGATCTCTGCCCACTTCTCAGTGCAGTCGCTGTGGCCCCACACCAGTGAGCCTTCGGGCCTTCGGTACTCAGGTCTTCCAGTTGAGTTGCAACCCATGTGTGAAGTGACTAGTGACTTCCCCTGAGCAGGTCCTCCCTTTTCTTTGGCTGGAATCACAGCAGACCCAGTGTTCAGCCTGACCAGATCAGGACAGCAGGAGGACTTGCTGGTTTCCCTCATTGTTGGCATTCATTGACAAAGTGAGGTTTACTGCTCTGTGGGTAATAAGCTGGACCATGGGGGCTCGAGGTCAAAGGCACTTCAGAGCACCCCTCAAACATCTCAGGAAGAAATAGGCACACCTTAGCAGCTTATTTGGGGGTTCCAGTTTCCATGTGAGGTGGGATCTGGGTTACCTGACAGATTTGAGAGTATTAATAGGACAGATGTTCTTAACTGGGGGTGACTTGTGATAGGCATTGGAATTTCTTGCCCAATTTGGTCAATTCCTCTCCTTTGATGCCATCCCATTTGTCCATCTGACAGGGAGGCTAATAAGGGCACATATTTTTCCAGCTTCCCTTCAAGCTAGCACTAGTTAAGTGCTCACTCATAGCTAGTGAAATCTAGGTAGGATTCTCCTGGAGAGTTTGGGGGAAATATTTTCCCTCTTATGAAAGGATGTAGACTTGCGAGTGAAGTATTTCTCATCCTGGAAGCTTCCCTACCTTTGGAAGCAGTTGGATAAAATGTGATGTCTGGAGCTGTGGCAGCTATCTTGTGCCTCTAGGAGAAATTCAGAGAATTGCATTACTGAGCTTTGGCTTTCTCTTTAATCATCTACTTCCAGTCTCCTTGCTATGAAAAACTGGAAGACTTTATTATTTAAGCCACAGCTAGTTGTGTCTTTGTTGTAGCCAAAGCTGCAACCCTAATGTTATAGGGACTGTTGAGCTTGTTATCTTAGGGTAGGGAGTGAAGAATTGAATGCCTTTTAAGCACCCACAAGGACTTAAATTTGTCTGTATCCCATTCCTAGGCCATTTTATATTTCTTTAATCTAAAAAAAAAACAAAACACTTGTGAAGTATATTGCCTATGAAAAAAGTATTGAAAGCATATCTGCATAGTTTGAAGAATAATAAAATACCCAGGCACCTACGACCTAAGTTAAGGGTTAGAATATTACTAAACCTTATACATTATCATGTATCCCTCCTCATTACAACCCACCCCCAGCTAACTGCCTTTAATTTTATGCTCATTTTCTGCAGTTCTTTATAGTTTTACCCTGAGCATATTCCCAAGCAATATGATGCCTAATTGTACCTGTCCTTGAACTACATCTGTCCTCGACATACTTACCCATTCTTTTGTGACTTTTGCTTTTGTCTTGCATGTTGAACATAATGTTTTTTTAAATTTTATTTTCTTAAATTTAATTTTTTAAATTTAAGGAACAGTGTAGGCAGGAATGAAAGCGAGTAGGCAGGTTGGGTGGAAGAGAAAGGAATTAGAATCATCTTTATTTCATTTTTATTTAGTTGTTCACTTTAGCTGTTTCCACCCAAACCTGGGACTGAAACTCAGGGGTATGTGGCCTGTGCTCCTTTGGAGGTGACTGACCTAACCACTGCTTTACCAGGGTGTGCCAGCCCTGGACATTCTCATCCCTGTCTCAGGGTGCATGGGGCCAAGTGTGGCCCCTGAGTGGAGTTTCTGAGCTGTAGGATTGCATACACTTCCTCCGCTGGGTAACCGCGAATGGTTTTCCATAGTTGGATGCATGAACTTAGGTTCTCATAGCCTCACTCATGTCCCGTCTGGGGTTCCTTCTGTTCTGAAGGGCCCTGTGGCCCAGCAGAGTTGACCGCTGTATGCGGAAGGTGCACTGTTTCATTTGTCACTAAATATCAGCACTCAAACTTCTAAAAAGGTCACTCCAAAGTGACCTTGGGGTCCTAAAATAAGGCCATTGACTCCCCCATAGTTTTCATGTCTAGTTATACTAATTTTGGAGTTCCTAATAAGGGGACATCAAAACTGTGCCTGATTTGATTTGTCTGTATGTCTGTGGGAATTTTTCTTGAAGGTTAGCATCTGACTTCTTTCCCTTGGTTCTCTTATATTTTGAATCAACTCCAAAGGGGGAAAGCAAACTCCAGGGTTCCTAGGCGTGCACACTGCAGGGAGGAGGACGTGAACGCATGGGGCAGGCAAGATGTGGAAGGAGGTGAGAAGCTCTTTTTTGATTGAACAGATCCTTTGACCTTTCTGAGCCTCAGTGTCCCCTTTCTAGAAATAGGGATGATGACAGGGCTGTCGTGGGGAGAGGGAGTGGTACATAATTTAGCACAGTGCCAGCATGCAGTGAGCACTCAATAAATGTCAGCAGTCACAGCGGGGAGAAGTGCCACCCTCGGAGTGGTGTGGAGGGGTTGAGAACATTCCAGGCATTACTGCTGTTATGCCACATATGTGCCGCTACAAAACCTTGTGACCCAGACAATTGTGCATCACCGAGACCAGTGCTGATGAGCAGGAGAGTTAGTGCAGGTGGTTCAGGATCTCGGGAAGCTCGTTACCAGAGCACTGCCAGGATCGATAGGATCCCAATAAAGACAGGAGTGTGTGCAGACTCCCAGGGGCGTCTGCAGCCAGCCACGCTGTCACCACACGTTTCAGCCTTAAGCCCTGAACTCTGATGTCCTCCTAAGGTCTAGGTCCCAGAGGGCATTGGCTTCTAGTGGGGACCTTTTTCATCACTCAAATTATGATCCTTTGTTTCAGTACAGGGGGCATCGACATTATAGCTTCTTAATCTCAACTTGCCATGTCCCCAGACTGCTTAATCCAGTGACAGCACAGAGGTCCTTGAAGCCATCGACCCAGCTGTTGCTTGTAACAAGGGAAGGCACATTGACAGACTCCAGATTTTTTCTTAAGTTCTTCAAATCCTGCACAGAATGGTTCTTTCATTGTGTGTGTTCCTGACTATTTCCAAATATTGACATGCTGGGGCAGTCAGGTATGGACACAATCCTTAACTAATTCCAACATCAGTGGCAAGTTTATTGAAAAACAAAATTGATACATGTAGCTCAGGGTTCCAAGAGAAAGGGCTCGCTGTTAAAATGGTGTCTCTTATATACCCGGGGAAGACCGCTCTTTGGGTGTACCCAAAGAGTACCCAGGGGCTGCAGCTCTTGTGAGAGTTGAGACAGCTGGTAAGGGTGCCTGGAGTTCTCACGAGACTTGGAGTGCTCACAAGAGTTGGAGTTCCTGTGAGAGTTGGAGGGCTCACGAGAGTTGGAGTCCATGAAAGTTGCCTGGAGTTCAAGGGCGGGAGTAACTAGGGCTTGAGCTCCTAGACACGGTTGCCAGGGGGGCTGCTCTCCGTAGCTTGCTGCGGCTTGTCCTAGTAGTCCTAGGTTCCTAGGTTTAGCAGCGAACTCTTTAGGGTCCCTTCTCTCCTGTCCCACATCAAAAGGAGCAGGACTGACTGTGACTTCAGGGTCTTCTCAGCAGTGATGTTCTAGAACCCGGATTGGCAAACTCCAGTCCTGGGGTCCAATCATGCTAACTTTTTACAAATTTAAATTAAAAATGAAATTAATTGTATAAACAAAGCAGAACAGCGCCTGCCATAAACCTTACCATCTCCACCATTTCCAAGTGTACAGTTCAGCAGTGAGGCAGATCCCCACTGTGTGTCCATGGCCTGCTTATAAATAAAAGTTTATTGGAACAGAATTGTGCCCATTTGCTTATGATGCTCTTGTGGGTACATCAAGTTGGGTGATTGTTATAGGGACCTTATGGCCCCCCAAAGCCTAAAATATTTACTTCCTGGCTCTTTCCAGAAGGTGTTCTGTGATTCCTGTTCCAGAATTATGAGAATAATCAATTTCCTATGTCCACGGCCTTTCCCTTTTTGGAGTTTGCAGAACCCCGTCCCTTCCCCAGAGCTGGTGTCTGTCACATACAGCTTTGCTGCTATAACAAGGAGGCTCAGTCATACAGGTGGTGCAGGTTTGCCTTTGCCAGCCAAGCTGCCTCAGTTTCTCCTTTGTGACTGAGGAAAGCACATCTGAGTAGTCGCTACTGAAATAAATAGCTCTGATTCGATTCGACCAGCCGCCTTTAGTGCAGAGCTTCCCCTTCTAGTCACTGTCGATTCCTGGTGCCAGCAGGAGACGAGGCCCCACATCATATCGCTGGTATGTGACCCAGGCTGCTGGTTAGCCATGTCCGGGCCCAGCCAGGACCTGTTTCCCCGCTTCTGGCCCAGGCTGGGAGGCCCAACTCCCTGCTTCTAAGACCTTGGCTTTGGGGAAACCTCTTGGCTCAGACCCGACTAGTTGGGAATGAATTCCTAGCCACCACCCCACCCTCACGGTCTCTGGGGTCCTGGGCACCTGCGCAGTAGCTGCAGAGCCTCTGCCCGGGCAGGGAGGCATCCAGGTAAGTCCCTTCCCTGGGAGGACAGGATAGTCACATTTCTAATTTGCTTTGGAAATGCAGAGAAGTTTTATTATAATGTGAGAGGTTTTCATTGTCAAAAGATCAAACAAACCAGTAGGGCAAACAAGTGAAAATTAGCTAAGTCCCTACACCTCCCCTGTATTTGGCTCCCCTCTCAGTTCAGGCTGTATTACTCCCCCGCCCCCCGCCCCCGACACCCCATTTTCTCTCCATATATGACCAGGTTATGTAAAGTGACAGGAGCCAGGATGCATGCTTCTGCGCTTGCTTTCTTCCCAGGACAGCGGAATCCAGGTGTGTCTCATGCTGTGCTGTGGACCTGCCTCATTCTCTTTAATATCTATCTAGTAACCCCCACGAGTGTACCTTTTTTAATTCAGAATACACGCTTTCAGCCTCGTGCAAATGCCGTCTTCCTCCAGGAAGTCTCCCTTGATTCCTGGAGCGTGTAATGACTACTTCCTGCATCAAACCCCTAGTCTGCTGTCCTTTTTTCAGGCACCATATAGGCAGAGTAAGGCCATGCTGCTGTCTCATAGAGACCCTGCTACAGAGAGCAGACGACAGTGGAGTTATTTCTCTCACAGGTCAGAGTTCTGGTTGGTGGGGCAGCTCTGCCCCTGCCCGTCATTTCAGGACCCCAGTTCCTTCCAGGTCACTGCTCTGCTATCCTCTTGGCAGCCTGTTGTTGGCATGCTTAAAACTGGGTCACCCAGGAGACTGCCGGGAAGAGGGTGGAGAAGGCCCGCCCAGTGTCTGCAGCCTCGACTTGAGTGTCCACTCACAAGACATGGGCTAGAGTCCGACATGGTCATGCCCGCTGCTTGGGAGGCCTGGGTGGCTTTCACGCCCTGAAAGAAGGGAGACGAATTTTGGTGAACAAGGACATCTTTGCCGTGAGTCTTCTTGCCTGGCCCCCCCGGCTGTTATGTGCATGCTTGTGTGTCCTGGCTTTGGGGATGGAAAGGCTGAGAGTACAGGCTCCAGATCTGGTTCCTCTGTGCTTCTTCAATCCCACGCAGCCCCCAGCACACGACTGGGGCTTGGCAAATGCCCAGCCATGTGCAGTGAGGAAGTCTCTGAGTTGGAGATGGTGGGCTCTGAAGGGATCACCTTCTCATGTCAGATATCCGTCCAGCATTGTCGACTCTCAAGCCCTGTTCTGGGTCCTGGAGACCCAGTTGATTTGCCCTCAGACATCATGATCATTATCCTTTCGGATTTCAGGGAAAGGAAGATCTCCCGCTGCCCCAGGACCTTTGTGTGTGCTGTTCCTGCTTCCTGAAATCCCCTGAAGCTCTCCTCCTGACATGCCAGCCCTCACTGTATGTCCCTACACAGATGCACCTCTTCAGGGAAACTTTCTCTGCCCCCCTTTCTCAGGTTAGGTGGATGCACCCTCCTCCCCATAACCACTTTTTCCTTTGTAAACCTTTTTTTTTTTTTAAAGGAAAGGTGTAGGCAGGAATGAAGGTGAGCAGAGACAGACAGGCAGGGAGAGGAAGAAGAAGCACCGTAGTCCTTCTCATTTAGTTATTCATCTTGGTGGATGCCCCCAGCCTCGGGTTGCATGCCCAGGTCCTTGGGATGTATGTGGACTGTGTCCTACAGACTCAACTGTTAAGCCACCAGGGCACGCCTCCTTTTTAAATTTGATCACATTGTGTTGAAGTTAATTCTGTGTATCTATTTAAAGCCAATTGCTACAGCGAGTTTAAGCTCTGCGCTGACAGGAGCATTTTTGTATGCTCACCCCCTAGCAGTGTGCCTGGCACAATAGGCATTTTGACTACATGTGTTAGATGTTTAATCAGTATCAGCACCAGGACATGGAGGCGGAGACTGAGGCTCAGAGAAGTTGAGTAACTGACCTGAGATCACACAGCAACTGAGCTTGGCCGCTGACTGAGTCTATCTGCCTCCAGAACCCTACTTTCACAGCTGATGCAATTTGAATAGCACATGATGTGAGCTGTAATAGGGTATTAATAGGGTGCGCTGAAGGGGTGGTGGGAGGGCAGAGGAGGGCGGGACTGACTCAGCCGGGGGAGCGGTGGCTGCCTGGAGGAGGCGGTGACCTTGAAGACTTAGAAACTGTGGGTAGTTGAGTAGCTGTAGCAGCGACTGTGAGGGTGGGAAGGACGGGGCCAAATGTGGGCCGGGTGGTGACGGTCCTTTTTGGGGTGTCAGGGAGTTTGGACTTAGCTGAGAAGACAGAAACTCTAATCAGGGGAGTGAGGGGTGCAGGGACTCCGAGTTGAACACCACCGGCTGACAGAGTTGGGTGGGCTCTTAGTATTCTACAACAGAAGTGGAGACCACCGAGTTAGGGCTTAAAGTCCAACTGCTGATCCAAACACCCCAAAATAACCTGATTTAAACAAGACAGAAGCCTTATTCTTTCTCACATAAACATCCCAGTAGTCAGGCATCTCTGTTCCACATTTGGGGACCCAGGATTCTTCTAGAATAGTTGCTCTGCCATTCCTAGACACTGTCCTTGTCCACATGCACCAAGATGGATTATGACCACAGCCAGATTCGAGCTGCTCAGGGACAAGGAAGAGGAGGAGGAGGCTGAGGAGAAGGAGGCGAGGGAGGGGAAGGGGAAGGGGAAGGGGAGGCGTTGAGGGGGAGGAGGAGGAAGATCGTGGGGCCAAATAGGACCTTCTCACTTCAAACTGGAGTGATCAGGAGATTTCACATAAAAGCTGAGGTTCAGGTTCTGGACGAGGATGAAGCCGGCGGCCTTGAGTCACCCATGATCCAACTGTGAACAGGATGAGGCCTGTGCTCTCCATTCTTTGTAGTCCCCACGTCTCCCTTTTGTGTTCTGACACCTTTGGTGCCAGTTACCTTATGCCCAGCCTTTCCCCGCTCTGAACCCCCCACGCATGGCTCGGGCATGGAGTTCTGCAGGCTGCTGAGCAGGGACCATCCCATTTTTGTCTCAGGAGAGATGGTCATCCTAGCCACGGTGAGCCTGCTGGTCTGAACAGAGTGGGGCCGCGCCCCCAGGGAGCACATGATGCTCTGTCCCCACAGGGCCAGGGGTACAGTGCAGGGGCAGGGGTGCTCTTTGCTGGGGCCAGGAAGGACCTGAGGGCGCACTGGGAGAAGCGAATGGAGATCTGGGGAGAGTGGACAAGCAGGTGTGAAGCTCTGAGCCCGGCCTGTAGTGGGGAAGGGCAGCATGGAAGCTGGGAGGACAGTGAGTGAGCAACAGGGCGGGGAAAGTCCACCAAGTACAGGGCCCCAGGCTTCATCCTGGCCACACACCTGGGAGTTGAAAGGACTGACCCTGACCCCCGGACCCTTCCTGGGGGCCTCCAGTGACCCAAGTGAGCAGTCCAGACCCTCTGGCAGGGACCCTCTGGCAGGGACCCTGCACACCCAGTGAGGTTTGCCCTGAACTCCTTGAGGGGAGCCAGGGAAGCAACGCCCTCCGGTTCCCACCTCCCAGCTCCCCATCCCCTTCCCAGCTTCTCAGTGACAGTGCCATGCCTGAGCCCAGGGTGCCAGTGCTGACTTGGGGCCTGGGGTATCACTTGGCCTCACAGAGGAGGTGGGTGAGGAGTTCTTCCCTGTCTGAGGGAGGAGGCCCCAAACTTCAAGAGAAGCTCCCCACCACTCTGACTGTATCCCTGGGGACTCTCTCCTCCCCCGTGGCCTGCTGTGCACACATAAGCCTCTGGCCAGGTGGATATCTACCCCCTGGTCCAGCTGCTGTGTGACGCGGGCCATGGGCCCTGCCACCCTGGCCCCCAAACATTGACTTTTGTCTGTCTGCTCCGACTGCTGGTTCAGGATCTGCAGAGACGGGGAAGGAATGGAGGAGGGCAACAAGGAATTCTCGGAACAGCGGTCAGGGGCCGTGTTGGAGGCATCTGCTTAGCCTGGTCCTCTTTCTCCAGGAGCTTCCCCACTGGGTGGCCTTCACTTCTCTGCCCCTGAAAAGGGGCCACCAGGCCGGACGCATGAGCTGAGCTGGGCTGGTCGGCCTCTCTTTCCTGGGAATTTGGAGGCTCCTAAGACAACGAGGCTCTGTCAGGCTGGATCCAGGGCAGGGCATGAGCACTCAGCCGGGCCTGTGCTCAGAGGAACAGAGATGGGCTGAGAGGAAAGCCCCAGGCTCCTCTCTTCCTGAAGGCCCTGCGTCCAGCTTCAGCGAGACCTTCCTGAATTCTTCCATGCTTGAGCTTGTGAGTGGGTTCTGTCTTTTGCAACCACACAATCTCCAGATAGAGCTTTGAAAATGCAAATCAGATCACACCGCCTGCTCTTCTGCTTGAATCCTTTGGGAACACTTCCCAGAGCCCCAACATAGCTCCACAGCTTGCCCTTTGCCCTAGGCCCACATGACCCATAAGCCTGGCATGGCTCCGCCAACTCCAACACTCTCCAGCCTATGCTGGAGGAGCTCAGGACTGCTCAGCCACTGGCCCTTCAGCTCCTGGCTGCTCCACCTGCCCTCTGAGCACATAACTGCCCCAGGACCTTTGCACTTGCCGTGCTTCTCTCTGGGGTGCTCTCCCCACCTGGATCCTTTTATGGCTGGCCTGCTGTCCTCAGGTTGCAGTGTTCTCATTGGAGAGGAGGACTGCCCATGGGCTCCCTGTCACCTTGGTTTGCTGTATACAAAGTCCAGTCACCATCTGTTGTCTGATGATGTGTTTACTTGCTCACTGTTTCCCCTGCTGGAATGAAAGCTTTGTCTTGTTCACCACTGACTCCTCAGCACTTCGAACAGTGCCTGACACATAGAAAGTTTGTTGCTTGAATGAGAAAATGAGCTAAGATCATTAAGTTACATCACTCAGTTAGATTGGCTGGATTTGCTGGGGAGGCTTGAAAGTCCTGTCTCCTGCTCCCCACCCAGGGCCCCTCCTCTTGCTCTGACCTGGGGGTGACAGTTCTAGAGCATCCAGGCTGGAAGGCTGCGTGGAGGTGGTGGCTGAAGCGGGGATGGCTTTTTGCCTGGACCCACTGCAGGGCCCCTCTGGGGCCAATGTGCACCCTGCTCACTGTCCAGTGTCTGCTCTTCTTCCTGTGGGCCCTGGAGGGGTCTCCCCAGGAGGGCTGTGTTCTTCTAGAGTCCTTCAGTGAGGACCTGTGGACAGATTCTCCAAGGCTGGGGCAAGGGTCTCTCGTGGGAAGCAAGCCCCTGAGTGGGTAAGCTGGCAAAGGAGACCATCCCGCGTGAGGAGGAGCTGCCTTCCCCGTCTCTCTCCTTTGTTTGTGCAAACTCATTGTGTCTATTAGCTATGCCCTTACGCAGTGATCCCTAGACATATGTCGTGCCGTAAAGAGACAGCCCCTGTCATCACGCTGCATGCTCTAGCTAACAGCCTGGGCCCTCGCGCCCTCTCCCCACTCACAGCAGCACGCACGCGTTGTCAGGCGTGCAGACACCATGGGCAGGAAGAGCAGCCGGAGGAGGGAAGATCCAGGGGGTGCTGGCATAGCCTTCTCTCTTCTGCAAAGGGGCTGCAGGCACCGAGTGGTCCATGCCAAGGGACAGAGGCAGCAGGGGTGGATGAACCCTGCCTTCTGGTGGCCTCCCCGCCCCACAGAGTCAACTGACCAGACAAGGGCCTGGTGCCTGGAGTTAGCAAACTTTCTCCCTTCTGGTGGGCGGATGGAGACCTTTGTGAGTCCTGTCAGGTTAACGGGGGCCCCAGGCGAGCAATGCCTGGGATAATCAGCCCTGGATACTGAGCAGTGACTGTCCCTGCTGTTTTCTCAGCCTGGAGAGACTACCGTGGGGGAAGGGACAGGCGGACAAGAATGACAGGGTCAGAGACAAAACCGGACAAAGCACCTCGGGGGTTAAAGTTCAAAGACCGAGGGCATGGGAGGTTGCAGGGAATTGAGGAGAAACGTACAGGAAGGGGCCCTATTTCTTTCTAGACAGTGAACAACTGGCAAATAGACCCTGGACACGCCACTTGGAGTCTCTGGGACGCTTAGAGAGCGCTGGTCCTGAAAGACGGATCAGTTTTCTTCAAGCTTCATCTGATGCTCGCTTAAAAAAATGGATTTTGTTTCCCCTCTCGCAACAGTCTGGAGGGGAAATCAAGCAGTAACATCTGTCTCGTGTCAGCATTTAAACGCTTTTGAATAAACTGACACTAGCGGGGTAAGCAAACAGATGGGGATGGGTGACCTAGCCAGCTTCCTGGTGGCCCCCCTGGGGATTCTCCAGCAGGGGGCTAGGTCCCAGCCCTGGAGGAAGGGTCCCCTCCCAGCATGGGGTCCTTCCTGCCATTCAGCAAGGTTCCAGGTCTTCACCCTTCACGGTGGCCCAACTTTTGAGCATGGGACATGCAGCGATGAGTAGGCTGTGGCGGGGCGCCTCAGGCAGGCAGACAGACCCAGGGTTGACCATCCCCGCACCCGCCGTAGCTATAAGGTGTCAGGCAGGGTCTCCATTTTTTTCCAGCTGTAAGATGAAGGAACTATAAGGAAGATCATAATGGGGCAGTGATCCTTCTGTGTATCAGTGTCTGTTAGTCCCTCTGCATTGCCCGGCCTCTTGGCAGTAGGGCTGGTCATGAGATTTGTGTGGCTAGTGGGCCCTGAGTGGAAGTGATGTGTGCGCTTTCTGTGCTGAAGTTTCCATACTTCATCTCTCTTGACTGTGCTGCAGCGGTGCTCTGGAAGGCGCCTGGGGCCCGAGTCACCACATGGATGCGGGAGCAGCAGCTCAGGCACAAACCTGGAAGCTGCCGAGGTATTTGTAACAGCTGCCAGTTGTCACTGCCCGAGCAAAGGCAGTTTGTGCTCTGCCCAGCAGGAGCACTGCCCTGAGAGTTCCTGTGATTCATTAGAGGAGGGGACAGAGTAGAGAAAGGACTCAGTGCCCCCTACACAGAGCGTGTGCAACAGCTGTGATGTGTGTGCATTCATGCATTTACTCGGCACGTGCCTACGAGCTCCTCTCGTGTGCCAGGCAGGTGGAGTGAAAACCACAAGAGACACACTTGGGACAACACATTCTATAGAGCATCGCAGAGACAAGTAGAAAGGACTCTGCGCAATTTGCTCGCCTTACCAGGTGCCGGGCATCAAGTGGAATGTGGGATTGAGTAAGTCAGCGAACGACGCTTGCAAGAGATACACGGGGAGGCAGATCACTCAGATGCCAGGTGACAGGCATCGTGCAGAAGGGTCTTTTCAGCATGTCGGCAGTGTCCCTAACTCTGCTTGGGGGAAGCAGAGAAGACTTCGCAGAGAAGGGGCCTTTTGAGCTTGGCTGTGAAGGTTTGAGGAGGGATGGGTTGGGTGAGAAAGAGCGTTTCAGCCTAAGCACTCAGCAGGTCATCACCAGATCTGGGGTGGGTGGGATGTGGCCAGCAGAACGATGCCCACTCCTGGAGGCCCACCCCATCACTTCCATCCTGTGAGGATGCTGCCTTAAAGTGAAAGGGACTTTTCCAGAAGTGAATAAAGGAGGGATTTTGAGTTGAACAGATTAACCTGGATTTTCCAGATGGGTGCAGCTTAATCAATGAGTTCTTCAAAGTGAAGAGCCTTCTCCGCTGTAGTCAGAGGGAGGGGTATCTGTAGGAGAAAGGACGGTCTACTTGCGGATTTGGAGATGGAGGGGGCCCAAAGCCAAGGTCTGCAGGGGACAGTGAGAAGCTAGAAAAGGCAAAGGCAGTTCCCAGAGCCACCACAAAGGAGCGCAGTCTGCCGACACCTCCACTTCAACCCCATGGGACCCCACTGGATTCTGACCTATAGAATAAGGTAACGGTTTTGTGGCATTGAAACCATTAAGTGTGACAACTTGTTCCAGCAGTGATAGAAAACAATGCAGCCTCTGATGGAGAAAGTTAAGAGGCCATCAGGACAGAGGGCGAGGAGGGGCATTTGTTCCCTGTGAGTGGTGGGTCTCCAGCTGTAGGGGGTGCCCACTTTTTCAGGTCAGCGTGATAGTGTGTATTGATATGAATAATCTGGGTTAATATCCTGAGAGAGAAAGGGAGAGGGGGGAGGAGCTGCCTTGTTTTAATGGGTGTGAATTTTCCATAAATTGAATCTGTTTCTTGTTTAATTAATGGAAATTTAGGTTATTTCTAGACCTCTGCTATTAAAATGATGCTGCAATGAATTATCTTGACCTTGTGTTAGGATGACCATGTGTGAGTATGTCTGTAAGATGAAGTCCAAGAAATGAACTTGTGGGGTCAGAGAGAATACGAATCTTTAGACTATGCATTTTTAATAAATATCTGAGGGCTTGGGGATTCTGGTGAGAACCGAAATTAAGTGGAGGTTTCTGAACAGAATTTAGATCTCAGCTCTGTCAGCACCCCTGGGGCTGACAGTGTGAGGCAGGGGCCGCGGGGAGGCTGAGGCAGTGAACCTGGAGCGAGGTAAGAGAGTGTGTGTGTGTGTGTGTGTGTGTGTGTGTGTGTGTGTGTGTGTGAGAGAGAGAGAGAGAGAGACAGAGAGAGAGACAGAGAGAGAGACAGAGAGAGACAGAGAGACAGAGAGACAGAGAGAGAGAGAGAGAGAGAGAGACAGAGAGAGAGGTTTAAAATTGACCTGACATGGTGAGTATAAATTTTATGTCTTTTTAAAATTTAGTATCAGTTTGGTAAATTCCTACACTCTAAGTGGCCCTTGTTCACAGAGCCATGTTGGGGTCCTTGAGGACATATGAGATCCTTTATTTTTTTTAAGGAAATATGCACGCAGGAATGAAGGCGAGTAGGCAGGCAGGCAGGAAGATAGAGGAGGAAGCATTTTTGTTCCCCCTGGGATGTGAACCCGGGTCCTTGGGATGTATGTGGACTGTGCTCTTCTGGAGGCAGCAGACCTAACTACTACTCCACCAGGGTGTGCCAAGAGATCTATTCTTTTGTCTGCATGTCAGGTCTGAGTGCTCATTTTCCGTCTCTTCAGGCAGGTCATTTAACCCCAGGTAGATAATTACCTTTGCGTTTGTGGGGGAGGGGAGGAGAAAAGGGTCCCTGCAACCTTTAAAACAGTTGTTTCCAGTGTCAGGGTCCTGGGAACGATGAGAGCCTCATGCTCGCACATCTTGAGTCTGGTTTGTATCGGTTTGTACAAGCCAGGGGCTTGCAACCATAGCCTCTGCTCTTTTCAGTTGTGTGTTTATGTAGATTCCTTACTCACCTTGGTGTTTTTACTGTGAAGTCTCCATTCTTGACTTTATTTGATTCTTCCCTGGGGGCCTGGATTTCAGTGTCAACTCTTTTTCAAGAATGACTCACAGAGACTGCTCATTCCAAGTGCTTCCGTGCTGGAGAGTGTTGTTTGCCTACTGCTTTTATTGAGGAACGGAACGCACTCCTCACTCGCCATCTATCTGCCGGTAGCCAGTGCCTGCCTTTCTTCTCTCCTCCTGAGCACGGGTTGGGAGCCAGCACTGCTTGGATAGCCTGCTGGCCCTGAGTGTGGGGACAGGATCGGAGAGTGCTGTCATTTAGAGTGAGGAACTTTAGCTGCCAAGTGTAGGCCAGCTGAACAGAAGGTGATCCCTCTCTCCTCCTATGTTTGGGATATTTGTTACTCTGAAAAGATCCCGGACTGCTGTGGACAGCTGCGCAGGCTGTGCACTCTTCGACTCCAGGGGACGTCCCTCGTGTGACTAGTCCTCCTACTGTGGGGCAGGGTCACAACCTTGTGAGCTCTCAGTGTGGTGCAGGCCGAGCCACGAAAATTCTTTATCCCAGCCTTTCCCAGCCATTCTTTTATTGCCTTTATGCATTTGTGCTTAGCCATGTACCTGGCTCTACTGTGACGTTTTTTCTTTACTCTCTATTGGCGACATAAATGAATTCAAGAGGGAAGCTATACGTTACAATTGGAAAGAGAAAGCCAGCACAACTTGCCAAAAATAGAAGAAATGTGTGTGTGTGCGTGCGTGTGTGTGCGTGTGTGTGTGTGTGTGTGCACATACAACCAAGTACCGTCACCAAGTTCTAGCTGGGTGCTGTAGCCTTTCCTCGGTTTTCAGAATAGAAGACTAACAAGTATTAGAGTCATTAAGGACAACCTAGCACAAAGCGGAAATTTTCTCCTGGAAGGAAGCTGAAGGGTGAGGAGGGAAATGGGAAGGGAGAATCGTTCCCCACGGAGTGATTCCGTGTAATTTAATGTCACCTCCCCCGTCACAAACCGCCGGGGGACACATGAGGGAACACGGCCCAGCCAATACCACTTGGGTGGCTGGTCCCTTGGCAACAGCTCCATGTGGGTCCCAAGTTGCTATCACATCACCACCAGGCAGTTTAATGCCACTGGAGAGGTCTTTTCCATGGGGGTCTCCCCATTGGTGGTACTGACAGAGTCCTGATCCTTGGGCCCTTGGGGTTTTGTTCTGCTCCCTGGAGTCAGGCAGGGGAAAAAATGTCAAATCCCTCCTACAATTTCTATAGTCCTAAATGTGATGCAAAGTGGGGAGTTAGAGCACCGTGGCTGGAATTCTGAACCTACCACTTATTATCTCTGTGCTTTGGGGTAAGTACTTAATCTCACAGGGCCTCAGTTTCTCCATGTGATAAATGGGAGCAATAACAGTACCTCCTTCATATGGTGGTTCTGAGATTAGACAAGACATTGGCTCTGTGGACATAGGATATGCCTGACATGTAGAAAGGGCTCAGTCCGTGTTAGCTGTTCTTATTTTCTGTAGTAGGATGGTAAGCCCTTCTTTTTCCTGTCCTTCTGGACCGGACTGAGGCTCCAGCTCATTATCTGATCATAATGAAGTTTAAGCAACAGATGTCCCCTCCCTGGACTTGTTTTCCATCTGGAAACAGGGTAGGGGGCTCCCTGGTCTCGGAGTCCCTCCTCCCATCTCCAGCTGAGGTGGAAATCCTGTCCCGAGGGGGCAGAAGAAAAGCCTGGGCACCTATGATTGTGTGCCCAAGTCTCATGTCTGACACAGGCTGTCCCAGAAAAACCACCCTGATCTCCCCTCTCCTTAATTTCTCTTTCAAAACCTACTATGGGGAGGGAGCTTGGACAACTCATGAAGGATTGCTGATAGGATCCAAAAAAAGGACAGAAAGAAGACCAGGGTATTAGGAAAGCAGATTTGCCTTGCTTGAACCAAACCCACCATATGGGTTGACATTAAAAAAAAAATCACAACCTCCTTTATTTATCAGGCTCCCTTGGAAGATGACGATAATAACTGTGAACACTTACTGAGGCCTTGTCATGTACCAGCTGTCTCACATGTATGAACTCCGTTGATCCCCAGCTTTGTCTAAGGCAGCAGCAGCTTCTGCAACAGGTAGACCCAGAGACGTTGGTGGTCGACATGGATGCTGTTCCTCTGGCTCATGTGACATTCTGGAGCTGGTGACCCTGCGCGTGGCAGCTCTCCTCCACATAGTTATTTGGAGACCAGGCAACTTCCATATTGTGCCTCCTCCACATTCCTAGGACTGGGACCCGCTGCCCTAGGTGGAGGAAGAAGAGAAGTCAGACCCACTTACTGAAGCAGTCTGTGCTGTGTATCGTGCCTTTTATAGGCAGGGACCAGCCCCGTGGCCACCGGGATGCGGGGGACACTGGAGGTGCTATGTCTGGGCTGCCACATCCTAGAAGTCACCCTATGTTACAGAAAAAGTAGCATATTTGGGTGGACACATGGTCATTTCTGTCACACTTTTTACGGAGATAGCAATTATACCCATTTTGCAGCTGATGAGAGTCTGACCTCAGAGACATGGAACTTGTTAATGGCACGGCTGGACCTGGAACTCAAAACTCAGTGAGCTCGAGTTCTTACTATAAACAATTAAATTAATAAATTATTTTAAAGAGAGAGGAGGAATAAGCTTTTTTTTTTTTTTTTAAAAAAAAGGAAAGGTACAGACAGGAATGAAGGAGAACAGATAGAGGAAGGAAGAGAAAGGAGGAAAAAACACTTTAGTTATTTTATTTAGTTACTCATTTACCAGTTGTTCCTCTGACCCCGGGCCTCGAACCTGGGATCTTGGGATTTACTTGGACTGTGCCAAAACTATACCAGGGCGTGCCGGAAGAAGCATTTTTAAGGAAGGAAGGAAGGAAAGAAGGACAGAAGAGGAGGAGGAAGCACTTTTATCTATGTATTTATTTTTGGTTGTTCCCTCTGGTGGGGCGAGAACCTGGGTCCTAGGACTTTACATGGTCTGTGCCCCAGCCACCGGGTGAGTGCTGAGCCAACATGGCATGGTCTAGGGTGTTCATTTAAAATAAGCATTTAGGTTTTTCCAGCTATATAATTCTTCCGAACAGTTTTCCCCTTTGCGTTACCCACAAGGCCGGAAACACCCGAGTAACGTCGGTCCCGAGTCCCCGGTACCCCGTCCCGAGCCAGGCAGAGTTTCTGTCTTCAGTTTTTCATCCACTTGGAGAAATAATTATCCCCAGAAAGTTGACCCATGTGTTGGGCTCCTGCCAGAAATCAAGGCATGGTACCATCTGTAAGAGATAAATAAATCAAAATATCATCAGCAGATAAGTGTGTGCCATCTGCTGCCCTGTCAGTTGAACTGGCAGAGGCCTCCGGAGAATTCTAAAGACACACTTGCCAAGCTCCACCGCCCGGGGAGCGAGAGGAGAAGCTTCACGCGGGGTCTGCTGGCATTTTCCTTGGCTCCCTGCTCCCGGGGCCGAATTCCTTGAATGCAGCCAGCAAGGGTGTGGAAACTTTGCCTTGCCCACCACTGAAAATGGTTTCTCCTCAGCCACATTTGTCGGGTGAGGAGCGCTTCTTCTGTCCTCTCAGCCAGTGCAGAGACCTGCTCTTGAGAAAGTAACAGCGCACTTGCCAGGAGCTTGGACTCCTTGGAACCTGGGTCTCCTGGGCGGGGCACGTCAGATTGCAGCCACATCTCACGGCTGCTCACCACATGTGGAGTCTTATTTGGAGGGCATCTGGGACTTACTTCCCTTAGAAAGAATTGACTTTTCTAGAACTGGCTTACTCTGCTAAGAGGCAGTACAGAGTAGTGACCAAAGGGTGCTTTGTGCTGGACTGTCTCATTGGAGTCCTGGCTCCATCACTGGCTGTGTGACTTTAGGCACGTCCCTGGTCTTCCCGTGCCTCAGTCTCTTCATCTGTAAAATGGGCATAGTATTCGTAACACAGTGTACCCGGCACCAAGTGCACACACAATGTATGTTAGCCCATCTTCCTGCCGGTTTGTGAGATCAATGTCATGACCTCTCTGGCTCTCTCTCTGCCCGGCCCTTCACAGTGGAATCCACCCGCATGCATAGAATCCTCACTACACCATCTGGAGGGGGATGGATGAAGTCATGATCCTCAGACCCAGGATCTGGGGACCCAGCCAAGGACGCCAGGCTCCCCAGTGTCCCTCCCTTTGGCGGGTGCCAACCAGACCTGGGCTCCCGCAGGTTCATGCCAAGGGCACCTTGGCCGACCCTCAATGCTCCACATGCCTTCTGCCAGCCTTGGGTCTCTGCTTCTGGCCACCTCTCTGCTTGGTTCCCTCCACCTGCTCAGGCTGAGGTTGCAGAATCACAGCCTCCTGCTCTGGCTTGGGGAGATGCCAGGCTCCTCTTGGGAGGATGCAATGTGTCTCTAACCCAGGATCCAGGGAAAGAATCAAAAATAGTTCTTATTTACGGAGCCAAGCATGAGACAGGCGGTTTCTCTAACTCCTTTCTGTGTCTGCTGTGCAAGGCAGGATGGCAGGTTCTCAATTTCCATCTGGTAGAAACAAAGGCTCAGAGAGGGGAAGCCACTCTCTGAGGTCACACCACCAGAAGGAGGCAGAGCAAGGATTTGAACTCACGTCTGGTGGCTTTTGAGCCCAGATAGCTTCCATTTGCCTTAAGCGCACCCCTTCCAAGGAGGGAGGCTGGAACAGCGCTGTGGCGAATGACGGTGGGGGTGGGGGTGTCGGCAAGGCACGCAGATTCCGCTACAGATGTCGCCAGAGTTCAATCTAACTGAGGATGTCTTGTCTTAGACCCATTACCTCATTGAGTCCTCCAGCAACCCCGGGAGGCTAGATGAGGATCCTTGACAGGCCAAAAGCACCAACCAGGCAAAACAAAACAAAACAAAAAAAACGTCCCCCAGAGCCCCCAGGCTGCAGATGGCAGAGCTGGGTGGAGTCTGAACTCCATCTGTGTGGAGCCCAGCCTGGGCCCTTCGCCAGGAGCGCACTGGCCTGGCCAGTGGGGTCAGGGTGCCGCTTCCCCGGCCCCGCGCGTGGCCTTCCTTCTCTCACAGATCAGGCCTGGAGGAGGGCCGTCAGGGGAAGATTCCTGGAATCAGGCGGAGTGTGAGCCAGTCCGGAGACAGCTGTGACCTCCGGGTGCAGCGGCCGGATTCCTGGAAGCCTGCTTTCCGCTGGCAACTGGGGCGCAGGTGCCTGTGCTTATGGGCAGCTCCGGCAATGGCACTGAGGGCGGTTCGGGGGTCTACTGGCCCCGCGGTGAGTGGGCGTTTTATTCCTGTTTGGCACCCCATGCAGTGATACTCAGGCTCTGGGGAAAAATGACCTTCCCTTTGTCTTTCTGAGCAAGGACACAAACCCTTCAAAAGACATTTGCAAACAACTTCTGGGACTTGGGTGGAGACAACCGCCTGGGGGGGTGTAGACGCAATGGCCGTGGACCGACAGTTTCCAAACTGTGGATGGGGACTCTGGCTTTTTTATTTTTTTAACTTGTTAACAGGTGGGAATTTTCCCTAAGAAATATTTAATAAATGGTGTTTGGGAAATACTCTTGACTTACCTGAGCCTACACAAGGCAGCCTGGCTGGAGGAGGTCCTGAGACCCTGTGCCTCTTCTAGACACATCCGTCCCCTGAATGATCATTTTGGAAAGACCGCCAGACCTGGTTCTGTGTCTTCCTGGCTGTGGAACCTTGGGAGTGTGCTGTGCCTGTGTCAGCCTCATTTCCTCATCTGGCAGGTGGGGCTGGATCCTGACCCCATGCACTTGTGACTTGTGTCAAGGGCTTGCCCTCGGGCCACAGGAGCCTGGATGTCTGTGACAAATGTCAGCTCTACCTGCTGGCGGGAGCACCATTTATAGCCCAGAGTAGAGCAGAAGATACAATGAGAGGTATGGTGACAAAGCATGGGAGATTCAGAACTGGTGACTGTTCTCCTGGGTGTGACTGTGGGAAGTGGGCTTCTTGGCTGGGGTGTGGGTGGCATTCTGCCTGGATCTCCCTTACATCCGGCAGGCAGCTGTCCACGGCTGCCCAGTGGCCACCCTGGGGACACCTCCTCTTCCCTGCTTCGGGAAGTCACCCCTTCTGCTTGTCCTTTCCCTCTTCGATTGGCCCAGACGCTGCAGGGCGCACTTCCAGCGTCACTGTCTCCAGGAGCAGTGCTCACGCATGTGGGGCCGGCACAGCAGCGGCCGCAGCTCTAAGTCTTGCCCCAGGCAGGTTATGGAATGTTCTTCCTTGTTTGTCCCACAGTCAGGTCTGGAGCGGCTGTCACTCTCCCAGGCTCAGAGGACGTAGCAATGACTGGGACACATGGTTATGGCACATCTGTCTGTTGCAGAAACTCTGTTGGGGTGTCATGGAGGGAGCCGGCTTGTCCCCAGCACCTAGAGTGGCAGTGGTGGATCACTGAAATGGTCCCTCTCCAGCTTTGCAAAAACAATATTGCATCATATATCAAGTTGGAAACAAGTCACCCGAAAGCCATCCATTCTAGCACACCACCCATTTCATTAAAAAATCTTCCCTTTGTGATCCTGGCAGCTGCAGACGTGTGTCAGCGGTTGCAGTGCCACTGTGTCACTGTGTGTGTGGCCCAGGCTGGTCCCTCAGTGGCTGAGCCTTCCTTTCTTCAGAGCTAGAGAGAGAGCAGGGTCCTATATGTCCGTGTAGGACCAGGGAGGAAGCATGCGCGATGGAGACCAGGCAAGGCAGCCACCGCCTGGGCCTTGTGACTCATCGGAAGTGCAGGCATGAACGAGGGCATCTCTCCTTAGTTACCACTGAAGATCCTTCATGCTCGGGTTCCCGCCTTTCTGCTTCCCCCTCCCAACACACACACACACCTGCCTTTGCTTTTATATGGAGCTGGAAGGGAGTTCAAAGCCAAAGGGGCTTTAAGGGATCTTCTCAGTAGGAAACTCCAAGCGGACATGCAAGTTGACAATGTTGGATGCTTCCAGATCTTTTCAAATCCCCCCACCCCTCATCCATGTTGGGTCTATCTTGACTCAAAATCTCGCTGCTTGCTGGGTAGCAGTAAAGTCCTTAAACTGGGGCTGCAAGCTCACCTCAAAGGTCACCCAGGCTAGAGAGCTGGGGGCTGACTGGGGTTTAAATGAGCCTTGGCAGTGATGGGACATGTCCCACCTGCAGGGCAGCCTTTCCTTGTCCTACTCGGTGCTGCTGGGGTTCAGATTCTTCAGGAAAAAACCAGGGGTCCAATTTATAGGCGACATTTCCCCCAGTTTTAGGATTCTGTGTGGACCAAGCAAAACATGTTTGTGAGTGGGGGTCCAGGGTGGGCATCCTTCAGGAGAAAGGGCGGGCAGCTGGGCCACTTACTGTCCTCGGTGGTCAGCACAGAGCTTGCCCTAGAGGAAAGACTGAAGAGTTGAGGTTTCTCATAGACTTAAGATTTGGACAGAAGGCTTTTTTCACTCATTCATTTGTTCACTTATTTATATGTTCCTTCAGCAAATATTTGTTGTGCACTCACCACGAGAACCAGGCACCGTCCTAGGTGACAGTTCCAAAACCACCTGCTGTTCTATGTACTTGGGGAGCAGCAGGAAGAGAGAAGGTGATTGTCAGGGGAGGGACATTTGGAATATTAAGTAGATTCATTAGGAAAGGCCTCCCTGAGAAGTTAACGTCTGAGGGAAGCAATAGAGGAAGGGTAAACTGTTTAGCTATCTGAGGGAAGACTGTTCCAGACAGATGTGGCATGTGCAAAGGCCCTGAGGCAGGAGCATGCTTGCCACATTGAAGGATAAGCAAAGGGGCCAGTGTGGCTGGAATAGTGTGAGGTGAAGATAGGAGATGAGGGCAGGGAGGTAATGGGGGACAGATCATATGGGGACTTGGAGGCCACGGGAGGACTTAGGTTCTGATCCGAGTGAACTGGGAATCTGAGAAGGGTAGGGGCACAGCCTATCTTAGTTTAAGATAGGGTCCTCTGGCCACTGTGTGGGTAAGGACAGACACAGGGAAACCCCTGTAGAGGCACAGTGACAGTCTGGGTCTGAGACGACCTTGCTTACCGAGGAGGTGCGAGAAGTGATTGATTCTAGATACAATGGGAGGTGGGAACCCTGTCAGGGTGTGAGAGCTAAAGAGAAATCAAGGGAGACACCAGGACTTGACTTGAGCAGTTGCGAGGACGGAATTGCCACTTAGTGAACTGGGGACGCATTGAAGATGTGTCATGTGCCCTCAGTGGGCTTATGGCTTGTGGGACATCTGTCCAGACATCACACACAAAGGGAAAATTATAAGGTGACAGCCTGTTGGAGAAGATCAGTGCACGGTAGTTGCTAGAGGGCAGTGTCCTGCAGGGGACAGCAGTGTGCAGGCCTCTGGGTGGGCGGAAAGTCTGGAGACCAGTCCAGGGTTGGAGAAGGAATTTGTACTTTATCTTCTGGGAAGTCATCAAGGGTTTTGAGCAGGAGAGAGAGAGCATTTGATGTCATCACAGTTGTGTACTCTGATAATACCCCTTGGGCTGGAGTGTGGAGAACGCATGGTACGAAGGCTGGGACTGAGGCCAGATGGAGGCCCAGAAGGCTGCGGGGAGGGGCTCGCCCTGCAGGTGGGAATCCCCAGGCTGGGTTGGTGGGACAGGAGGTGAGAACAGGCCCTCACAGGGGCGGCTGGGAGAGTCTGCAGGGTGGCCAGCCACATGGTCAGGCTCATGCCCCTCAGTCAGGGAGGCTGGACCCTGCTGGGCCACAGGGCTGGCGGGAGCGGGAGTGAGCCCTCATTTTCTCTCATCTTCTGAAAACTCTTCTTTTCTTTTTCAAGGTGAAAAATGTCGCAGCTTCATTGACCTGGCCCCAGCATCGGAGAAAGGTAAGCGTGGCCCCATGCCTGTGAGTGTGCCTCTCCCTCTCCAGGGACACGGTCATCCAGGTGGCTTCCCGCTGCTTCAAGAGCCACTGTCTCCCTGGGGAATGGTGCCCTGGGATGAATCCTGTTGCAAAGCTGAGGGTTGAGCAGTGATGTGGGAGAGGTGGGAGCAGCGGGCCCACCTTCCCTGGCCGCCGCCATCCCTGGCATCGCCTCCAGCTGTCCCTGTGTAGTCTCACAGGCATAGGGCTGTCCAGCCCGACTGGACGCTGCTGAGCTGAGAGGTCTCATCGTGTGAGGGCCCAGCAGCAGGGATTCCGAGCCCATGTGACACTCTGGGTAGCAGGTGTGGCCTCAGGATGGGGTATAACAACCCACAGTAAAATCACTGTCTTCTGGGAGATTTATTTCTCTTACAAAAGTTTGAAAGCAGGCACTTGGGTGCCTCTGCCCCGTGAAGTCCCCAGGGCCCAGGCCCCTCTGGCCTCTTTGCATTATTCCTGTGGCTTTTTCCTCCTGGTCTAGGGCTGGAGCTCCAACAGTCACATCTGCATTCTGGGTGGCAGGCCAAAGGAAGGGCAAAGAGGAAAGGGCAGAGGTCACAAGGGCTTAGGTTCCAGAAGTAGCCTCACACGTCTGCTCATCTCTCCTTGGCCAAACTTGCACCCATGGCCACGCTGCAAAGAGGTTGGGAAATGAGGACTTTGTTCTGGGAAAGGGCTTTCATTATTATGAGAGGACGGGAGATGGATGCTGGTGGGTGCGTGGTCACAGGAATGTAGGGGCTTGGCTGTCTCCCCTCCCATGCCCCCGCCACCCAGGAGCGCGACTACAAGAGAGAGCAGGTGTGCGTGTCACTTCCTGCAGTCTGGAGGAGGAGAGGCCTCTGGTCTGGAGCGAGGCTGGAGAAGCAGGCCAAAGTCCAGGCCTATCAACTGTCCCCACGTGTGAAACTTGGGCCTGTTTGCCTCAGGAGACTCTTAGGTTCAGGGTGTGTAGCCGCCTGTGCCCTCAGCAGCGGGCCAAGCCTGAGGCTTCCTGTGGCCTCAGCAGTCTCTGGGACTGGGGGGGCCACGTCTCTGACCCTCCCAGATGTGGGTATGGGGGACGGAGGTCATGGGTCAGGGAGGCTGGTGACATGCCCGTCACACAGACACCATCTCCTTGGAGAGCTCCAGCCAAGTAAGTGATAGTTGGTAGACACAAGGGGCATGTGATGGGGACCCACAGGGCCCACAGGCCCTAGGAAGTGGCCATGTCTCAGGCCGAGCAGGTTTTTGGCAGGGGGATTGCCTCCGGGTGTCCTCGGCTTCCCCAAGGCCGTGTCCCATTGCCTGCTCCAGGTGCCATCCCTGGAGCCTTGGGCTGAGCCACTCAGGCTGAAGTCTCCGGGGGCACTCGGGTAACAAGTACTAATGAGCTGGCGCTGCCAGGTAAGTGCAGTGACTGTGCCAAGTGCGTGAACCTACCCCACCACCGGGGAGGAAGGATTGCCATTCCCACCCCACTTGACAGATGAGGAAACTGAGGCTTAGAGAGGTCCATCTCTCTAAGTCTCCTGTCCCCAGGGCTCCTCACCCCCATCATACTGCATCGAGGGAGCCCAGGCCGGAGGCAGCCCCTCAGTGTCACCCCAGACCTCCCGGCTCAGATCTGCTCCAAATCTGGTTCCCAGGAGGCATGGCCTCTGTGTGCTTGCATGTACATGTAAGTGAGCGACTGAGGGTGTATGCACATGTGTGAATGCGTGGGAGCAGCTGGGGAGGTGTGTGTCCAAGCTTGGGCCTGTATGGATGTGTGTGTGCATGTGGGAGTGTGCCTGTGCACACGTGGGAGTGTGTGTCTATGCACACGTGGGAGTGTGTGTCTGTACACACATGGGTGTGCATGCACATGGGAGTGTGTGCACACATGGATGTGTGTGCACATGGGAGTGTGTGCACATGTGTGCGTGTGTGCATGCACAAGTGTGCGTGTGCATGTGGGAGTGTGTCTGTGCATTCATGGGTGTGTGTGCACGTGGGAGTGTGTCTATATGCACACATGGGTATGTGTGTGCATGTGGGAGTGTGTGTCTGTGCATGCATGGATGTGTGCACATGGGAGTGTGTGTCTGTGCACATGTGGGTGTGTTCATGCACACACAAGTGTGCATGTGCACGTGTGAATGTGTGTGCATGCATGGGTGTGTGTGCACGTGGGAGTATGTCTGTATGCACACATTGCTATGTGTGTGCACGCATGGATATGTGTGCGCACGTGGGAGTGTGTATCTGTGTGCATGCATGGGTATGTGTGTGCACGTGGGAGTGTGTGTGCACACATGGATATGTATGCATGTGGGAGTGTGTGTGCACACATGGGTGTGCATGTGCACGTGGGAGCTTATGTGGGCGTCTGCACATAGTGTGTCCACACAGTGACTGGTGGGTTGCTGAGGCCTCATCCCCGGGGGCCACCAGAGCTTTATTCCTGCTCTTTCATGAGGACCGAGGGCCCCGGAGAGCTTGCGTCTTTGTGTTTTACTGGCCTCATGATTTTACTTCAGTACTTGGAAGCTGGGGCAAGGGTCTTCTGGCTGTGTCTATAAAGACACAGGCCTTACAAGGGGGCTGAGTCAGCGAAGATGCAGGGCGGTCTCCTGCACTTGATGCCTTTACACTTCTGCTGTCTCTCAGGACAGGTCATGGGTGGCCTGTCCTCCAAAGCACCTCCAGCGGGTAGTGCTCAGGGATCTGTCCATCTGCCCCCTGTGTCCTCACCGCACGGCTGTCCTTTTGCACAAGAGGAACCCGAGTGCAGCGCTGAGTGACCTGTTGGGGCTGCAGGGGTCTCGGGCCCAGGTGTCCAGAACACATCTCTCCCAGATATCACTCTGCACCTGCTCTGTGACCACAAAGAGGACATGGCACTGCCACCCACTGACTTGATGCAGGGTTTACCATGCGCCGGAACTGTTCAGCAAACACCCTGCTTTACAGACGAGGAGGCAGAGGCACGGAGAGTCCATTGACCCGCTTCAGGTCACACAGTTAGGATGCTGGGATCTACACCTTGAGCCGTCTGCCTCTTAACTGCCTGGTTCTTCCACTGAAAAGCCAGGCCTTCTGAGACTGTGTCGGGTGGGGGTGAGCAGGCACTGCTGTGAGTGTGCAAGTGTGTGTGTGCACCGGCATGTGTATAGGTGAGCCCGTGTGCGCTTGGGCCAGAGGCACACACATGCACATGTGTGAGAACACATGTACCTGTGTGCGTGCCAGTTGGACGCGTGTCTGAGCCTTCCCTGCCTGGGCTGAGCCCACGGGAGCTGGAGGGTGTGTGTGCGCCCCCGCTTCAGCCTTCAGCACGGCCACACCTCCTCAGGAATTTCTCCGTTGCTTGCCTGCCCTTGCCCCTGGCAAAATATTTGTCCCTCATCAGTGTTCCTGCCATGCACACGTTATTCTTCATCTTCCTGGGCACTCATTCTTGTTTGTGTTTCACAGGGGAAATATCTTTGTGTTTTACACGCGCCTAAGCCCCATCCATTTCTCATCTGGATTCTTGCCACCGTTTCTTAACAGGTTCCCTCCTTCCTCTGCGTGTCCCCCGATTCACTTGCAGCCAGAATGAGCTTTTGAAGGCATCAATCATCGTGTGTGGCTCCCTTGTTCAAAACCCTCCCTGGGCTTCCCCTTCACTAGAATAAAGTCAGCCGTGGCCTTGGAGGTCTGTGGAACTGGGCCCAGGTCCCCCAGGGTCCCATCTCCTGCTGTCTCTCCTGCCCCACCACACCCCAGCTCTCCAAACCCATGGGTGCCTCAGGGCCTTTGCACATGTGGTGCCTCCCCTGGAACATGGGCTCTCCACGTGGCTGCTCCCTTTTTGTCCTTCAGGTTTCGGTTCGAATGTCACATCTTCAGGGAGGCCTTGCTGATGATCAGCCCTCCCTGCTGCTCAGTCCCCTCTACCTGTCCATGTGTGAGTGTCTCCATATCACTTTCCAGCCCCTCAAGTGTCGTCCGCGTGTGTTGCGTCAACCACAGACTCCCCACGTGGATTCTGTCTGGTTTCCAGAGCAGCGCCTGGAGCTGAAAAGAGCTCCTGAGATTTGAATGAGTGAAAAGTGAACATTGATTTTAAACAGCAAGCACTCCTGTTGTCAACATTGTAACAACTCCTAAATGTGTAAAGGAGAAATGACAGGCTCTTCGGAACCCACTGTTAAATATTCACCAGTAATGACTTGACTTCTCAGTCCTTGAAGATAGAGATTGATGCATCAGTAGACAGATGGAGGCACATTATACCTATAGATACATAATGCATGTACAATGGATGACTTTTTGCATCACTGCATAGAGCTCACCCTCATCTCTTAGAACAAGCCCCTATATTCCATCATGTAGAGACAGTTGACTTAACCAGGCTGTGGCTAGACATTCAGATGATGTCTAGCTGCACACATATATCTTTCTCCCTCACCAGGCTGGGCCCTCCAAGGTGGCAGTGGTTTCTTAATTACCTGTGGGCCTCTAGGGCCCAGCCCTGCATGGAGCATGCCTGGCAAGGCAGGGTGATAAGCTCTCCAGCAGAGAGCTGCACCATGGTCGAGGGAGGTAGAGGAGGAGGAAGGTGCTGGAGATGCCAGCGCTGCTCATGGAGACAAAATGCACACGCAGGTGAGCAGTAATGTCTGCTTGTTCTGTGTGAGAGATGGAGATGCAGAGGAAAAGCTTCCTGGGTGTCTTCGTCTTCCTCCTGAAGTAGGCTGACCACAGGTCCCATTTCAAATGGGTCAGTGTCACTGTTTTCATATTTCCTGACTGTTCTGTCGTTTTCGTATCACTGTCAATTTTGTCCCATTTTTAATAAATCAAGGTAATCTTTAATGTGTGACAAAGGGGCCAATTGAGTTCCACTGGACTCAGTCTGTCGAGCAGCCCAAAAGCAGCTGCCCCTTTTGCCTCGCGTTATAGACGGCCCTTGCCGGCACTGATTGCGGCGGGCCTTGGCTGCTACTGCTGCTCCCACCCTGTGAGGAAACAGGAGCTGCAGGAGGAGGATTCTTCCTACCCTGGCTGTGTGTGCACCTGTTTCTTCAAAGGGGGCAGAACAACACGGCATGGTCAAGCTGGAGGAAAGTACTATGGAAGTTACGCCTGGCACTGTGGGAGCGATCTCTGGCACTCTGAGGTTTATGGGGCTGGTTAAAAAAGCACATGTTTTAGGCAGGGCATTTAGAATGGGGCTAATAGGGGCACCGAATTTGGTTTTCATCTAAGGTGCCAAAATTCCTTGTACCAGCTGTGCTCGTTTGTACGAAGTCCTACAGACTGCACTTCATTACTGTGCAATCACTGATAGGCATCACATAGCACTTACTTGTTTCTGGCCTGGCTGCTCAGCTCTTGCTCAGATTGTTCCACCTCTTCCCCTCTCCTGAGTCACCAGCACATAACCCGTCCTATCTTTGCCATCCTAATGTCCCGTTTTTGTCTGAAGGGAATGTAGTCAGCCTATCCTTAAGGGTCTCCTTGTCTCTCAATATCTTGGTCTCTATTCATGGGGACAAGGTTTTCCTAAAAAATAATTGTACCCAACTGGACACTCTTCACCCTGTGTGCTGAGTAGCAGGCGCCCCGAGCATGGACCCGGCATTTGTGTTTTGCTCATGTTTGTGGTTGCTCTGGGTTTAGCTGGTATAGTGGGCTGGGCTCCAGGGTCTCCACGCATGTTTGTTCTGGGGACAGGGAGAGAGTCTGAAAGATGCCTAACTTTAAACCTTTGCTTGCGTCATGTCCACTAGTATTCCTTTATCCAAAGCAAGTGACATGACCAAGTCCAACATCAATGGGGCAGGAAGCCTGGAGCCGCTGGAGGGGCGGCTGGAGGGGCGGCTACAGTGGGAGCAAGTTCTGCTCAACAAGAATCTCTCTGCCATGCCTGAGCCTGCTGGCTGGCTGAGGGTGTGCAGGACCCGGTGCAGCTGGGATTCTCACTAACTTGTTCGTAGGTCCTCTCTGCTCGTTGTTGTCCCCAAGTGTCCAATCTATTTCTCCAAAAGTGACCTACATATTTGGGTGAGATAACACGCTATTCATTTCCTCACCTGCTGTGGGAACTGAACTTGGGGGGCACAAAGATGAATGAGTTGAAAGTCCCTGCCTTCCAGAAGGGGCTCACTGAGAGAGCGATAAGGGGGTGGCTGTCAGATGCGTGGAAGGTGCATAAAGAACCCACCTCCCCTGGAGATGGCTGAGGAAGGCAGCGCTGCTCCCGCAGAGTCCCTGGGGGTGTCCAGGGTCTCCACTTCTTGTTTTGTTAACAGGACCCCCTATAAAGATGTGTCCCACCTTATTTGTCAAGCTGTGACTTGACTAAGCTTCCAGTTCCTAAATGCCCTCCCAGAGAGAGGGATGGATGGATACATGGACGGAGCGTCTCATGATCTCACTTGCCATCAAAGCTGTACCAGGAGCTCCCGAACTGCTAGTCCAACTCCTCCTCTCAGCCTTGTGGAGCTGGGTCCCCTGGCAGCACTGGAGAGAGGGGAGAGTGTGGCCAGGTGTGCTTACGGAGTGTTTCCTCTGCGCCTCTCACATCCCTCTCTCCTCCCAGAGGTCCTCCCCCTGGGCTCTGTGCTTCTCCCCGACTCCTCTTTAGTTTCCTTTACACTCTCATCTTCTTCCGTCCCCTCCAGGCCTCATGGTCCTCCCATGTTTCCACCCCGCTCCCTGCTCCTGAACGCTCTTCATGGCGTATCCACATGGCGTTGGGGAACATATAGTTAGGGTGTACACATCCTGGAACACATAAATAATCTATACACTCTATATAATTTATCATATATCATTTAATATAATGTATAATTTATCATATAACATATGAATATAATTTGTCATATCATATCATACATCATTTTGAAAACGAAATCAAATTTTAACGCACGAACCCTCTTTCTTCTTCATCCTTGACTCTGCCTCCACCATCATCTGCTCTGTCTCCCAAGTCAGGGACTGCCCTCAACTCCTCCTTGTCCAATGGCCATGCTTTGACAAGTCCAGTTTCTTTTGTTTCTGAAATGCGGTAGACATCCCGACTCCTCTTTCTCTCTGTCGCCTGGCTCAGCTTCTCACCACTCCGCTCTTACTGTTACAAAGCTTGCTTCTTAGCTGGCGCCCCAGGCTCTTCTCTATGCCACTTGGAATCCATCCTTTAATGTCCATCAACATGCACAGTGAAAGAGTCTTCAGCAAGAAGGACGATTATTCTACAGCTGCTCCCAACAGCATGGATGTTGAGCAGAAGAGGCCGGATTTAAATGAATATCCGTGACATGACTCCATGTATATGAAACTAGAAAACAGGTATCAAGGTTTTATACCATTAGAAGTCAGGACAGTGATCGAAAATCCATCAGGCTCCCGCTTAAAACCCTTTCCTGGCTCCAAACCCACATAGGACATTTTAACACGGTGTTTGCAGCCTTTTGTGACTTAGGACCTGCCTGCCCTTTTCTCTCCATCTCCTTCAACGCCTGCATGGACCTTATGCTCCAGCCCTGCCGTAGCACACGTCCCGATTCCCCACCTTCTCTCACGCTCTCCTCCTTTGTGTATGTACTTCCCTCTGCCGGGCCCAACTTTATCATCTTGTTTGCCTTGAAAACACCTATGCATACTTCAAAGCCATCTTAGACATGACATCTTCTGAAAAGTCATCCCTAAACCCCAGAGGTACCTGGAGTGACTGGTCCTGTGAGCACCTATCACACTGCCTTGAGGTGATCTCTTCCACCTGAGTGGACACCCCCTGAGGACAGGCATTAACCTTTCCGAAACTCTTGGGCCCCAAATGGGGCTGGCACACAGCAGGAACTGAACTAAATTTTCTTGAAGGAAGGAAGAAATAAAGGGAGGGAGGGGGAATCAAAGAGGGAAGCAGGGAGGATGCAGCCGTGTACAAAGCCTGAGAAGCTCACTCGGATGTGGAAACCAGGACTCCAGAAGCCGAGGTCTGCTCTGACCCAGCTGCGCTGAGCTGCCTTTGAAGTCTTCCCTGCTCTCTGCCTCTTTTCCCCAGTGAGCTGGGCTTTCTGACAGCCACCAGCCAGCAATTTTTGTGAAACAGTCTCCAAAGCTGGTAGTTTTCATTCATTTCATATTTCGGGGATGTGTAGCAAGGTGATGGCGCCCTGGCCACAGTCCCGGGTCTCCTGTGAGCCACTTCTCACTTCAGTTCCTCTGTTAGTCTCTTGTTGGTCCCCTGAACCTCTCTGTGCTCCATCTGAAATCGATTTACAATTCTGTTGCTCGCTTAATTTATTTAGTGCATTTTATTGATTTATGTCATAGAACTGAAACATGCATAGATCAGAACATGCTGAGCAGGGAAGGGAGAGGAGAACGCACTTCCATTGCCGTCCAAGCTGACACGGGCGCTAGGGTCGGCCTGCTGGCCACGACCCAAACACGCTGGGCGGCCACGCATCCCAGTGCCCTGCGTGAATCCGCACTGTCTCTTCACCCCTGGTGGCCGGGGGGAGTTTCCCATCAGTCCTCACGAGCCAACGCCAAGGTCCGTCTCTGCAGGGGCCCCTCTCTCACCCGCTGAGATGAGTCACTTACTCCCGCTCAAGGCGCCCAGCACCCATCCAGGCCACCCAGTATGCACCTGTGGCCCCCAATGTGGTTTCGGAGTCTTCCTTCCCAAAGAGACAGACAGGTCAGGACACAGAGGAAGGGGACAACCAGAGAGGTCCACCTGTCCATGATTTCTGCACACCTGCCATACTCGGGCAATGTGGAGATAATTCCTGCAGCCCCTGCCCGAGGAGGGAGTGTCCGTCATCTGAAGGGTCCAGTCCTTGCACTGGCTCGGAGAAGCAGAGCTCGGCCACACTCCTGCAGGAAGAGGTGGTTCCATGGACATTCTTGACAGACTCACAACATCTACAGCCTCCCCTGGTGCTGTCTAACCCCGGGAGCTGGGCAGTTTGCAGCTTGCTCTCAGGATGGGCCACACTGACCTTTGTCCACCTCACCTTGGGCCATTGGTCAGCCTCCCTCAGTGCCAGGCTGTGTGTGCCAGGAATTGCACAAAGAGAATTACTCACCAATTCCACCAGTGGGGAGGCGGACAGCGGGCACAAAGTCACATCTGTGAGTCAGGCCCAGTGGGGTGGACAGAGGGCTTGAAGGAATGATGACAGCCCAGAAGGCTGCATGGAGGAGGGTCCTATGGGGACAATCCTGAGGGAGGAGTCTCATTTCTTCTAGAACCCAAAGAACACCAGGGGAGGTCATTCCTGGTAGAATGAATGTTAAGTGCAAAGGGGTGAGACCAAGTATCCTCAGCGCTGGACATGAGGCAGGAGCACAGGCATTTGCTGAAAGACTGAGCAGGGGACGGAGCCCAGGGTGGTTGCTGCTTGTTCAAGGTCACATCGCAAGTCAAGGTGGGAGTCGTGCTCATCCTCCAGACTCCTGATCTCTAAGCAGCCCCCGCCTGCCCTGCCTGCCTGCCCACCCGCCCATCCTGCCTGCCCCTCCATCCTCATCCTCTGACGTCCCCGCAGCCCTCTGCCTCCCCCTTTCTGAGGTGCCGGTTCGCCACTTTCTCTTCGGAATTTCTGGATTTCTCTAATTACGTGCTCTTATTAAAGGTGATTAAGTCCCTGGGCCTGGTGGAAGGCTGCTCCCGGAGATCACAACGGCTCATAATTGCTTTAGTTGCTCTAATTCCAATTATTCAAGATTATCTTTCCAGGTAATTAGGTGTCTGGGCAGTCTCGCCTGCTCACTCGCTCACAGAGTGTCATATTAGCCCCCAAAGGTGACTAAGCCTTTCATGTTTCATCACTGGCAACAGTTTCTCCATAGTGAAAAGACTCGTTAAGTGTAAACAGTGGTAATTTAAATTTCTAAATGACTCTTTGGTCTGATCACACTTTAATATGAGAAATTACCTCAGATGCTGAAGTCCAGCTCTTGACCTGTCTGAGTAGAGGTATTGGCAGTGTGGAGGGGTGAGGCGGGAATAGGGTTTACTGAGCCACATAGGTTCTGAGGAATTGGATTGAAGTCCCCTTTTCACACTCCAGGAAAGTCTTTCCATGGACTGGTTCCTCTTGGCTGCCTGCCTGGATGAGAGGTGCTTACTGGGTGGGGAGTTACTTCTCTGCACTGGGGTAGATTTTGCAACCAGGCTCTTCTATTTGGCCCAAGCCCTGAATTCATAAAGGACCTTCCCTGTAGATATAAGATAATTCCTTCAAATGAAATTAGGCAACCAGTTATAAGTCAGGGCCGCTACATATAGTTGTAAAGGTTATTCATTGTGCAATTTGGGGGGGTCATGATTTATTATACTCTGGCCTATCTGAATGGCATAGGGTTGGGCAGTGCACAACCTGTACAGCTGTATGTGGTTGCCAGAGAAACACAGATGGGGTGAAAAGAAGATTCCATTCATCATGCAAGTCTATGTCTGCACCTCATTGCTGCACGACATTGCCTCTGGTGAGCTGGGAATTTATAACCCTATTTTATTCTATTTCCCTGTTTTAATCGATATAATTTCATTGGTATAATTTACAAACAGTGAAACGCACAGGTTTGGGTGTACAGTTCAAGAGTTTCAAGAAATGCCTCTATCGGTGTTATCCGCATCTTCTTCAAGATAACAAACCAAGGTCAACCCTGTGAATGTGTTTAATGCTCTACTATCTTGACATTCTTAATAGCTTTTTTTTTTTTTTAAAACAAGTACCCTGTATTCCATTTTGCACAAATTGGGCTGTGTCTCCCCCCACCTCCTCATCTTATTATTTACCACTTACTATTTCACTTTCCATTGATTCACTTAGAAAGTCTAATTATTTTAGTGTCGTCCTGAGCAATGGTATCTGTCAACTCATGGTTTTCACATGCCCAGTTACTTTTTCCAAAATGCTTCCAAATAAATCTGAAGAATAATAATCATACCCAGAATTAATTTCTGCTTTCCAATGTGTCAGGCCTAGCTGCACCTCCACCAACAAGATGAGGTGTTTGCCATTACTCCCCCATGCTATGGGTGGGGAAACTGAGGCTTAGAGAGGACCAGTTGCCTTGTCCAAGCCCACGTGGGTGTGATGGCAGATTGGGGAGGACCCAGGCAGGTGGCGGCCAAGGACTGCGCTTCATCCTGGCACTTAGGGCCGTGATTGGGGCTGCTAGGCTGGAAAAGGATCCCAAACCAGCAGCCACAGGGGGGGCTGAAACCCATCAGGGGAGAGGACAAGGTGGTGTCAGGAGGACACTCGCCATTCTCCCGGACAGCGTGCCTCTTTCCTCCGCCTCCCTGTATCACTCTTCCTTTTCCAAGACAGGAGTGGAGCCCTCATGCAGTGGAGAGGTCAGCAAGGCCACAGAGCTGCCCCACTGCTGCAACCTGCAGATGGGGAAACTGGGGCCCGGAGACAAAGGTCTGCCATGGATGGTGGAGAGAGGGTGCTGACTGCATACTAGTCCTTGAGAAAGGGCAGCCCCCTGCCCCCGCCCCAGCCCGGCCTGGCACCTACAGCGAGTACTCATTGAGCGCCGACTGCATACCTCTCAGACACATTATCCCACTGAGTCCTCTTAACAGCCCGCAGAGTGGGTGGCACGACCCCCTTCTACCTCGGGAAGCCGAGGCTCAGACCAGTTAAAGAACTTGCTCCAGGTCCTGGTAGTGGCCGAACTGGGTTTTAAATGCAGAGCTTCGGTGCAGTGTGAATGCAGAAGCCCAGGCTCTGGGTCACACCCACTCTGCGGTGCGCCTGCTGCTCAGGTTTTTATGGGCAAATGGAGAAAGAAAATCTATTTTGCGGGACTCTTCTGAACGTCAAATGGAATCATGCATGTGAGGGGGACGGACAGGGCCTGACTCACGCAAAACCACTAGACTATTCCGCTGTTTCCCCCATCTCCGTTTGACCCAGCCAGCTGGAAAGCTAACTTGGAAAGTAACTCGATGTGTGTTTATTTCTACTTAACCAACCCTCAACTAAGCTTTATTGAATAACGCACAGCATCCTTTCCACTGCCAGAGACACCCCTACCCCTGATTTCATTTCATTTGAGTTTTGGAGGGGTCAGCGCTATTATCTCTGGTTTACACTCCACCCCCCCCAAAAAAAAAAAAACCCAATAACAAAAAAACAAAAACAGCCTTAGACAAGTTGAGTCACTTGCTGGAGGTCACACAGCAAAGCGCTTGCTATTTCTGTGTCCCCTCTGTCTCCTGCCTCTCTTGCTCCTCGGGCCCAGGATGTTCTTGAGTCTGTGCTGCCCCAGCCAGGCAGCCCCATTGGCTCACAGTTGTTGGGCTGCATGGAGCAGAGGGAGGCAGCAGCTGAGGGGACCCATGGCTGCTCCTGCTCCCGGCACCCTTTGCTCCTCTCGCATCCCATCTGTGGCTCCTGCAGCCTTATCTCTTGCAGCCATCTGCTGGGCTCCCTGGCCCCCGCCAAACCTGGGATGTAATGGATCCCCCCAAACATGCTGCCTTTTGCTGCCGTGAGGAACTGAGGGGCTCAAGCCAGCACTGAGTCCCGAGACTCTATCCATGCCTAGAAACCACCAGGAAGGGCTGTTCCTAGAGGGCCGACGTCCGGGCCGATTTGCTGCCCTGGAACTGGCTCTTGCCGGCCCGACTTAGGTTCCCCGCGCCAGACCCGACTCCCTCAGGCTCTGCCTGAAATTTCATTTTGAGTTTAAAACATTCTGAATCTCTTGGCAGGGGTGCCTTGGCTCCTGCTTGTCCACAGAATTTCTGTCCTCTTGGGCTTCTGATTTCCAGCATGTGTTTTGCCAAAGGCAGACAGCAACTGATGCAGGATGGTGGTGGCGGGGCAACTGGGGACAGGAATCGAAGGAATGTTTTCTCTAAGGTCGAGTCTGATGGGTCTCATCACCCAACCCCTCTCCGGGCCCAGTTCTGGTCAGCCGGGCTGGTGCCGTCAATTTTATTCATTAGTTTTAATTAAACAACAAAGAATTTTAGTACCAGGTTTACTGAGATATAATTCATTTGTACAGTTGGCCTGCCTTTGGGTCCCAGGTCCGGTGTCATCTGGAACTGGCCCCAGACACGGAGGGCAGGGAGAGATGGAGCAAGGCAGTCTCCCTGGGCTGGAGGTGGCAGTTTTAATGCCCAAGGGAACTCACCTAGAGGCTTTGTCTTGGGTAAGACAAGGCGGTATTCATACCCACCCCCCAAATTTTCAAGCTTTCTGCAGAGGCTTTACCTGGGTTTCATTGCAGGCACTGTCCACATGGTCTTGGCAACACACTTTGTCTCAGGGATGTGTCCTTGGGAAAATTCTGGGAACAGAAAAGACAAATAAAATGTTCATGGGGTGGATTTGGTGGGTTTGGGGCGTGACGAGCCTTTAACTGCCTGTCCCAGTTCTCAGGTCAGCAGGTGGCCATATTGTTTTATTTTTTTTAATTTAATTGAAAAAACTTTTTATTTTTACACATTAAAATAAACTCATAAGTATAGGTTCCCCATTCCTCATATATACGTCAACACACCCTGTCCTCCACCAAATTACCAAGAGTTCTTCACCTTTGTCTAGCGGGAGTGGGCTCCCACCTCCCTGCACCCCCATCCCATTCCCTGTTGATCACCTCAGTTTTGTTGCAAGTGTCTAAGGGGTGGTTGAGTTTCATCTGTTCCTTTGTTTTGTCTGTTCACAATCTACCTATGAGTGAGGTCACCTGGTCTCTACCTTTCTTCTTTTGACTTGTTTCATTTAGCATCATCCCCTCTAGTTCCATCCATGCTGACTCAAATGACAGGGTTTTGTCTCTTCTCAGGGCTGCGTAGTGTTCCATTGTGTACATGGACCAATCTTCTCTATCCATCATCTTACATGGGGCATTTAGGTAGTGTACAGTTCTTAGCTATTGTCCCTGGGGCTGCAGTAAACATGGGGGTTCACAAATCTCTGTGAGTAAGTATTTTTGTATCTATTGGGTAAACACCCAGCAATGGGATGACGGTATCATATGAGATTTCCATCTTCAATTTTTGAGGAATCTCCAAACTGTTTTCCATAGGGGTTGCACTAATTTGCACTCCCACCAACAGTGCAAAAGTGTTCCCTTTCTCCACATCCTTGCCAACATTTGTTGTTTCCCAACTTTTGGATAATAGCCAGTCTCTCAGGTTAAGGCGATATCTCATTGTTGTTTTAATTTGCATTTCCCTGATAGGGAGTAGGAACATAATTTCATGTGCCTATTGGCTGTCTGTATATCCTCTTTGGAAAAGTGCCTCTCCAATTCCTCTTCCCATTTTTTGATTGGATTGCCTGTTTTTCTGTTATTAAGCATTATGAGTTCTTTGTATATTTTAGATATTAAGTCCTTGTCAGAAATAGGCCATATTGTTTTGATTGCCTTCCTGCAAATCCACATACAGTGTGAAGTCTGAGTGTGCAATGTCTAGTGGATTCACGGAGTTGTACCTCCATCACCACAGTCAATCGTGAGCATTTTCGTCCCCTCTAAAGATACACTATTCCCTTTAGCCTTTACCCCTCAATTCACTCATTCTTCCGCAATCAAGTAAACTTTCTGTCTCTGTAGATTTGACAGTTCTGGACACCTAGAAATAGAAGCATGTAATATCAGGACTTTTGTGACTGACTTCTTTCACTTAGCATAATATTTTCAAGGATTATCTACATTGTGACATGTCAGTGCTTCATTCCTCTTTATCACCAAATGGTATTATGTTGTGTGACTATATCACATTTTTTGCCTACTGCTTATTTATTAAACATTTTTTTAAAATTGGAAGATGTGGTACAATTTAAAAAAGTACATAAAATATAAATGTACAGTTTACTAACTTGTTAAAAAACAAAAACTTTATTACCACTGAAGTCAAGAAAGAGATCAGTGCTGGCTCCTTGTGTGCCCTTTCCTGAGCCCTACCAATTCTTATTTATACAGCTGTCGGGCTATATTTCCTTCCTTCTATCCAGCTACTCATCCATCCATCTATCCATCCATCCATCCAACCAACCATCCCTTCATCTATCCATCCAACCATCCATCCAACCAACCATCCATTCATCTATCCATCCAACCATCCATCCTTCCATCTACCCATTTTCCTTTCCATCCACCCATCCATCCGTCCTTCCATCTACCCACCTTTCTTTCCTTCCATCCGTTCATCCAACAAGCTACCCATCCCTCCAGTAAACCTGTGTTTATCTGTGTAGGCCATACAAGGTCCTTCTTGATCTGACCTTAAAGCCTCATTAGTTCTGCTCATTCTCCAGCGGCATTTATAATACTTTGGGTCTCATGAAAAATACTCCATGTTGTCCCAGATCCATTTGTTTGGAAGCCCCTTGCAAGCCTTCGTTTGGTCCATCACTGTGCTGGTGTAAAATAATTCTGGAGTCTGGCTACTTTCCTTGGGAGATTGACTGATTCTCCCTTTTTAAGATTTCTATTCTAAGACTGTATTATATTCCTTCTAGGAAGGGGTGTGTGTATGTGTATGTGTGTGTTATGTATATGTGCATGATGTATGTGTGTAATGTGTGGTGTGTGTGTAGTGTGTGGTGTGTGTGGTATGTGTGGTGTGTGGTGTGTGTGTGTGGTGTGTGTGGTGTGTGTATGTATGTGTGTGGTGTGTGTGACATGTATGTACATGTGTGCATGTTTTGGGGTTGGTGCAGAGGCTCAGTTTCCTGTTCTACTTCAGCATCTATCCTTTTTGTCTCCCCCGTTAGTAATCCGAGCTCTGTAACCAAACACCTGCAGTCCCAGTGGCTGTTCCCTAGAAAGGAAGGTGCCCTGCTCAGGTGAAGTCCCTTGAAGGAGAACCTGTGCCAGCCCCCATCCTCATGTCCGTCCAGAGACCTGGGCTCCTTGTCCCGCGGGGATGAGTGTCTTTTCCATTCAAGCCATGGTTGGGGCAGGAGTGGGAGTGGAGAAGACGGGGTGTGGGAGGTCCCTAGGGTCCTGTTTGGGAGCAGCCCACTTCACTTCCATTTCCACCCACCTCCTCGGGCCAGAACTTGGCTCCCCAGCAGCGCCCGGCAGCAAGGGAAATAGGGAAGGCATTTTGACTGTTGTTAACTGAGTGCCCACAGGACAAGGGGTTGCACTTTGGTGACACATGGAAGCCTCTGTCATACCCTCCGACGTCCCTTCCTCTGACCCCTGGACCTGGGGAATGTTACTAACTGTGGAATGTGGACCGGAGCGGGCAAGAAAGGGGAGGTAACCTGGACCTTTCTCTTAAATATACCAGTTACAATAAAAACTGTTGCTTTTGAACTTAAAACATTCTTGCAGCTCGAAAGACTTGTTCTTGTGGCCTGAGGGCTGGCCCTGCTCTTCCTGCCGTTCCGCCCTCCCTGAGCTCCCAGCACAGGCGGGGAAAGGCCGGGGCTCAGGAAGCCTCGCTAATATCTCCAAATAGGATCCCACCACAGTGAACTCAAAGTCCCTTACACCCCTTGTTGTGCAGATTCTCCTTTCTTGCTCATTTTGAAGTCTGAGTGCCATCACCTGTCTGCTTTCAGGTCTTGATTCCCCACAGGGCACCATACTACACTCCAACAGAGGGGCTGCTTCCTAAGGGGGAGTCCCGGCAACGGTCTCTGTTCCCACGGAGGCTGGGACAGGCCCAGAAAGCCAGGCCCTCACCTCCACGGGGACTGTAGTTCCGTCCTGCCAACGCTTACGCTGCCCTTGTCAGTTACAAGGATGCTCTGTCTTGCCAGAGAATCAGAAACACAGCAGTGTTGCGGGAGCTCTGCTCACTCCCTGTCATGCTTTTGACATGGTACCTTTGGCTCAGAGCAACCCGTTCATCCCTGCCTTGTTAGTCTTGCTCTGCACAGAACTGAAGAGTCCTCTTTTGCTCTTGCCAGCAGTTCTGGCTGCTCAGCCCCTGGCGGCCGCTGCCTGCCCATCCTGACAGGTTCCGACATCTGCCTGCACAGCCTTTGACGCCTCCAGCACAGAAGCGTCTGCTCCATTCCTGCCGACTCTGACCAGTGTGTCGGGACCCATTTGATCTGTGGAAACCTCTGAGGAACTTAGACTTGTGGGCTCTTGGAAGTCAGTGGTCATTCTGTGTGACCCTCTGCCTCTCACAAGACCATCTCTCTTGGGGACAGGTCTGCCCAGAAGCAGTCATCACCTCTAGATTATCCTCCTGGCTGGGACAGATGGGGCCATACCTTGGAGAGCGCTTTCTAAATCTTTGGCACTATTGTTGGATTGGAGACTGATCAGGGCTTTTGGAGAAGATGAAAAATTGCCTGCAAGAGTCAGAAACTGGTTCAGACTAGCTTAGCCACAAAGCAGGTTGAGGGAGGTCAAACCCCAGGACCCAGAAGGAGAAGTATTCGAAGACTTGGGACCTGAGACAGGGACTAGCCACCGGAGGTCTTCACCACCACTCCTCAGCACATGTGATTCACTCTTTCCCTGTGAGGACCCCTTGTGATGACCATTGCTCCATAGTAGCCAGCAGCCCTCCAGCAATTAAGTCTCAGGGTCCAGTTTCCAAAGCCTGAGGAGAGAGAATCTGGTTCCAGCTTGAGAGGGCGCTAACTCAGGTCCAATGAGTGGAGACAGGGGGTGGGATCATTGGATCAGTTTCAGGCTGAGGTCAGTTTCAGTAAGAAGGGGTGTGGTCAGGGAGACAAGGATTGGCACTTCTGTTGTGCTAGGATAAGGAAAGTGAGCCACTGCTCATAGAAAGAGGGCAACTTCGAGCCAGGGGAACCCAAGATCAGGCTTCAAATCCCAGCTCTCATTTGTGAGTTGGGTGACCTTATCTGCTTTGAGCCTCGGTTCCCTTTTTGCAAAACAGGCAGGACCATCCCAGGTCAGGTTTCTATGAGTATCAGCATCTCCTCTCCCTTTGCCTGGGTCGTGGTGAACTGGGCAGACGGTGAAGATCAAGTGGGGTCCTGAGCGGATAGGATTGATTCCTTGGATCCAGGGTTCTTAGATTATGCACAGTTGCTGTGTGACTTCTAGGGTCAGACCTGACCACTCTCTGGGTGGGGGTCAGGCAGGAGTCACTGAGCCTTGTCGTCTTGCACCTTGCAGGCTGTATGGTCAAGACAGAGAAAGGCACCCCAAGTGGGGGGATCAGCATGTGTTAGTTCCAGAATGGATGCTTATGGCCTGTTCTGTCTGTAGCAGCAAATGGCTCTAGCTGAGTCCTGAGGGAGCAGGAAGCAGTGAGGAGCCAGCCTGGAGCAGTGAGATGGTCCCAACAAGCCTCATATGTCATGTCAAGAAACAGCCTAAGCAGACCCATGAGAGAGGGGCTATTTTGTCCCCATTTTGCACATGGACATCTGAGGCTCAGAGAGGCTAAGCTCATTACTCATATACTCGTACACAGCTTTGAAATGATGGAGCTGGGATCCAGCAATCCAATATTTTTTATTTAGAGGAAGGAAGAAATATTTTCATTTATTTTTAATTTTGCCTTTGCACCTTAGCCCTCAGTCATGAACCCGGGTCCTTGGGTTTTACATGGTCCACACTCCAGCTACCATCTCAACTGCCTTAGACACCAGGGCAGTCTCTGGTTGGCATGCCAATCCTTGCCCTGGACTTGGGGTGTCCTCCACTCCTGGTTCCCTACCACATCCTCATTTCCTTAGACATGAAACTCGTCACTCCTTTTAGAGCCTTCCTTCCCTTCCTGCCCCTCAATGGCTTTTGTTTCCTGGAAGTTTACTTAGAATTAAATGAGCTGGAGGTAAAAGATGTGAGGGGCATGATCTTCACGGTGGCACCACGGCCCACCTGTGCTTCCTTGGGGAAGACTGTCCTGCCTTCTCACCAGCGTGCTTCTCCAGCGCTGTCTCATTATTCCCTGTGGAGTTCTCATCACTGTGCCTGTAGGGCTGAAGTTGACAAATAAGTGGACTGAGATGGTGAGGAAGATTTAATTTAGTTGAGCTCCGAGCCCTGCATCCTCCTGCACTCTCTCCAGTGGAGGCAGACGGTGGGGCCTCTGCTGCAGCCTCTCGGGATAAAGGCAGACCCCACACAGAGTGGCTCGGACCTGGGACTGCATCTGAGCCTCTGGGAGACCTGAGAGTGAGGCGTCTGAGTTCTGCATTCTGTGCAGCTCCCTTCCAGAAGGAAAGGTCTAGTTCCTGAGTCAGAACCTCAGGCTGTTGTGTTTGTTTGTTTTTAATCTTATTTATTGGTACAACCAGTACTGACTAAGCACCAACTGTGGACGTCTTCAAGACTACTCGAGGTCCCTGCCTGTCTGGACTTGTGTTTGGTGAGGTCCACACTCTGGGGAAGAGAGCAAATTGATATGATTGCTCAGATCTATAGTGACTGTTGGTGGTGCGTGCAAACCTCCAATTCATTGCTCTTTATCCTCCATTGCCTCCTCCTAGTCTCTCTTCCATCCTGGCAGCCATCAATTCTGTATAAAGTAGGTTTGTATGTTTTCTGAAAAAGGCATCTTTTTTATATTTTAAATACATAATAGGTGTATTAGTCAGCTAGTTACGCAATGAAGCTGCATAACAAACCAGTCCCAATTCAATGACTTACAAAAGCAAGGATCCTTTTTCTTGTTGTGGGTCTGTAGATTGGGAGGGGTGACCACCAGGAACCGGGGGTTACTGGGCTTTGTTCCAGTCTGTGGGTGGATTCAGGTCTGCCCTATGTGTCTCCTATCATTGTGGAACCAGCGTCTCCCCAGAGAATAATCTCATAGCTGTGACAGAAATGCAAGAGGAGTGAGAAAAATCTGTGATGCTTCTTATCTGGCAGTGGTTCTCGATCATTTCTATCCATGTTCCCCTGGACAAAGCAAATCACATGGTCAGGCCCAAAGCGAGTAGGGTGAGGAAGTAGATTCTATCCCAAGGGCGAGGGGTGTGAATGTTTGCTGATCAGTAATCCAGTCCACTGCAGTACGCGTGACCGGTTCTCCTTCGGTTTCTTAAGATGCGATTCCATTCTAGGGGTTTGGTCCATGTGACTGTGTGCACATCTGATCCCACAGCTGCCTATGCTCCACCCTGTCCCCCACCCCCTGTATACTCTTTTCCACCTGGAGATGGCACCCAGGCTTCCCCTACGCCCTGCCACCACAGATGCTGCTGCCAAGAGCGTTCTCAGGCCCATCCACCTGAGCAACGTGTGGGCAGAATTGAGGGTCAGAGGGTTGGCTATACTTTGAAATCTTTAAAAATGTACTTATTTTTAATGTTATTGAAGAAACATTGCATCGTAACATTCTATAAGTCTAAGGTGTGTGTCACCGTAAATTAACATCTGTATAGAATACACTGAAGTCCAATTCTATCTTTCACTATATAACTGACCCCTTTTACCCAATTTGTTCACCCCTCTCTCTTCCTTTCTGCCCACTACTAATTTGGTCCTATAGGCTAAAAGTCTATTTTTGCTTGTTTGATTCATTTGTTTGGTTTCTCTATATACCACACAGGAGTGAAATCATATTGTCTTTCTCCTTCTGACTTATTGTACTAAGTGTGTTTCCTCTGGGTCTGTCCATGTTGTTGCAAATGGCACGGTTTCATCTTTTTAACGGCAGAGTAGTATTCCATCGTGTATCGAGACCACATCTTTATCCCCTCATCTGTCCATGGGCATTCAAGTTGTTTCCAGCTCTTGTGAATAATGCAGCAGTGAACATAGGGTGCATCTACCTCTTTGCATTAAGGTAGGATATCCTTCAGTTGCCAAACCCACAGCCGCACTGATTGCAGATCACGTCTGCCAGCCCTGGGCACCCTTCAGCTTTCGGACATTGGCCTCCCTAATCAGTAGAAAGCAGAGAGCGATGTCTAGTTGCCTTCATTTGCATTTCCCTGATTACTAGTGTGTCTGAGTGTCTCACATGCTCTTGGGTTTCAGTTTCCGTGTCTGGATCCTGCCTCTTCACATCCTAGCTTTGTGCGCTTCCCACCAGGAGGAAGGCCAGTGGATCGGGTAGGGAGCCGGGCTGTGGGGTGATGTGACG
Organism: Solenodon paradoxus; assembly: GCA_004363575.1. Classification (NCBI taxonomy): domain Eukaryota; kingdom Metazoa; phylum Chordata; class Mammalia; order Eulipotyphla; family Solenodontidae; genus Solenodon; species Solenodon paradoxus. The sequence continues at coordinate 426,201 of RJWH01000842.1, forward strand.
CTCTTTGCTCGGACACGTTGGGCCTAGCTCAGAGCTGGTGTCCACGTGACTGAGTGTCCTGTGGGCACAGGCAGGAGATTTCATCCCCAAAGGAGTCCAGACTCATCTCCCACATGAATTGTTTAAATTGTTAGCAGCTCTGAGATGGGAAATGTCATGTTTGCACCCAGCACTGTGGCTGCAGAAGGGTGGCCTGCTATGCAGGGGCTACTGCTTCCTCGCAGAGGCTGTTTTCTGGAGTGTCATCTGGGCTGTAGGTGGCAGGAAAGAAAGAGGGTGCAGCAGAGGAAAATAGCAAGCTAGGACACTGCTCACCCTTATTGGCCCCATGAAGAACCCGAATGAAGGAGGAGGTGTCAGATTACCTGATGTGTTATGAGTGACTGGGGAGATGGAAGACAAGTCACCTCACTCTTCTTTCTCAAGTTGCTCTGGAAATGAAGAACATGTTTGAGCCACAGCCGTTGAAGACATACAATGTGCTCGGAGCTTGCTACGCATCAGATTCTCAGGGGCAATAAGGTCACCTCGGGGCTGATTATTAGGACCAAGCTCACTGGGTACTAATTGGGATCGAATCCAGAAGCACTGACTGAGCACTTACTGTGTTCTGGGCACATACTCAGCTTTGGGCTGCAGCAGTGAATAGAAGGAAAAAAGCCTACCACTGGGGAGTCAGGCAGGAAACGAACACACAGCAGGACGAGGGCCTGCATGGAATTCAGTAAGAATGCATCACGTGGAGCAGGGCTGGGTACGGTGCCTGGAGGCGGTGGGGGACACCTCATGGGCAAGTGGGGGACCAGTTTCTGGATCAATGAGGCACGAGAGCAGAGCAATTTGAGCAGCTGACGACACCTAGTAGGTACTGTGGAGAGCATTATGTTTCCGTTCTTGTGTTTTAAAGGAAAGATGCAGGCAGGCATGAAAGTGAGTAGGCAGGCAGACAGGAAGAGAAGGAAGAAGCATTTTGTGTATTCTGTTTGCTGGTTCATCTTAGTTGTCCCCACCTCCACCCTGGACCTGGGTCTTGAAGCTGGAAGCCTGGGTCGCATGTGGACCATGTCTGGCGGTGTGTAAAGTGCTAGGCCACCAGGGCATGCCAAGCAATATGTTCATCCACGAGGGCGTGGGGGCTACTCTGACCTGCCCAAAGCTACAGGAGCAGCTGGGACCGAGAGAAGGGACTGCGGGTGCATTTCAGGAAACCCTCAGCCCCTCGCTCTCAGAGGCATGCAGTTCCAGTCCAGGCTAAGAGGTGTACTGTGCTTAAACCCCAAAATGACACACTCAGCAAGGCACCCAGCACATGTGGCTACAGAAGGGTGGTCTGCTATGCAGGGGCTACTGCTTCCTTGCAGAAGCTCTTTTCTAGAGTGTCGTCTGGGCTGTAGGTGGCAGGAAAGAAAGAGGGTGCAGCAGAGGAAGATGGCAAGCTAGGACCCTGCTCACCCTCCCTCTTCCTTTCATTCTGGCCCACAGCCTTATCTTAACAGGAAGCACTCACACCACAAATCAACAGTCAAGGCTTTTAAAAACCAGACATGACATAAAGACAACCTGGAGAGGCTGAAAAGAAAGAAGGAATGGTGGGGGGGTGAGGGGCAGGGAACTGAAAATGGCCTTCAGGCATGGCTGGATCCAGGACTCACAAAATAGCCCTGGAATGTCTTTTAGCTCTTGGTTTGGCAATTTCTCTGTTATGACTTCATTTGCAGACTGAATCTTTTCTGCAGAAGGCAAAATGACTGTTGGAGGGTCCCCAAGGGAACTCAGAGAAATCCCACAGGGAAGACAGCTTTTCTTTCTCAGCAGCATCCACAAAGTGCTCCAGTTCTCATGATGACCATGAATTACTTGCCCTTCTTGAATCAATCACTGTCATTAGGGAGATGCAAAATGCTGATTGGCCAGGCCTGGGTCATGTGACCATTCCTGGGCTTAGTGAGACTTCAACCACAGGACTGCAGGTGGGGAGGAGAGGTTCCCAGTGGAAAAGCAGGCAGCTGCTAGAAGACCGGCTGGGTGATTCCAGTAACCCTCAGCTCCCAGGAGCCATTTATCCTCTCGTGAAGTGGTTTGCATGTCTGACTGCACATTCCACCCCCTTCGGGAGGTTTTAAGAACAACAAGTACCAGGCCCACCTCCGCAGAACCAGATGCAACCAGACCCCACACCAGTTATTTTTTTAAACTGGCCTTCGGGACTGAAAACCACCTCTCTCCTGGGCCCTCGCCCCTTCATTCACCCCGTCTTACCATTCCGTGATGAGGACAGAGTTTTCAGTTTCCTTGTTCATGAGGAGGAAAGCTAGGCGGACAGACCTCCCTAACCAGACTCCAGACCCCTTAGCTGGCTCTGGCTTCTGTTAAAATGAGCTCTGGGCTGTCGTCTCCTGGGATGGAGCTCAGCACGGCCCTCTGCAGAGTGTGGCTTCTGAAGGACATCAAGGCCATGGAGGTTAAACGCCCACTGTCCCCGTGAAGGACCCTCTGAGGAGCTCTGACCCACCCCTTTGTCATGCCCTCCGCCCCCAGGCAAAGGTTAGCAGGAAGCTCTGAGTTGTCTGAGTAGAGTCCAGCTAGAGGCTTCTCCCTGGTGTGAGGTGGACCGAGGCTCCCCGAGCACTGGCCTTTGTTGGGCTCTGCTGACACTCACAAGGATTTTGTTTCCCTAAGAATTGAGCTACAGGCTGAAGTGACTGGAAACGACCAAGTCAAACTTACAATGAGATGAGCAGGGTTGGGGAGGGAGAAAGTTCTGGAGCCACATGGGCCCAGACTGAATCCACACTCTGGGATCGCTTCCCTTTGTAATCTTGAGCCTGACCTACTTCCCAGGCCTCGGTTTCCCCATCTGTCAACAGGCAGAAATCCTACCCAAGGGTCTTGGTGAGAGTGGAGTAGGTGGGCCGGGCATATGCCGGCTGTGATGATTATCCTTGTCCTCTGAATGGAGTTTATTTCTCTCTCAGGAATGCGGGGTGGGACTGGGGGAACTCCGCCCTCAGGGCCTCTAGTGCAGGAGGCAGACCTGAGTAAATTACCACATGACAGGAGTCTGCTGAAGCTCTGGGATTTCACCATGGTGCCCACTGGACCCACCTGCAGGGCCTTGAGCCAGGTCACCTCTCCCGCCCCTCCCTCCCTGTTCTGCAGACTCTCCCTGGGGAATTTCAGGTGTGGCTAGAGTCAGAGCTGCTGGTCTAATGAAAGCATGATTGATCACCAGGTACAGCAAGGACAATTGTCTAGACGGGGAAGTCAGGGACGGTGTTCTGGAGGAGGCGACAGTTAAACTGAGAATTCAGGGATGGTTTGATCCAACTATGGTAGGAGCTTGGTGGGGCCAGAAGTGGGGCAAAGTGTCCAGGCAGAGAACACGTGCAAAGGCCCTGTGGTAGGAGGGAGGCTGGCATGGTGGAAGGGATGAGAAAAAGGCCAATGTGCCTGGACACAGAGTGAAACTGCAGCTCCTAGTAAAGTTTTTGTAGCCCACTGAGAGTATGACTAATGAGCTTCATTGTGTCTCCCACTCCCTCTTATTATGGGTTACTATTCTACTGTTTTGTTTCCACTTGCCGAGTCTCTCTGAGTCTCAAAACAAGCTTAAAGTTCAGACTGACCCGGATATCGGTGCATGGGTGTCTCAAATCTGGAGAAACCAAGGACAGATATGTGACCTCTCACATATTACACGTCACCATTCTCCTTGATCCGGGTCCTGAGTTATGCTGCTGAGACTGAACCTGGAAATGACCAGATGGCCCCCTATTGGGAAGATGTTCCTTATCACCTAGGTCTCAAACTCGGACTTTTCCTTTAAAAATCCCTGCTTGCTTTTGCTCAGAGAGACTGAGGATTTGAGAGTTAGATCAACTGCCCTGTCTCCATTTTCTGCAGAAAATAAATGGGCTCTTTCTCTTCTCCCAAGTCTTGTGCTCAGTTTTCATTCAGCACCGCTGCACAGGAACCAGAAGTTCCGTGTCAAGAGAGGGTGTGCGTGGGAATGTGAAGGGCCAGACCACACAGGGCCGTGAAGTCCATGATGAGGGGCCTTTCCTTCATCTGAATGGTAAGGGAAGCCAGTGAAGGATTCAGGTGGGAGGAACAGAATCAGATTCTCATTTTCAAAAGAGCCCTGTGGCTGTTGTGTGGAGAGTAGGCTGAGGGGGTATCCACGTGGACATGCGAGACCCACGGGCTGCCTAGTGTGGTCATCTGGGTGAACAAAGATGGCGGACTGGATGAAAGGGGTGGCTGGGCATGGCAGTCAAGAGCTTGGATTTGGCGTCAATCTCATAACTCAGTGCCTCAGTTTCCTCATCTAGAAAGTTAGGAGAATAATCATAGCCTCCCAGGGCTATGAGAATGAAGTGGGACAGAGCTAACTGCCCGCATCTCAGGAGGTCCTACATGGATACCCCCTTGGTGCTTCGCCTCTTGCTCTTGGTGTGGCAACTCCTCTTACCTTTCTGTCCTCACCCCAGAGGTCATGCCCTCCATGCTCCTCCGCTGGGAGTCCTCATCAGGCATCTCCTCAACCACACTCTCCTTTCTGCATCCTCCACTAGGCTGACCAGGGGCTCTTCAAGGACACTGACCATCACTGAGGACACGACTCCATCCCTAGCCCAGTGCCTGGCTAAGTGAGTGAATAACTGAAGGGTAACCCCCTCCCGCATTCGACAGCCAGCACTGAGCCCACCCTGACTTGTGATGGCTTCCTGATGACAATCTAATGTCTGGTGCCTTCCTGGGAGAAGATGACACCATCCCAGGAGAGACAGCTTTGGCACCTTTTTTTTTTCTGTCTTGTATTTGTGAAGCCGGTGTTATGGGAAGATCACTTCCAAGTTCCACTTCAGTGAAAAGTACAAAAACTTTCATGCCTTCCAAACTTTAACAGCAGATGCTATTTTCCCTTTCCCTTTGATGTTGGCGTAAATGCATTTTGAGTCAACCTCTTGGGCTGTTCTCTGCTGTCACCGTTCGAGGTACTGGCACTTTGCCTGGAAAACCAGGACTTCGGGCACGCCGCAGGCAGAGGCATATTCTTGGAAAACCCTGCCTTGACTTCTTTGTGGCTTGGTAATGGCACTAGCCTTCATCTCCTGCTGTCCAGGGGCCCTGGCCCCAATGTGAAAGGACCCTCCTATGGAGCCCACCTCTGGAGGGCAGGGTGTCTCACTGCCTTCCCAGGAGAGCTGCTCTGTGACCTCCCTTTTGGGTGATCAGCCTGTCCCTGACTGGTCTCGCTGCTTCTCTCCTGTTGTGCATCCTGTGTCTATACTCAGGGGCTTTTTGTTTTGTTTTGTTTTTTTGCTTCAAAACACTTCTTTCTGTGTCTTTTTCTCTGAAACCTTCAGTGACTTCCCATGGCCTCCAGATTCTCAGCCCAGCCTCCTTTAATCAACATTGAAACATTATTCCCCAAGTAACCTCACCTTCTGTTTCTCCTCACTTGTACCTTGCAGCACCCCACCCTGCCGGGGCACTCGGCTCATTCTTCCTGGAAAATGTCCCATCATTGACCGCCCCTCAGACCCTACTCAGGAAGAACTTCTGTCTGAAATGCTGGCCCGTCGCACCACTGACATTTATACCTCCTTCACAACTCAGATCAAATGCTGTCTCCTTTACGAATTCGGATCCCTTCGCTCAGACTTTATTGCTCCAGTGGAGTGTGAGTGAAATGTCCCCAGGAGGACACAGAAGACAGCTTCTGTGAGCTGCCTCCCGAGTATCTGCCCTCTCTTCCTCCTTCAGAAATGAATTTGTGCTGTTGAGCTCTGCATACTCTCTCCTCTTGAGGAATGTAACCCTCTAGCCCCAGTCCAGGGCTGCATCCTGATTGGTCTGATCAGCAAGGTTATCCTGCACCCTTGACTGTCACTGTCTTAGAAGCAGGGGGGTGACCTGGTTCTGCTTAGACTTGGTGGAAAACCTTTCTTAAGAAGAGATTCAAGAGTCAAGCTCTTCTTCCACTTCAGCCTGGATTGCTTCAGTCACATTATGATCCATCAGGGTCAAAATGAGGACAACCCATCACCCATCACGCACAGGAAGGAAAGGACTTTATTTGGGATGATGTTTGGGGGTTGCTAAATTAGTCAGCCCTGGAAACCCTTTCCTTCCAAGGTTTCTTTTATGGGAGGTAAGAAAACTCCTTATTGTTGAAGGTGGTTGAATCAGGACTTCTTGGTACTTGCCGCCTAAAGCACCCCAGCAGATACAAGAGAAATAGCTGTTGGTCAAGGTCTGTCTACCCTGGGACGTCACACAGTCGTTCAGAAAGAAGCTCTAAAGTTGGGTAGTCACACGAAACAATGTTTATGATACTAGTTATGCAGAACACTCAAGACACAAAACTGTAGGTCTAACTTGATGTAAGAATGTATGCAAATAAAAAAATCAGAGGAAGGTAATTTTTACAGGATGACAGCTGTTTTAGGGTTGTCCATTTATTCCATCTCTCCCTCCCACTTCCTGTAACTTTTAATCACGTGTATAAACACACACATTCATATACACACACCTGCAGATACATTATACTAAGTAGACTCTCCGTGGCATAGTACAGGTTGTCTTAGAATGATATATACTGTTTACTACTTGGTTTAATAAGTTTCTATATTATATACCAAACACATAATGCTATATATAGTGATACGTATTTATTTGTATATATACATTATGTATATTTACATATACATCGATGAGTATTTATATGTAATTTTCCTCCTCCTGATGTAATTGGTACTTTATAAACATTACACTTGTAAATATTAAATATTCAGCACTTTGTGCATTTTAAACTGAGTTAATGCTCACAAACCCTCTGAGGAAGGTTCTGCTGTTCCCACTTTACTTTGAACAGACTGAAGCCCACAGATGCTAGGCGGGGTCAAAGAGGTCAAAGAGCCAGTATGCGGAGAAGACAAGATCAGAACACAGGCATCTTGACTCCAGAGTCCAGTACTCATAATCATGGTGGGACATCCCCTCTGGGTGACCCTGAAAAAAACTCTGACATTACAATTTGTGGTTGGTCTTCTGGCATTTTCTATGGCATGCTGGGTACCGTGGATTTCTGGTGAAGTCTCCCCTTTGCCACAGGGCAGGGCATTGACAGAGACCGTGAGGCATGTGGGAGTGAGCGGCAGTCCTCTTCTTGGGGTGGGGATGAGTCTCAGGAGCAGGGACAGAGGCAGCAGCTCAGCAGTGATTACCCAGATCGCTGTAGTATGCTGAGTGACACACAGAGGATGGATTCCTGCCAGGGACAGCAGAGCAAAGCTTGAGTCTCATGTCCAGCCCACCTCCCAGACTTTTACCCAGCCAGTAAATGCTGGTTCAGTGTGTCACATCTGCATATGCAAACATTATGTTTACCTGGTGACATGTTGAGGTAGTTGTGGAGGATGAAGAGGGATGAGGAGGTTTATGAGAAGCAGCCGGGCTGTCTCTCCTATTTATATGTGCTTGGGGAGAATGCTGTTGTGTAGGATTCAGTGCCCCTGCACCTGCATTGGACTGGAACCCTGAGGCAAATGGTGGTGGGGAGCTGGACACTGAGCAGTGCTGAAGGCTTGGGTCAGGAGAGAGAAACGAGAACACAGAGTGAACAAAGAGCAAAGAAATGGGAAGGGAGACACAGGCACTGGGAATTCAGGTCAGCACAGAGAGTCCTACTTCCCCCAGAGTTGATTGGTAATATTGATTCAGACCAATCTATTATCATCAGTAGGGAAACCTATTAGGTAAGCTAATAAGTATAAAGATATATATTTGGTGATAGGTATGTGAAGGAAAAAGCGTAATTATATAGCCATGCATGTTGGAATCTATTTTGTAGTTGCATTTTGTTGGGGTGAATAGACTATATTGGATCAATAGAATTACACAAATATCTTGCACAGCAAGATACTTAGAGACATGGGCATGATAAAGAGGGGAAAAATGCAGTTCTGACATTCTGTGGCCACACGAGAGATGGAGGAGAGAAATAAGCCATTTTCAGGGAGGAGGGGTGGGTGTTGAATAAGGAAGAAGTTTATGGGCCTTGTCACCACAAGGTAAATAAATAAAATGTTGTTGAATATGTTTATTATATTCTACTTGTCAGCACAGCTGGAGGACACAGTGGATACTTTCCTGGTGGTCTTTGGGGAGTTGACTTGAGTTATTAGAAATGACATTTGGATACCTTGGTCTTCCTCCCTGTCTCTTGTGCCTGCCTCAAAGTGTGGGTGACAATGAAAATCCAGTCCAGGTCTACATCTTAAGAGGGGGATACAATTAAACACACATCACTCAAATAGGAACTTACAACAAAACAGACATGACAGAGATTTGGGGTACTATTCAAGACAGCAAGCTTATTCCTCGATGGGCCAGGAAGCCTGCACATATGAACTGGGGCATAACTGAGAAGGCTGTTGAAGAATGAGTAGGAGTTTTAGAGGACAGATGAGGGAGAGGAAAACCCAGGTAGGCAGAAGTTGCCTTGTATGTCTTGTTTAAAGAATGGCGGGAATTCACTTGACTGGGGCGCATCATATTCATGTTGGGAAAGTTAACAGAGACAGGTGTTGAAGGATATGCCATTGATGATGGCCCTGGATTTTAAATAGTGGTAAGAGTGGCAGTAAAATTTTTTAAAACCCACAGGCATAGGCTGACCATATGTACTACTTTAAACAGGACAGTACTGTTTTTTTTTTTTCCATATTTCCCCATCACCCTGTAGTTTTAATATAAATGTCAATTTTGTCTCATTTTTAATAATCCAGGACTCTCTTTAACCCAGGGCAAAAGGGGTAGTTGAATTTCCCCAGACTTGGTCTGTTGAGGGGAAAAAGCAGCTGCTCCTTTCTCTCCTAGTTAAAGACGGTCCTTGCTGGTGCTGACTGCGGTGGGCTGCGACCACTATGCTGTTCCCACCCCCGTGAGGAGCAGTTTGAGAGCTCCCTGCACAACATGCACACCTGTTTCTTCAAAGGGAACCGACACTGCAATGTGGTCCAGCCACAGGTGAGTGCTAAGGGGGTTGTCTCTGGCACTGAGGGGGTTATCTCTGGCACTGAGGGGGTTATCTCTGGCACTGTGGGGTTATCTCTGGCACTGCGGGGATTGTCTCTGGCACTGTGGGGTTATCTCTGTCACTGTGGGGTCATCTCTGTCACTGTGGGGTTATCTCTGGCACTGTGGGGTCATCTCTGGCACTGCGGGGGTTATCTCTGGCACTGCGGGGATTGTCTCTGGCACTGTGGGGTCATCTCTGGCACTGCGGGGATTGTCTCTGGCACTGAGGGGGTTATCTCTGGCACTATGGGGTTTGTCTCTGGCACCGGCGAGGCTTATCTGTGATACTGTGTAGGTTATTGGGCATTTCTGGCATAGTCGAAGCAGCATGTGTTTTATTTAGGCAGGACATTTAGAGCAGGGCATATAAGGGTGTCAGATTTGGTTTTTCACCTAAGGTGCCAAAATTCCTCACACCGGCTCTGACCATTTGTATGAGGTCCCACTGGACTCCACATTGTTACTGTGTCATCACCTATCCGCACTGCACAGTACTTACTTCTTGCTGATGTGGCTGTTCTCCTCCTTCTTGGATTGCTCTGCCTCCTCTCCTCCCCTTCACTGCTGGCATATGACCCCGTCCTGTTTTTGCCATGCCAGTGTTCCATTTTTGTCTCAAGAAAAATTGGTCCTCCTGCACAGGCACCAACCACAAGAGCAGCGCTGGCCATGGTACTGGAGCAAATCTTTCAAGGGAAACCTTGGAGAGCAGGACCTGTGTGTGTCTGTGTGTGTGAGTGTGTGGGGCATAGGCGGGGGTGGGGGGGTTAGTGGGGCTCAGGATGGCAATGACTTATCATTGTAAACCAATATAAAAGAATGTTAGCATGTGAATCATCAGAATGGCTGCCCTTGTTTATCTCGGCTGACCATCAGCCTTGAGTTGGGAGCAAGGCAGTGATACCCTTGGATGTATGCTCTGAAATGTAGCTCTGGTCACAGCAAGTGTTGGTTCACCAGGTGGGTTGATGGGGAATTGAATTTTTGAATGAGTAGTAAATGGGCTGATTTCTTTCCATCTCACGGAATGTAAAGTTTCCAGCCTGGCTCAGCCAGGCCCTGCTTCCTCCTAGCCCCCCATTCCCTGTGACTAAGCATATTCCAGCTCCCCACGTATCTGCTCTTGTCCACTGCAGCCCCAGCCTCCTGTGTCCCTGGCTGGTTTCTTCGCTCAGCCCTGTCTGGACACGCCTGCTGTTCCTTGCTCTTTTCTCCTCTCACCAGCAGGAGAATTGGCAATCTTCTGGGACTTAATTACAGGTTCCCTGAGGGCCTTTCAGCCCATCACAGGGCTCCTGCAGGTTGCCGCTGGGAGGGTGACAGGAGCATGCAGTGATGAACAGCGGCTCCCGGCATGGCGGCTGTACCCCGTGACCAGCCCACGCTCCTTGGGCTGCTCTGCATTTTCCTGAGCAAAACATGTCTCATTTCCATTTTGCAAGATCAGATAGCAAACGGGGAAAACACTTGCAGCAGGAGAGATGATAAAAGAGAGAGGACCATGCAGCCAGGGTGGAGACAGAAAGCACAGCCGTTCTCCTGGAGGAGGTTCCTGCTCCCACGACTCTTGGAAACTCTTTATAGCCGTTAAATAATGACTTTGTAATTCTGTTCGCTTTAATTAAGTCAGCCTGGTGTGCTGACAGCTCAGGTTCAGATGGGGATCTGTATGGCCGCAGGCAGCCAGCTCAAGTCCAAGAAAGTCCACAGACCAGGGACAGCAAATAGACAACAGGCGTGCCACTGCTCCCGCTCCTCCGCCCACGCAGACATTACTAATGGATCAGGCACCACTGAGCCTGGGTGTTATAGGAGCCTGGAGGTGAGTGCTGGCTACTCAGGGCTTGCGGGGAGCTTAAAATAAGATTATAAGAGGTCTTTTTCCCCCTTGAAGTGTAATGGCAATATAAGGACACACCTGTCCTCCTCGAGGACATTCTGACCACGTTATAACCCCTTTCCCCCATCAAGATTCTCCAATCTCTGCCCAGTTCAGCCCGCTTTGACCATGCCATCTGACATAGGTCTGATACCCTCAGGGAAGTTATGGGATAAGTCTACTCACCTCTGCTCTTTTTTGTCCTTGGACCTGGGAAAATAAACATCTAAATATTCTATCTCACCTGTTCCTTCTTCCAGATGAGAGCCAAATGATATGGTCTCTCTGTAATCAATAAGGGTATAATGTGGATCCCATTCTCACATCCTTTGCCAGGCAACTGCCATTTCTCCACGGGCACCTGCCTCTCCATTCATCTCAGTCTGTGTGGTCAGGATGAGGCTGACTCCCCTCCAGCGTGGACTCCGTTCCAGTTCTGGCTAATCAGTTCTCCATCTTGCTCTGAGGAGTAGCGGATTCTGCGGGGCCAGTGGGACTCAGGCTGTGGGTTTTGCTGCACTTATTGGGAAGAGAAGGTTCCCTACTGGGCTTGCTGGCCTAGCTGGAAGAGTGGTAGCCTGCAGCCACTGAGGATGTCTTTATCTCTCCTTAGGGAGAACTTCCAAAGGCCCAGAGGTGGGATGGAGCTGGGCATGTTGTGAGAAATAGAAAGACAGAATGAGCAGGGCATGGGTGGGGAGGGGAGAGTGGTAAGTGGTGAAGTCAGAGAAGGCAGAGTATGGAAAGAATCGGGGGCTGTAATAAGGAATTTGGAGTTTAATAGCATGAGAAGCCCCCACCACTTTGGGAGTCCCTACATCCTCCAACCCTCTTGCTCCTGACACATCTCTTCAGATGACTTATCTTGACTTGGACCAGACTGGACTAAGTGTTGGGAGACTTGGGTATCCCCAGACTTACTCAGTGAAATGGGCCAGTTGCCCTCCTCTCTGAGGCAGTTTGCAGTAGGGCTCAGGATGGAATTGGACTTGTTCAAGAATAAACAAAAATTTCTTCTTTCACTCCTCCTCTGTTCTGTTGGTCGTGGCTTCCCGGACAGCTGTGCAGAGAAGGATTATGAGTAGCTCCAGGCTCTGTGGGAGTGTGCTGTGATCAATTAACAATGCCTGCCAGGGGGAAAGTAAAGGGACCAGGGAATCATTCATCTCAAGACCACATGCTCCCAGAGATGTCTCCTCTAGCATTCTATGGGACTTTAAGTCAGATGTATCAGCAACTCAGAGCACCAGATCAAGAATAAAAATGTCCAGCAAGTTAGGGAACTTATAAAGAGCTTCCCACCTTACAAAGAATTTTTATGTCCATTTTTTTCATTCATCCTGTCAACCTTCTCACACCATTTTAATAGGAAAACAATCTGTCGTGCTTTCTCCCACCCAGCATTCCTCTTCTGTAACCATAGTCCATTTTTTCCTCTTCAAGCCCTTCTGCTCAGGCCTTGAGTGGGGCTTGAGGATGGAGCATGAGACCAGTTCTCCCTTGGCCACAATGGGTTGAGGGATGGGTCCATAACCTTGCAGAGGTTATGAGATGTAATGAACTGTTAGTGACCTGGGAAGGGGATTATGCCTGTGAATATGAATATGGTAGGATTTAACCTAGGTGTGCTGCACTGTTTTCTCAAGCCTCAAAAGAGTTGATTTTGTTCATGTCTCCTCAGCTTGACATTCAGGGATGTCACATGGGTAGCTTGAAATCAGACATAGCAAAATTATTTGCTACAAATCAGGGACTTTTTCCCCTTGAGAGCTGGATGCCAGCACTCTACTGGTCTGGAGGCTTCCCGCACCTTTCTTGCCACTGCATGGAGCCAGAGGCCTAAGTTACAAAGAGGAGTCAGAAGATAGAGGACCAAGTCCTGGATCCAGCTATGCCTGAAGCTATTCCTGCCATGCAGTTCCCTGAAGATCAGTGAGTCCTCTGTTTAAACCTGTTTGGGTTGTATTTTCTGCGCCTTATAATGAAAAAAGTCTTAGTTTTTTATTCAAGAATGTCAAAAAACAAAAACAAAACAAATCCAATAAAACAACAACAAACACCGCACCTGAACCAGATGGTTGGATGTGTATCTCTTCCAGATTTATGAATAGTACTCTACTGCCTTGGGAGGAATGTTCAGATTCTCACCTGGCATCTAGAATTTCTCAAAGTCTGGCTCCACTTTCTCGCAGATTAACATTTCCCTTAACAAAGTCTCCTACTTCCTCCATCAGTGTCTTTGCTCCTTCTGCTCACTCTACTGGGAGCATACTCTTTCTCCACACATGCATTGTTTAAAGTCCAGCAACTCCCAACTCCCAGCCTCACCCCCAACTCAGCACCCCACATTCCTCTGGCCCTCTCTGTCAGTCCTCAGCACGTTCTAGATGGTAGAGCACAGGTCCCCCAGAGCCCCTGAGGTCAGCCTCAATTCCAAATCTTTCAAATGCTTGTCGTATTGCCAGTTACAATACAGGCCACCAGGAAATATCTGTGAAGTGAAACCAGCACTTCCATTCTCAACCCATCAGTCAGACTGCTGTATAAGTAGAACTCAAATTAGTCTACACCCTTCCTTAAAACCCTCCGAGGTTCCAGCCATCCTGACCTATCTGTGACAGCAACAAAGCAGAAAGATTTTCCCACCCCAGGGCCTTTGTACCTGCTGTGCATGGGTTTCTCTTCTTTCCTATCACTTAGAATTTAGCTCAAATGTCATGCCACCTCTTCATAGATACCTTCCCTGAACTCTCTTAACTAATATGTCCCCTTATTTTGGTATTAAACAATCATATTTTTCCTGAATAATAATGACTGTTAAAGTAGCACTTATAATGTACTATTCCAAGTCTAGATAGAAATATTAACCTTTTTGTGACAGTCATTTTTACAGCATATGCATAGATGAAATTGCTACACTGGACACCTTAATTTGCACACTGACATGTTAGTTGTATCTCAACAAAGCTGGAGGTAAAAGAAGTATATTCATTCATTTAACTTTCCACAAGAATCCACGCGAGGGGGTGCTATGATTGCCCCCCTCTCATCAGTGAAGAATGAGTGTCTGAAGCTGGGCTCCCTGGAAAAAGAGCCTGAGATGGGGATTCTGTCCCCATAGTGTTTTGAGGGGCGCCTTCAGGGGAAAGGACAAGAAGGAATGTGATGTGATCTTGGCCAGAAAGGGGGTCAACCCTGTGGGAGCTCTGGACTGTGAATTGTACCACAGAGCGGATCCCGGCTTCAGGCAAAGGGGCTCATCTGCCTCTGGCTACAGGGAATGAGCACCCTCCAGTCTGGTAAGGGCCATTCTCTGAAGATTTGAAACTCCAGTGATGATGGGCTTGGTGGCCAGGGGGGTTGCCTCTACTGCAAAGGGGATCTAGAACATTAAAGAGCTTGGATTAGTTGCCCAAGGTCTCCATCTACGAAGTGGCAGAACCAGGATTAGAATCCAGGCATCTCGGCTCCTGAGTCTGTGCCCTCCGCCCTCTGCTACGGCTCTCACAGTCTCGAAAGATTCCATTTACTTTGTTTTTTCAAAGGAAAAATGCAGGCAGGAAGGCAGGACAAGAGAGGAGGAAGGAAGGTTTTTATTCATTTTATTTTAGTGATTCATCTTGGTTGTTTCCCCAACCCCAAGAAGCAAACCCAGGTCCTTGGGATGTATGTGGACTGTGCTCAGCCAGAGGCAGCAAACCTAGCAGCTGCACCACCAGGATTTGCCTAATTTACTTCCTCTTTTATGTTTCCCTTAAGGAAAGGTGCAGGCAGCAATGAAGACAAGAACAGAGGCAGGCAGGAAGAGAGGAGGAAGAAGCATTTCCATTTATTTTATTTAGTTGTTCATCTTGGTTGTTCTCATAGGTCCCAGGATGTGAACCCAGGACCTTGGGCTGTATGTGGACTACGCCCCACCCCAAATCCACCAGGGCGCACCCACTTTTACTTCATAAAGCTTGTTTATTTTTAGCCTCCTCAAGGGCTCAGACGCACTGCTTTGCTCCCAGCTATGCCCCAGCACCTCGCTCAGTGCCCAGCACACGGTAGGCTCAGCACCGGTTTGCAGAGTCAGTGAGAGCAGGTTGGACCCTTGATCCCAGGAAGCCAGACTGACTCTCTGCTGACTTTGTTCGCTCACTGCCCTGCGTGTGCCCAATCTTTATTTATGGCCCCACGAGGCTTTTTGCTGCTCATGGATTTCTTTGCTTTCAAATATTTCTTTCATAACTGAAATGGAAGTCCAGCAAACTCCCCTAAATCACCAGACTTCCTCCACAGGGTGTATGTGTTCAAACCCCTACCCGTCCCTGTTTCTGAAACCAACTTTGTGTGTGTGCAGATGTGTGTGTGGATGTGTGTGCAGATGTGTGGACGTGTGCATACATGCATGTGTAGGTGTGCGCACATGTGTGTGGGTATATTGCATGTGCGGACGTGCACCTATGTGTGGATGTGTGCGTAGGCATGTAGATGTGTATATGTGCATATATATGTATGCGTAGATGTGCGCACATGTATGGATGTGTGCATATGTGCATATGTGTGCGGATGTGCGTGCATGTGTGGACGTACGTGCCTGTGTGTGGATGTGTGTGCATATGTGTGTGCTGATGTGTGTGTGCGTGTGGATGTGTGTGTGCATATGCTCAGGCACACATCCTCTGGGGGGAGATCCTCTTTGTCTCCACTGCTGGTGGCCCCATTCCTCAGCTCAGGCTGCTCGCAGCTCCAATCAATACCCTTCTGGTACCAGCTTAGTTATGTCTGCAGTCAAGGGCCATTTGCTTCTTTCTGGGTTGCAGGTAGGTTCTCATCAAAGTCTACTCGAGATCACACAAATGGGCCCTCTGATTAGCACATAGATGGTGTAGTAATCACAGGACTGTAAAGTTGAGCCAGAGCAGGGCCGCCTGCCACGTCGCTGGGTCTCCCTCCAGACACCTGTTAGTCTCCTTCTGTGTGTGGGAAGCCAGCGGCAGTCTTCAAAATATTTAGCAGTTGGTGGGATGCAGGACTTGCCTGGTTGTATACTTTCCCTCCCTCATTTGTCTATTATGATTTTTTAATAAAACAGGCAGAACATAGAAGATACAACCAAGAGCCAGACTCGTTTGTGCTAACTACTTTAAAGCTGCCGTCTCTTCTAATCCACCCCAAAGTAGCTCTGGGAGGCATTATCCCCACTTTGCAGATGAGGAAACAGAGGCTTGACGAAGAGTCATTTTCCCGTCCTTCATCATCATCATACTTGAGAGCTACAAAATATTCCATCTAATGATGCACCAAATTCCTATAATGATTCCCCCACTGACAGGCTGTTTATATTGTTTCCAGTCTTCTTCTCCTATAAATAATGCAGCCACGACAGTCTCTCTATCATTAAAAATCCCTTGAAGAATTCATTTTGGATGACTATATAATATTTCATGTTGTCAACAAAAATGTGTGTACATGATTACTAATCGCATCATTACTTATAATGGCGAAAATGGAATGTAATTAAGCCACACAGAAAAATACTCCTGAGCTGATACGAAGAGAAAGCAGCTGGGCATTCAGATGCCTCATCCTTGGGCTTCTGGGTCTAGCGGGGAACGTACTTCTGCATCAGAAACGCTGGAAAGGAGATACACCCACCCTTTTACCAATGGCTGTTGCTGGGTGGGGACCTTATAAGAAAAAATATTTTTCAAATTCTTCATAATGAACATGTATGACTTTTAAATTAAAAATGTAAGTTAAATAAAACAAAATAAGTTGGGGTATCCCCAGGTGGCCTAGCCATCTATTACACCCTGGGTGCGGTCCCACATACATACCAAGGTCTCAGGTTAAGATCCGGGTCCAGGGGGAGCAACCAGTGTGAGCAACTAAATAAAATAAACAAATATTTCTTCTTCCTCTCTCTTCCTACCTGTCTGTCTACTAGCCTTCATTCCTGCTTGTACCTATGCTTAAAAAAAAAAGCTGAATCTGTGAGTTTGACTCATCGCTTTAGCCTAAAGTTCAGCAAACTTTTAACAAAGAGGACCAGACAGCAAAGGTCTGGATAGTAAATATTTGCCTTGTAGTCCACAGGGTCTCTGCTGCAGTTACTCCACTCTGTCACTGTAGTGTGACGGCATCCATAGACAGGCCATGAAAAAGTGTTCCAATAAAACTTTATTTACAGACACATGAGAGGGACCGAACTCAGCCCATGGGCCATAGTTGGCCAACTCCTTCTCTAGCCTATCCTTGTTATCGTTCTCTTAAAAAAGAACAACTGCCTTTCTTAAATATTGGGACAGATGCCAAATATTTATGAAAATAAGTTCAAAGTAGTGGGTACAGATCAGACTGGGCTGGTGGGGTCGCAGAGCAGAGCAGCTTCCACTCACTCGGGGAGGTCCGCTGGGTCTCCAGAATGGTTGTGCACACACCTGCCTCTGCTACCACCGGATGGGAGCTCCCGTGGACCGCATTCCCACCGACACTTGCTGTCTTCACCCTCACTCTTTCACGTGATCGCTGTAGATTATCCTTCCTGCTGAAGCTTCGGGAAGTCTGATGACCTGACAACATGGTCCTTACGTTTAATGCCAGTTGCTTACCTTCGATGGGTCCCCAGACATGCTGGGAGCACGCACAGTGGAACGGTGGTGGCTGTCCAGCCCTGGTAGTGTGCCTAGGCAATGACCAAGCTGGACCTCCAACAGCAGGTGGTCAGCAATCTGACAGCTGATATGGTCATCCCTCGTTTATTTGACAAACACCGCATGTCTGCTCTGTGCTGGGCCAGAATCAAGATGCTAGGGGGCCATGGTGTATCAAAGAGAGGAAACTGTGCACTCGGGTAGAGTAGAGTTTAGCTCAGTCATCTCTGAAGGAGGAAATCCATGTACATTCCAAGGATCCAGGTTCACGTCCCGGGTCCAGCGGGAGCAACCAGTGTGAGCAACTAAATAAAAATAAAATAAGGGGCTTCTTCTGTCTCTTTCTTTCTGCCTGCCTGCCTACTTCCCTTTATTTCTGCCTTCATTCCTTTAAAACAAAAAGAGAGAGAGAGAGAAAACTCCTGTCTCCTTGGAGCTGACACTCGAAAAGAGAAGTAAACATTCATGGTGTTAGATGGTGATATGTGTAGAGAAGCACAGCAGGGACGGGGCTAGAGAGTGACAGGGGCCTTTCAGATGAACGGGCCCACGCAAACCTCACTGAGAAGGTGATATTTGAGCAAAAAGTCTGAAGGAGGTGGAGGGATACACGATAAGGAT
Source organism: Solenodon paradoxus (assembly GCA_004363575.1). Taxonomy (NCBI): domain Eukaryota; kingdom Metazoa; phylum Chordata; class Mammalia; order Eulipotyphla; family Solenodontidae; genus Solenodon; species Solenodon paradoxus. Next base: position 444,426 of record RJWH01000842.1, read on the forward strand.
GTCCGAATGATTGAAGCAGCAGGACAGCAGATGCTAAGGTCCTGAGGCAGGAAAATGTCCAATGTGCTCCAAGACAGCCAAGCAAAAAGGAGACCAGTATTCTTGAAGTAAAGCGAGAAAGGGGGAGAGTAAGAGGAGATGAGGCTGGCAAGGAAAGGGGGCCAGATTGTTCGGGCTACACAGTGGCGGACTTGAAGCTGGCTGTCAAGAAACTCTGGAGTCTGACCAGGCTGGTGTGGGTGGCAGGGTCTGGCAGCTTCTAGAGAAGAAGAGGGGAGTAACGAAAGAGAGTGTCAGGGCCTCGGGTCTTGCCTGGGGCTCCAGGCAGGGAACTGGAGTGTTTGGGGGAGATAAAGACAGGGTTTCACAATGGACAGCATGTTGACAAGGTGTGTGCACCTGCATGTGTGTTCGGGGCCTCGTGATGCACAGGGTTTGTGGTCTGGGACAACAGACGTTCACAGGCTGATGGGGCTCAGGAAGGGGGAGGAGATGCTGGGGCAGCCAGGCTGAGCCCAGAACAGGGCACTGGCCACAGGCTGACATGCTGGGATGTCCTCCTTGTCAACTCCTGGGATCCTGTCCTCTCCAAGAACCCTTCAACCTCAGGGCCTAGAAAATTCCACAGCAACAAGCAGTCTTGTTCAAATCTGGCTCTGACATTGACTAGTAGTGTGACCTCAAACTGGTCAATACATTTTTATGTGCCTCAGTTTCCTTGACTGTAAAATGGGCACACTCCTAGTACATAACTCAGAGAAGTCTTTGTGAAGATCGAAGTTGACATCAGGCCATTGTTTCAAACAGCACCTGTAACAAAGCGAATGCTCTATGATATAGTATGTCTACAATATAAGAGTATGTCTACTCTGTAATGGACCAAAATCAAATGCTAGGGTAACTTGGTGTATCAAAGAGATAAAACTATGCACCCTAGCTATTATTACTATGTCTCCTGAAGAACACCATTCACTTCTCTTGGAGAAGACGATTATCTTTGTCCCACCTACCAGCCAGCCCCGCGTGCGTGGAGGGTGTGCCTCACTTAACTGTTGCCGGGCACATAGCCCTGATTCCTTGCCCTGAGATGGGACTGTCAGTGTCCTCGTGAGAGGTGACAGCAGCAGCAGCCTGCCACGAGCTGGGTGCAGTGTGGTGTGGCAGGGGCTGGGTCTTTTCCAGTCTGGGACATTCTGTCCTCACTGCCCTCTCCCAGGCTGACTTTCCCTGTGCTCTGGCTCCATCCTAGTTTCACAGGGCGGTGTTTCCAGGACACAAAGAAGTGATGGGAGGATGTTCCTGAAGGCCCCCACTGGAGGAGACACGTGCTGGGTGTTGAAGGATGCGGAGGAGTTGGCAGCAGAGTGGGGGTGGGGAGTGCCTGCCAGCAGATAGAGGGGCTCGCACTTGCATAGACTGGAGGTATGGGGTGAGGGGAACAGGGTCAGTTTCTCCTGGCCACAGTATGCTGCACATGAAGTCAATCTTGCAAGAAGGAGCGTGGCCACTCCTGCACCTGGGGAGGGTGACCAGGTGTCCTGCGTGTCCGAGATGTCTTCCTCACACATCGGGTCCGGGGTTACTGTTGCTAATTGAGGCTGACCTCAGCACACCATCTGTGGGCCCCCCACAACCTTCCTTCAACAGGTGGACCTGGGTGTGATCTTGGGGTAACAGAAGTGCAGATGGGAGGGCTGTGTCGTGTTGGAACTCGGTGGGGCACTGTGTTCGTGTCTCATGGAGAACACCCCGTTGGCCAAAGTGAGTCACACGGCTGCCCCAAGTTGGAGTGGGAGGTGGGTGTAGGGGGCACGGACACAGGAGGGTGGAGAACTGGGGTCAGGTCTGCCTCTAGCGCTCAGGGAGTTTAGGGGGTTGCAGGGCAGGGTGTGGGTAACAGGTCTTTGGGATGAGTTCATGGAGGATGGGTTGGAGACACCAACAGGAATTGGGGAGGAGGAAGGACCTTCTGCATTCACAAGGACACAGGACTGGACCTGGAACAGCAGTGGGGACGAAAGAGATTGATGATGCCCTGTCTGTCCTGTGAAAACGAGACAGTCAGGCTGAGGCACTGGGTCTGTTACACAGATGTCACAGATGGCCCCTGGGACATAATTGGCCTTGGCCTCTGCAGAAAGGTTAATTGCTCACATCACACGGTGTGAAGCTTCTAGGACTGACAGATCAGCTCCCCAATTAAGGACCCCGAGTGGCTGAGCTCTCTGTCTCCCCCGTCAGATGGCCGGGGCTGGGGAGGGCGGGGGAGCCGGGGAGCCCGAGGCACAGAGGTCAGCGGCCCTGCTTGGGGGCGCTCATAGTCTGAGAGGGACACTAACCAATAAGCAACGTTGTGGGGGCTGTGACAGTCTTACAGCGACGAGGAGGGCTAATGGCTGTTTTGGCTGCAAGAGACAGAAAACTCATTCCAACAGGCTGGAGCCAAAGGAAGAGTCTGCTGCTGAGGGAACTCAGCAGTGCGGGGTGGACAGATCTCGGTCCCGCACAGCTGGCCCCACACAGCTCTTAGGAGGCAGAAGCTCTGACTTGGCTCAGTGTTCCGGGACGCTGCCTTCCCAGGTGGGCTGTGTGGTGACAGAGATGCCCCACCGCTCCCGGTGTCCATGCATCCCCGTGGAAAAGGAGCGCCTCTTTCCCCAATGGTTCATTCAAGTCCCAGGACTGGCTGTGATTGGTCCAGCCTGAATCACGTGCCCATCCCTGAGCCAATCACTGAGGTCACAACTGGCGCTGAAGGCGGGGCTGATGAGTGGGTGAGTGGTGGTCCCTGGAAGGAAAAGCCGGTTTTACCCTCCAAAGAGATGCTAGTCTGGTGCGGGGCACAGGAGTTGGAGGGCGGGCAGAGATGGGATATCAGCACAGGTCATGGACGATTGAGTCCGATGGCCCTTTTCCCTGGTCATTGCAAAACGGGAAACGCAGGCAGATGGTGGAACTAGGTGTCAGAAAGGAGGGGGTCGGGGGAGAGGAATGTTGGTTTGGTGGATACATTAGGACCTTTCTGGATCCTGTCTGAGGAGTTGACACTTGAGCTGAGAACTGAAAGGAGAAAAGGATCCACTCCCTACGTGAGCATAAGGGACTAGACTATTCCAGAAGGAACAGCTAGGTATAAAAGACCCAAGACTGAGGCAAAGTTGGTCTCTTAAGGACCCAGGCTAAAGCACCAGCTCCTCGGTATGTAACACCCCCAGCCTCCCCAGCCTCCCCAGAAGCAAGGAGAGGTCACACCAGTTTTTAAAGTATTTTTTCCAACGTGACCCACATTTCTGCCCTGAGCCAGGTGGACAGGACAAGTCTCACTGCCTTTCCTATCTCCTGGGACAGGTGGGGTGGAGAGTCACATCGCTATTGAGTGAGAAGTTGGGGAAACACACTTCCCTTCACCATCTTCTACCAGAAATTCTCACTTGAAAAATCTTTATTCAATATGCTGCCAGAAGTGCTGTCTCGTAGATGTTTTCATTTAAATTGCATGACGTGAGAGCATATCTATTTTTCCATGTGATTTTAATGACGTTCGTTTTTTCTTTTATGAATTATCTGGAAGCCTAACCTTTGGGGCCTCCTTAAAACACTTAAAAAAAAAAAAAAAAAAACCAAAAAACCAACAACCTGAAACACGAAGCATTTGGAAGCTGTGATCTCAAAGGCCCAGTCTAGCTTGCATATTCTTTTGCATTCTCTGGTTTTTAAAAATACCAAAGGAAATGCCATTTATATTGGCAAAAGCTTTGTGGGAACCTCCCAGATGAGAGAACAAACCCCTGGAGTGGGGGTGTCCAGATATTTTTAGACTCTCCTGCTAAGGTGATAAAACCAGGGTTCTTTGGGCCAAGGTGGTGGGGTGACGGGTGGCCAGAGAAAAGGTGTTGTCTGTTTTGGGGGTCATGAAAGCAATTCTGAATGTAAAGGAGACTCAGACAGAAGCATGCATTCCCTCCCTTGCCAAGATGAATGTCCTACTCAGCTGGAAGTCTGGGCTTTGTGCTAGACCAGCCGTTCGTGCACCCTTGCAGATAAACCCTAAAAGATTTCTGCCCACAGACATTTTTTTCCTTTTTCTGTCTGTGCCTTAAAGATGCTGACATGAGCTTGAATAGCATGTCCCCCATGTGTGGTCGGGCCTGGGGCACAGAAGGAGCAAGAGAAACGCCTGTTAGGAGCCAGAAGTCCCAGGTGGATGCCCAGTGTACGCTGGGAGCCGCGACCCTGTGCACCTCTCCGGGGTGAATTTTCTCTCTGAAAAATGAAGAGGCATGCGTTCAGATCTGACTGGGTTTCTGAGTTCTAGCAAGAGCTACAAATCGCTGTCCGAGCCACCACCGAGGCCCAGCTTTATTTCACTGCTCACGCAGTGTTTGAAAACATTCAGATTCTTTGCTGATGCTTCAAAATGGGGAGATTTCACATAAAAATCAGTATTTATGGCTTCTTTTGAAAAGTGGGCAGATCTGGCAGCCTCCCACTGGCTGTGGGAGGCGAGCGGCAGCCTCTCTCTCTCGACCCTGGATGTGGCTCTCCACGTGGCTGTGGTCTTCTGGGCCTGGTAGCAGAGTGCTGGCCAGCTCCCACTTGTCATTGGATGTATGTGTTTGCTCCTGGAAGAAAGTAAGAGAGTTCTTGTACCCATGTCCTATCCCACATCGGGAAAACCTGTGCAGTGTGCTGGGGATTAGTTTTGTATGTTTGTGGCTGGAAGGAGATTGGGGTGGAAGGGAGTAAAACTGGATGGTGAGGGAGGGTCACGGAGGAGCCTGGGGGGAGCATGGATTTTATTCTGAGGGTGATGGGAAGCCACTAGAGCAAGGGAGGGCTGAAAGGAGGGAGAGCTGGTTTATGTTCTAGAAAGATTGTTTTGGGTGCTGAATGGTTAGGGAGAAACATTAAAAGGGGAGGAGGCTGGGAAGTGATGGGGAAGGGAGTCCTCAATTTAAAAGTGGGATGGTGAAGACATCACTGAGAAATGACGTGGGGTGAAACTTAGATCAGGGAACAGATTTCAGGCGGAGAGGAGGGAAAGCGCAAAGGCCCAGGGGCAGGTGTGTGCCTGGCATATTTAAGGAACAGTAAGGAGGCCAGTGTGACAGAGGGAAGGGGAGGGGAGGGAAGGAGGGAAGGTCAGGTGAGGGGAGTGGGGCCTCCTGACCTCCACACTGAGGACGCTGGGCCAGGCGGAATGCACACTTCGTGGAGCAGTTCAGAGGGGCTCTGTCTTGCTGAAACCCTCCTGGGACAGGGGTCGGGGAGATGTCCTATTTTGCTCATTTCAGCTCTGAGGTCCTTTCCTCCACTGCACCCAGGTAGAGCTTCAGTAGGGAAGTCCCCTCCTTCTTGCACTATGATGAGTCTCCTTTGTGACCCTGGGGACCTGGATGGTAGTGGGAGTAAGGGTTGACGGGCAGGTCGGAGTCTGACGGCGACTTGAGGGACACGTCAGACTGATGCAACCTGGAGTCCTTGGGGGTGTGCCCTCTGCTGATGCCCAGGCCACAGTGTCCCTCCTGCCTCCAGGCTCCCCTCAGGGGCCTCCCCCCAGGCCAGCTTTGACTCCTCCCTGTGCGTTGTGTGTGGAAACTGGCACGAACTGTCACCCCCCAGACCAGACCCCTCTTGGGCAGGCATCCTCCCTGGGCTCCTACTGCCCAGGGCCGATGTGGCCTCCTCTGCCCGGCTCCCATCCTCCAGTGCTCGGCCTGCGGACCGGCCGTGCCCATAGTCCTCACACCAACTCCCTGTCTCCTGTGTCTTGTCCTTCGAGATCTACCTCCTCCAGAAACTCTTGGGACTCCCAGTCGGACCCCGCCTGGCCCCTCTTGACCTGCTCCCCAGAACTGTGTGTGGCCACTCTGCTTCCCTGGCCCGTCTGCACTGAACAGTGATGAGGAACAAAAGGCGGCATGTAGTGGCTGCTCCCTGAGGACCAGACCCGGTTTCCACATAGGTCATGGATCCTCACTGCAGCCCTGGACAGTGTTGGCAGCCCACTTTACAGATGAGCACACTGAAGCCCAGCAGAATATAAATAGCTGCCCCCAAATGACCCAACAGGTAGGTGGAGGGATGGGATTTGAACCCACGCTGTCTGGCTCCAGAACCCTACTCTTGTGCCCTGTCTCTCACCACTGATGTTGAATTAATGAGTGGTTGACTGGGGACCCAGAGGACCACACCTCCACACTTGTCGCCTCCTCATCCCCCTTTGTGCTGAGCTCATGGGAACCTCTCCCCCGCAGCTGTGGTTCTCATCCAACGTCTCTAAAGCCTCTGCCTTCTTCTCCCCAGATCCCCAGAAGACCTGAATCTCCAACGCCTCTTTTCATCTCCATTCTCCGGCCCTGGATCTTCAGGGGCTGGATGGGGCTTGGGGAGTGCAGTGACATAACCAGACTCTCCTCTTTGAAATAGTTCTTCCTTTGGCCTCTTTGCTGCCAAAGGAGTCTTGTCATCTCCTTTTCCTTTAGGTTTATGTCATCTCTTCATTCCTTTAGCAAATATTTACTGAGTACCTCCTGAGGCAGATCATGTTCTGAGAGACCATACAGGAATAAGCCACACTGAACCCCTGCCACGCAGAACGCAGACCACTCATTGGTGAAAGGAGAGATCACACTCTGAAATAGTGAAAGGTGAAATGGGGAAGGATAGAAAGTGACTGGTGCTGGAGAAGGTGGCTGCTTTAGATGGAGTGTGAGTGACACCTGACCTGGGAAGCATCTGAGCTGGAGGAGAATGCTCTGGACAGCTGGCACAGCATGTACAAAGGCCCTGGGGTGGCTGGAGTGCACTGGGTGAGGGATATCAAAGAGTCAGCAGTGGTTTGACATCCTGTGGGACCTTAGAAGCCAAGGCGGGGAGTTGAGGTTTATTCCAAGTGCAGTGGGATATCTCCAGAAGGTTGCCAGTAGGGAGAGACCTGATGTTATAATTTGCAGCATCAGATTCCCAGGGGGTAGGCCCAGGAATATGCATTTGAACAGGCATGGATAATCACTACTTTGGGCAGAAATTCTTAACCTGGAATTTCTCAAGCTATCAGGGGACAGAATTCAGGGAGAGGCCAGCCCTTGGGTAGTGAAACATTCTGTCTTTTTCTTACTGGTCTTGAATTGGCAGCTAGCAATTGAGGTGTGTAGAGTCCTCGCCTGGGATTTGTCACCAATTGGAATCACCCCGTTTTCCTATCACGTCACAGGGGTTTCAGAGATCTTGAAATATCCCTTCTTTCCTTGCTACTTCAGTGTGAAAGCAGTTACTAGGCTCGCACTAGATCTTGTTATTTCATGCATTATTAGAGCAATCTGTAGATGATTTTTTAAAATGTCTTGATAGCTCCATTTCTGCTTTGCAATTCCATGTATGTTTGTTTTATGCATTTAAAATTGTTATTTGGAGAAAGGGTCCTTAGGCTTTACTAGACGCCATAAGGGGCCATGGCGCAGGAAAGGTAGTGTCCCCTTGGAGAACTGGAGGGTCTCAGAGAGCAGGCTGACACATCTGACTCCTTTTGGCAGTATCGTGGAGCCTTGGGCAAACCAGTTTTCATCTCTCCCCTGATCCCGCACATGGGGTCTGTAATACGTATTTCCAATGCTTGCAGGCAGGAACCAGCCAGGCTGCCCAGGAGCCTCTGGAGGAGCCCTTTCCTCCATGAGCAGCTGGGTGCTCATACAGGGGAGCTGGCGGGCTGGGCCCGGACCCTGACTCTGCACCAGCTAGCTGTGTCCTGGGCTGTGTCTCTGTGTCCTTTCGTTCGTAACCTGAAGAGAATAGCAGAATTATAACCTCGTCCTAGTGTTATTGGGGACTTGGAGTGAGTTTCTCTTTACCCGGCATAGTATCTGACATTTCTTCTTGGGTGATAGTTATCATTACTAGGTGTGTGTCTCATGCCCCAGGTTAAAACTGGGGTTCACAGATGGCTGGATCCAAGGCCTGTTTCCCACTGCATCCCCTACAGGACTTACCAGTATAGGTTTGGGGCACGTGCGTGATGCAGTAACTGATGTTTTTCAGGTGAGTTTAAGGAGAGAGTGAGGGGCCCTTATTTTTGAGGGCAGCATTGAGGAGGACATGTCTGAAACCCATCAGGGCTGCAGGGGACCCCGATGTTCAGACAGGGACCCCCAGGGGCCTGTAGATCCTGACTTCCTTGGGGTCCTGGGGAGTGTTGAATCCAGGTCACCCAGTTGGGTGGCATCTCCTTACCACCCAACCTGGCTCTGTTGGACTGGAGACAGTTCTTTTGAACTCTTCTTCCCAGGCCTCAATGCTCTCATCTGTTAAATGGGGCTAAGCCCAGGGTATGCCTCTTCATGTGTCTCATTCAATTCCCACAATTACCCTCTGAGGTGGATGAAGAACTGAGGTTCAGAGAGGTAAAGTCACTTGCCTAAGGCCACACAGCAAGTCCGTAGCAGGACCTTGACCAGGCACGTCACCCGCTTACAGTGGGTATAATCTTTTGTCCTTCCCTCCACAGTGGCCATTCCCATTTCATGTTCAGACATGTTTTCAAGGGCACTACTCTTCCTGCCTAGCAGCAGGCACCTGTTAGATTGGGAGCCAGTGGGTGTCTGGAGGGCCCTCAGATGCACCCCATGCCCACTTTGTCCTCCAGTGACCCAACGCCTGGCTCTCATTGTAAGGGAGCTGCCTGTACTCTGGGAGGAAGCCCCGGGTACTAAGCCTCCATGGCAGGGCTATAGGGGAGGGTGAGGACTGTGGCAAACTGAAGAGCCCCAGCCCGTCTGTAGCGGGCAGCTCCCACTCAGCTCTAGTCTGTGTCTTCCTATGACAGTGTGGTTCTGGTCTGTTCGTTTCCCTAAAGATCCAGATTTTCACGGAATTTTCTCATTAATAGCCTTAAATTTAAAAAATGTTCAAATACTACAGAGAAAACACAAAACAAACAAAAACAAAACCAAAAAGTAGTCTCAAACACTGCGCTTAGGCCAGTTAGCAACTTCTGGCCTCCTCTGCACAGCCCCCTTTTAGAGATGGGAGAAGGGGGAGGCCCAGAGTGGGAGAGATGATTCACCCAAGATCAAGGGGGGCCCTGGTGAGTTGGGGGCCAGAAATCAACCTTGAGCTTCTAAGTTTTCTTCCTATACTGCCCCTCTCAGCCAGGCCCCCAGCCAGGATGGACTGAACTCATTTTCAAGGCCAGTTTCTGAATCCTAAAGAGAAAGAAAAATCATTGTAATCTGATGCTGAAGGCCAAGGGCACCATGACACATCTCAAATGCTCAGTGACTGTCCATGAATTCCAACAGAGCCCTTTCTAAAGGGCATATCTGCCAGAGTCGCTTCTGATGTGACAGGGACTGGAGACTTGCAGAACTCAGGGGGCAATAAGGCATTGTCAAAATCTGTTCTGATGATAAACTAGTTTGTCCAGTTGTGAGCTGGGCAGAGAAGGACTCATTTCCTGGCGCCAGCTCCTCAGCTTCCAGCATTGATTGGGGACTTACCATGTGCTCAGACCTAGACGGGGGCACTTACAGCCATGGCCTCATTTAACTTGCCCAGAAAATGTGTGAGATTGGTAGTTGCTGGCTCCATTTTATTGCCAAAGAGACAGAGGCTCAGAGTGTGTAGGGAAAGCTCCAAGATCAAGTGAAGACCAGCTGACCCCAAGTTTAGGCTCTATCCCTCTCAGTGAGGCAGCTTCTTGGACGTGGTGGAGAAACTTCCTTGTTGACTGAGCGCTGTCTGGGCAGCCACCGCTGGTCAGGAGGGGCTCATGGAGAGGACAATCTTGGAGAAAAAAAGGCATTGTCTTTGTTTCTTGCTGCATCACCACAAACCTCATGGGTTCAGACAAGGTAGATTGATTACTTACAGCTCTGGAGTCATAATTCTGAAACGAGTCTCATGGGGCTCCAAATGATGACATGTCAGCAAAAAGTCTATTGCTTTCTGGGGGTTCTGGGGGAGAACTTTCTCCCTGCCTTTCCCAGACCCTAGAGCTCTCCTGCAGCCCTTGGCTCATGGACCCACATCAATCCAGCCGCTGCTTTTGTTGTCACATCTATTCCTGATCCTCTTTCTTCTCCTGATTAGGACTCTTGTGATGACATTGGACCCACCAGGATGATCCAGGAAAATGTTGGCTTCTCAGTGTCTTAATCAGTCCCTTCTGCCATGTGAGGTGACATAGTCACAGGTTCTGGAGATTAAGACGTGGATGTTTTGGGGGACTGTTATTCTATCCCAGAAGAGGACAGCGCTCCAAGCATCACGTGAGGCTGTGTGGGAGGCTCAGGAGAGTATGGAATGTTGGAGAAGCAGCTGGTGCTGGGGCTGGAGGTGGCCAGGCTGTTTGGGCCCCCATGGGCACTGAAGAATGCACAAACTTCAAGCTCAACTCCATCACCTGGGTCAGTGCCCCTCATGTTGAACGTGCATCCATATCCCTCTCAGGTTGAGAGGCAGATCTTCAGTCAGTAGGTGAGGGGCCAGGCAGGGCTGGGGTTCTTCGTTTTCCACAGTTGTCCAGGGGCTGCTGTGCATGTGTGGACCCTGTGTCTTTCTAGAGTCTCAGGAAAGCTCTAGAAAAGAATGGCTCTAGAAAGCCCCACCCAGGCCCAGGTTTCCAGAGCAGTGTACTGGCTGGCAGCTGGTGGCATCCCATTCCCTGGTGCTCTGTGGCCCAACATTTGGGATCTCCCACAGGGCAGTCACTGAGGGTCTCCACCATGATCTTCAGTCAAGGCCTAAAGGTTTGGTGTCATGAAGGACGCTGCCTAGAGTCATGGCCCCCTCAGTTCTTCATGAGCAGGTTTAGGGCTGGGGTTGTCAGAATGGTGGGACGGTCTTTGGATCCGTGCTCCTGGCTCAGTGAATCCATCTGTGGGTATTTTTAGAGCTTTTCCTTATAATCCAACACTGGAAATTGGCACTCTCGTGTGTGGGGGTGGTGTGGTGCTGGCTGGAACCCCCACTGTTGAGCAAGCTGGGTGACGGAGAGTGTGCTGGATATTTCACCCCTGCATGCAGTCACACGAGGCCATACGGGGTCTTTGGACGTTGCCTCACTGCTGTGTGTCCTGGATGGATGTGACTTTAGCTTCATCATATTGGACTGTCACCACGAGAACCTGGCAGGAACCATGTGGTGGTGCAGGGAGGTCAGTGGGGTCCTCTCTGACCCAGAAAGCCATGCCCTGTTTGAGGGGTGGCCGAGCTCAGCCCCACAATCAGAATCAGGTGGGAACGTGGGTCCAGTACGGCCCCCGCCACTTGTTTTGCCAATGAATCCAGAAATCTGGCTTTTTTTTTTTTTTAATGTGACATCTCCTATTTTTAAATGTTGATAATGAATTCAGATATTTTTAAAATACTGTGTGGGCCAAACAAGACATTTCTGCGGGCTGAATTCGGCCCATTGGCAGCTCGTTGGAAAATCCACTTGTTTTACCTAGAGGGAAACTGAGGCCCACAGAGGCATAGGGAACCACCCACCCCTGTCCCCCAGACATCCCATGGCATCAAGGCTGGAACGCAGGGCTGCTGACGTGACCGCAGCCACCATCTGGGGTTCTCACCACACCTGTTGGAGATAGCCCCCCTACCCCTGTGCCTCTCCAGGAGCCCCCCTCCCTAGTCACGTGACATCAAGCAGCTCGGAGGAGGATTGTCTATCTACTGCTTCAATCTGCTTGCCTCTCTGGGCTAACTCTCATCTGCAGATGGAGGAATGGGGGCACAGTCACCCCCAAAGTCCCTCCCGACGTTCCTCATGGCCCCTGGCCTTCTCCTCCCAGCAGCCCCCTGCCTTCCTACCTCTGAGCTCCGGTCTTGACATTTTGCAAACAACAGCTGTCTCAGAGCCCCTTCCAGCCCCAGAGGTCCCTGCCTGCATCATTTACATGATTTAGCACCCTTGCTTTCAGGGGGCATGTCACCGAGCCCATAGCCAGCGGCCACTGCGCCATGACTTATTGATTTGACATATTAAACTGATGGATTCGTGGTGGAAATGTTTCCTCTTGAAATGACGTTGCATCTTGGGATTTCATGTAATTTTGCAACCGAGCCCCTCTGATCCCCATCAGGGTTTCATGTGTCCAGTGGCTGAGATGTTCTCATTCCAGGCAGCAGCCTGCTCCTTGGCTGCATCTCACGGGAATAACAAAGACAGCGGTAATAGTGATAGAACTCTCAGGTAACGCCCATTCTGTGCCAGGCCCTCCACACTTGGCTCATCAGTTCACTTGCTTTCCCTTTACCACAACCCACGAGGAGGGTTCCGCATGTGTCCCCAGTTTAACAGCACACCCAGAAAACTGGCTTTCAGCTGGACCCTGTCCTTCATCCATCTCCTTGCTGGTAACGGGCAGAGGCGGGCGGCACCTGGGTGGTCTGGGCCAAGTCCCTGCACTTGACCCCTCTCCGTTTCTTCTCGTGATTGTAATTGTTCGTAGATATGCTTCTTAGCAAGTAGTAGTAATCCTGAGCTGTCTTGAATACTTCCCAAATGGTGGGCTTGTGCGATTTATCAATATTGATTCACTTAATGTTCACAACAAGTCAATTATGCCCCATCGTTCAGAAGAGGAGCCCGAGGGAGGCTGAGGTTGCACCCAAGGTTACCCAATGAAGACGCAGTTCTCCTCACTTCCCACTCAGCCAAGAAACCGGCTCTGGAAACTCTTCGCCAGGGTGGGATCGGGGTGAGGGGGGCATCATTCTTGCAGACCTATCAATTTCATCCATGCAGGGTCAGAGTGGGCCTCATGAAGCTGTTTTTTAAAAAGGCAAAAAGTGCTGCTAACAGGATTAGCTGTCACCCCACGGGCCCTGCACCTGATGAGAAATCATTTCATTTCTTCTGCCCCAGGAGGTCACCCGTTCTCAGCCGCAAATCGAGCCATTAGTGGCAAGTTTCAGAGGCTGGAAACAATCATCTCTGCGATTACTGAGCCTCTCCCGGTGTCTCCAAGGCAAGGCCCAGCCCACCTGCCCTCCCTCCTTTCCAACTCCTTGTTTCACACCTGAGCACGTGATGTGACACTAATCAGAACAGTGAGCAGGACTGGAGGCCAGACCCACATGGCGGCTCCAGTGCCCCTCCCTTTTCTCCCTCTGCGCCGACACCTACTGTGTGTGCTCATTCGTCCTCAAGCCAGCTCACTTTCTCATCCACGCAGCGCACAGGCAACTGGATTCCAGTGGTACCAGAGTCCCTGATTCAGTAGGTCTGGGGTGGGGCCTGTGAATTTGTGTCACAAGCTCTCAAATGCTGCTGCTCGGGGACCATGCTGAAGCCATGGACTTAGATTCTCCTCTGACTGCAAACTAGGACCCCTCGCCGTAGAGATGATGTGCCAGGGAGGGTCCCTGCAGCAAACAGAACCCCCAAATGGTTCAGATGAAGGCACTTTGATGAAAGAGCTCCTTCCAGAGTCAATGGGAACAGCTAGGAGAATGTGAGGTCCCCCAAACTGGCAGCAGAGGGGCTGCCCCCGCCTTTGGGCAGGACCAGTGTTCTGAAGCCCATGATTGCTGAGTCACGAGCCCCAGGAGGTGCGGTGGTGGGCAAGAGAAGACGCTGTGGCCTCACGCAGAGATAGCAGTATCTGCTACCCATCTCTACCCGTCCATCCTCACCGGTACCCGCCGTTGTGGCCAGAGGACCAGGGTGTCTGGGATGCAAGGCCGAGGAGTTGGTCCCCCGGGGCATGGGGAAAGGGGTGGTTGGGGTATGTGTGGTGCGGGGAGGGCGAGATGGAGACTCAAGCACAAAAGGAGGTCACTGTTGGTGTTCTTCCTGGAACACCTAGGTCTGGCTAGAAAGCTGAAGGCTCCCACCCTCTCTGGTTTGAACAATTAACACATGTTAGGATGGTGTGAGGACACGTTAGCACCAGAGACTCTTTTGATTGAGGAGAAGAATGGAGAGTGGATTTCATTCTTTGATTTTATGTGGGTTGACACCTCAACACCTCCCTCCCTGGAGGGAAACAGGTGTGTGGCCAGCATTCCGAGTTAGCATTGGTCAGCTGGGCTGAGGGTGCCCACTGAGTGGAGGGCAGGGTAGCCTAGCCTGGGCAAGGGTGGGGCGTGGGGGTGGCACTGGGGCAGGGGTGACGGCCCGGGGAAGGCTGTTCCTTTGCCTTCATGGCCTCTCTGCTTCACCGCCATGCTCCCCAGGGCCCTGCCTCCCATCCTCTTCTCTCTGCAAACTCTTCGCCTCCCTCCATGCCTCCGGCTGCCATCTATTTGACAACCAGCAAATATTTAGCGTGTACCTTCGTCTTCCAATGCCCTCCACCCCCATCTCTGTTGAGCTCCAGATGCCTCCTGTGGAGTGCAGAGCCTCTGTGTGTGCAGCGGGGCCTCTTCCTCCTCTGGCTGCGGCTCCATCCCCATCTCTCCATGGGCACCGCCGTCTCTGCTCAGGTGCCCAGAGGAACACAGCCCCACTCTGGGCTCCTGCCTCTCCCTGCCACCACCTTCACGGATCAGCAGCCCACTGCACCATCCCTCGGGGGTGTTGGCTCCCCACATGTCGTCCGGTCACTGCCACCGCCCAGGGCCCCACCATGGAGCTCTGCTACAGCCTCTAGCAGGCTTCCCGCCTGCGCGCCCTCCCAGAGACACGGGCGCACGTGTCTTCCCCTTTCGAGACCTTCGGGACAATACCTGCCTCTGCAGCCAGGGCAGGTCACCTCCCTGGCCTGGCTTCCACCATCCCCTTTCTGTGGCCTCCTTCCCCGCCGCGTCTGGTGGCCAGCTACGCTCGGGCTCCCTGAGAACTGGGGGACTCCCTCTCCCCTTCAGCAGCCACCCCCTGCCGGGTCCCGGCTCAGGAACTCTCTGCGTGTCGGAGAACTGTCAGTGAGAGCCTTTGACTGAGGACCCCTAGGTCCTCACACCCAGACCTGTGAGCCCTCAGAGCAGAGGATGATGGTGTGATTTCAGAGTGGCCGTTCCCCTGCCAGCAGGCAGCCTCCCTATCCATGATGGTTCCAAGAGGCCTGGGTTTGGACCCAGATTGACCTCTATCTGCCAGGGGTACTTGCCAGCACTGAGACTGCCAGGAGCACGTCATTCTTGCTCTACTTGCATAAACCAGTTGTCTCACCCCTTTTGCTGTGGACCGGAAGACGGAAACAGAGTGTCCAAGAGAATTTAAGATGTATTAAGATATGTGCAGGTGGGCCGTGTTCCAAAGGAAAATGGTGATTTTCTTTAGCAAGACCAAGTGCTTCTGTGGTCCCAGGGTTGGAAGTTGAAGATCTGGACAGTCTCTGTGAAAGGTCGGTTCTCAGGGTGCTGGGGCCCGTAGGTGATTCCAAACAGCATCGTTTGATCATTTGCCTCTGCTTTCTGGATGACGGAGTCAGCCACTGCAAGAGGATTGTTTTCATAACAATAAAAACCAGTAGAGTCTGTTGACAGTTTGCTATTTCTGCGAGGCCTTAGATGCCTGCAAGGTCTTAGACCTTTGAACCTAAGTTTGCTCATCTGTAAAGTGGGTGCTGTCTTGAAAAGTTGTCAGAGGGTTGGAGAGAAAATGCATGTCTGTGAGTGTCTGAGGTGAGTTCCCTGAGATGACCATGTGCGTACACGCCCTTTGCAAGGAAACACTGCCTGGAGGAGACGGTAAGGGGATTGGGGGAGCCAGGCAGGGTGGGGGGAGGGCAGGCAGGGGACACTGGGGGCCCAGGGCCAGCGAGGGCAGCCTCAGTTTTGACCTGAGGGAGCCATGCAGTGCAGCTCACGTCTCAGCGCCACCGGCCACCATGTCAGCCATTGGTTGGTGACAACGAGGAAGGAAATGTAAGTGCCAGGCCCTTTCAGAATGAAGATGGGCAAGAGGGACTCCAGTGACCCCAGGACAATCCTCCAAGGACAGAAGTGCTCACAGAGTGTGGGGATGTGGGGTGGGATACCCCTGCTGTGCAGTGTGACTTGGTACACCTTTAATACCCCAGAGTGGTGGCTCTTATTGTGACCGGTTTCAGGTCGCTACTGGCAGCGTAAACACAGCCATTCTTCATCTTCTTGTTATGCGTTTGCTTGCTTTGGGTGGGAAGACAGGGATAAAAATCAGGTGGAAATAAGCAGCACAAATAACCCCAGCCAGGCGTTGAGACCCACTGGCTGTGTCTCCTTGGATAACGTAGCTCACGCGTCCCAACCCACGCCCACCCCACACCCACCCTGTGAAAGAGCAGAGTTGGGCCTGCTGGGAGGGGAGGGTGGGGGTGGAGGCCTGGCCCAGGGCCTGTGTGGGCCGGGATGCAAGCCCCGCCAGAGGATAGGAGGCGGTGTGGGGGTGGCCGCTGAGTCAGCCAGCACCCTGGTGGGGGCGGCCTCGGCCCACCTGCGGGGCAGCGGCACTGGAGGGGCCGCTGCTGGGAGGCTGGGAGGGAGACCAGGCTTCCTGGGGAGTGGCTGCCATCCTGCGGGGCCCAGCTGGCTCTGCGTCTCTTGTCCCCCTCCCTGCTGCCTGGTGGCCTTGGGCCAGCCCAGGGCCTGGGAGGTGGTGAGTGTGCTGTGCCGGGGATGTTTTCACAACATCCAGGCTGCCGAGAGCACTGTTATTCTCCCACAGAAATCCAAGGGAATACCCAGGAGATGCAGTGCTCCTCTAGGAGTGGGGAAAACCAAGGAAAGAGACAAAGAAGAAAAGCCTCCATAGTGCTAAAAACCCATTGTGCTAGGGACACTAGTGGGCGTTTCAGAATTGGAATTCTTTGTCAGGGAGCGCTTGGGGACTCTGCAGTCGCTGTTTCTTTGCTCCATACACTAATTTGTAGATTTGGGAGTGGCTCTGGGACATTCCAGGTGGAAGGGACCAACTTGTGCAAGGGCAGAAAAGGAGGAAGAAACTGTTTGCTAGCTCCAAGGAGCAGAGACGCTGGAGTTTGAGGCACTGGGTTATAAGTGACAGAACTTCTATCTCAAACTGACTTAGGTGGAGAGAGGAATTCATGGGTTCCTGTGACTGAAAGAACAAATGATGGGCAGATGGGCAGCTTCAGGCATGGCTGGATTTAGGGGCTCAGGCATTGTGACAGGACACAGTCTCCCTCCCTCTCTTGCCTGTGCCTTCCTTGGCCTTGGCTCTGCTCTCAGGAAGGCCCTTGCCGTGCGGTGACTCATTCACCCCCTTCTTCCATCCTCAGTCTCAAACCCAGTGGGAAGAATGGAATTGTCTTTCTCCAGTAGTTCTCCAGCAAAAGTCCTATGGCTGATTCTACTGAACTGACCTGGTTGTGTGTCCATATCTGGCTGGCCATTGTTCCATCTCTAAAGTGTAGGTCTTGCCCAAACCACGTGGTTAGTGTGGCTTGGAAGGTAGGTCATGTAGATGTGTTCCATCTTCTACGTACCTCTCCCTTTTACTCAGAAATCTGATCTGTGCCCACAATTTCATGTCTCCCTCTTAGCTCTGCTCTTGACCTCACTCCAGGGCTCCATTTCCAGCACCAGGAAGACTGCACACGGACTGAGCTCTCACGATATGCTGAGCACATGCTCTTCGCCTTGCTATGTAATTGAATCCTCCTGGCAAAACAATACTATGAGAGGGTGTTATTATTAGCCCCATTTTGTAGGCAAAGAAACTCAGGCAAAGAGAGGCTCCTCCCTGAACCCGTGACTGCCGTGGGGGGAGCACGGATTGCTGGTTGGCCAGATGGGAACCAAACAGAGCCAGATGTGGGTCAGCTGTGCCTGAACCGTGGCAACTGAGGGAGGGCAGAGGCTCTCAAGGAAAAAGCAGGTAGAAAGAAGGGGAATAAGGTGGGGAGGGAGAAACAGCAGATGCCTCCTGAACTTGGTGGCAAGTGGTATAGGCTGAATGGGACGGTACTGTCTAGTTTTTTTCCCCATATTTCCCAACCTTCCTACTGTCTTAATATAAATGTTAAGTTTTGTCCCATTTTTAATAAACGAGGGTCATTTTTAACATGGGCAGAAAGGACAGTTGAATTACACTGGACCTAGTCTGTTGAGGGAACCTAACCGTAGCTGTCCCTTTTCCCCACATTAAAGACCACTTTCTGGCACTGAGTTGGGGTGGGGGTGGGGGAGGGGGCTGTGCTTGGCCGCTACTGCTATTCCCACCCACTGTGCAGAAACAGGAGCTGCTGGGAAGAGGATCTCCCAGCACCCCTGGTGGGCCTGTTTCTTCAAAGGGAGCAGAACACCGTAGTGTGGTCGAGCTGCAGGTAAGTACTATGGGGATTATCTCAGGCACTGTGGGGTTATTGGACATTTCTGGCACTGGGCTGGTTAAAGCAGCATGTGTTTTAGGCAGGACATTTAGAGTGGGGCTCCTAGGGGTGTCCAATTTGGTTTTTGCCACAGGCACCCAAATTCCTTACACTGGCCCTGGCCGTTTGTACAAGTCCCACAGGACCACAGGTCACTACTATGGGATCACCCATCAGCACTGCACAGTACTTTCTTGCTGCTGGCCTGGCTGCTTTCTACTCCTGCTCAGATTGCTCTGCCTCTTCTCCCCTTCGTCACTTGCACATAACCCCTCCTATTTATGCCACACCAATGTCCCTTGTCTGTCTCCAGGAAATACAGTCTAAAGTGGGGGTAACCCAGATTGGATCAACTTGGGGGAAATGGAGCTGTGTTACCCCAGAGAATGGAAAGAAGTTTTGTGCAAACCACTGGGAGCACAGGGGTGTCTGGTCCACAGGCACAGCTGAGCCTGTGCAGTGCGCGCGCTGACTTGCAGAAAAGGGCTTTGAGTGACCATTTCTAGGTCACATGATCACATTGATCCAGTCAGCTGTGTCCAGGAGCAGGCCTGCTGCAGAGCGTGGCTGCTCCTGGGATCACCAGGAGGTTCGAGCTGTGGCGGTTTTAAGACAGAAGAGGAGTAGGTTACAGGGCAGTGGACAGGGTAGGTGTCCCTTGAGAGCCATCATGATCTGTGTATGAGCTGCAGGTGACACAGACTATCACATTGACAGGCTTCACTGTCGGGAAATAGACACTGACGTCCAGAAGCTCTAGCCCTCAGTGGGCCCGTGATGTCATCTCGCCATTGCTCTCTCGGCAATGAGTGTCGCTTTCATCCTAAGGCGGGTGCTCTCTTGGGCATTAGGATGGCTCCCAATGCCAGTCGTCTAACAGATGAGGAGGAGAGTTTCTCCTTCAGCCCCAGCCTGGAGTTCTGTCCTCTAATCTGCAGGGACCCTCAAATGAGTCTCATGCCACCCAGACCAACACCGGCCTGGTCGGAGGTATTTTGACATCCTCTGGTGTGCGCTGCAGTGGACATACTCTCTCATGGCCTCTCTGCCTGTCCTGCAGGTGTCCTGTGGCTGTCGGTGGTCTCTGAGGTGCTCTACATCCTTCTGCTGGTCGTGGGCTTCAGCCTCATGTGTCTCGAGCTCTTCCACTCCAGCAACGTCATCGATGGACTCAAGCTCAATGCCTTCGCCGCCGTCTTCACGGTGCTCTCAGGTGAGGCTGGCCGGGAGGTGGAGCAGGAAGCGCCCAGTGCACCTGTGCTTCCCGGCGGGGAGGCGGCACTGGGGCCAGCCTCTGGGCGAGTCCTCCTGGGTGAACTTGAGCCAGGGCCAGACTTTCTCAGAGCCTCATTGTTACAGTTCAGCAAGTGGGGTATCTCTGCTGTCCTGTTCACTCATTCAGCCCTTCCCGAGTGTCTCTCTGGTGCCGGGCACTGTGTAAAGTTATAGGAAGGGGCAGAAACAGACAGTTACTTCCTGGGGGTTTGCATGGATGGGAGAGAGAGGTGGGTTAGCTTGCGATGCATTCATGAGATGAACACCAGACACAGTGATGAACTGGATTTGTGCAGGAGGAGGCGGTGAGAATGAGCAGAAGAGACCTTGGTGGTGTCTTTACAGCTCTCTGGGGGGGCGGGGTCCTGCTTGGGGCAGAGGGCACTCATCTGGTTTAGCAGATTTGCCTTTGCAACCTCCCCGGGGAGATGCCCAATAGGATGCTGGAAGAAGAAATACCTCTGGGAGCTTGGGTCGAGTGTGGACTGGCTGCGATGTGGGCACAGGTGCAGAGCTGAGGCTCTTGAGGGTTTTCAAGAGGATGGGATGGTCATAGCATCGTCTGACTCAAGCAGGTGGAGGCAAGGACTCCGAGAAAAGGCCACAGGATTAGGTGGCCAGGTGCCCAGAGTCGTTTCAACAGAGTCAGGTCATAAGGGGTTAAGTGAGAGTAAAGGGAGCTTATAAACTATAACTCCAGGCGTCTGACAGATAGAGTGGTGGCTTGGCTATGTAAGACATCTGTTCCTAAAAAGCCAAATGTAAATTGAATTCCTATAAATCTAACCCTATTCTTCATGCATTGGGAGAACTCTATTTAATGAAACCAAATGATGAGCCGTTTGGTAAGGGCGCTGACTGCCCCCTAATTGAAGGAAGGGTACGGAACGGAGGGCTGAATAGAGAAGAATAGAGAGCTGAATTCAAGAAATGATAGTCAGTTCCATTGATCAAAATGTGTGACTTGTCATTCCCAAGATAAGGGAATTTAACCTATTGAATCGTAAATTAAAGAAGAGAAAAATAGAGCGGTCTTACTAGTATAATGCAATTCAGGCACCTCCTTACCCCATAACCAGCTATTCTGAACAGCTGATTCTGCTTTCATCTTCGAGTCACTCACTTAACCAACATTCACCGAAGGCTTCCTGGTCACCAGGCACTGGACTAGGCTTGTGGGAGTCAGAGGGACTCGACTCAGCCCTTCTGAAGTTTGCCCTCTTGTAGGACAGACTTGCTGACCATGAGATGGTAGGTTGACCACTCTGCATGGAGGAAGTGAGAGTCCTGCAGGGTGGCGTCCGCATGGCCCAGGGGCAGGGAGGGGAGGGCATTGGGAGAGAAGGCACCATTGTAATTGAGACTTGGAAAAAGAGTTTGCTTGATGGACAGCTTGGCGAGGGCATTCTAAGTGGTGGGGACAGCGTGGCAAAGGGTGGCATTTTCTGGAAATGCCAAGTTGTTTAAAATGGTGGCATTGCTGAGCTTTGAGGCTGGAATGCTGCGTGAGGGTGTGGTGCTTTGCTTGGACTTTCGAGGTTCCCGCGTGCCCTAGGGAGCCATGAAGGATTCAGGGCACAGGAGGATGTGGCAGGGGGTGTCGGGTGATGAGGGTGCAGTGCAGATGGAGTGGAGCAAGAATGGAGCTGGAGAGGCCCGTCGGGGGTGAGAGACCAGATGCAGCTCCCGCCCAGTACAGGGGCCCTGGGAGTGGGGATGCAGGCACCAGGGCCACCAGCTCCGAGCAAAGCCAGCAGGGCAGGCTGACTCCAAGAGGTGGGCAGGAGTGGGTGGCTGAGGACTGAGAATCTAGTCCACAGGCTCCTGGTTTGGAGGCCACAGAATTCAGGGAGTCCACGAAACTATGTGGGGAGACATTTGCATCTTTCTTTCTCTAATTTGCACCGACATTTGGCCCGTCCTTCAAATGTGAATGGAGGCGACAAACGCCCACTCTGCGAAGTAAAAACAAGCAAATAAGCAGATATGTTTCGTGATTTTGGTAACTACATTTCAGTTTGACTGGTGTCCTCTGCAGTCAGCTGTATTTTACTTTCTATCCCTGAAGCATCATTGTAAGAAGGGGCCCACAGGTCCAGATGACCAGAGCCCCTGCTCTGGGTGTCCGCTGGCTGGCCTTTGGCTGGGGTCAGATGAGCAGCGGGACCACCCAGGTGGGGAAGACCCTGGGCCCTTTGAACAGGGCTGTGTGACATGCTGCTGGTCACCTGGCTCCTCTCCCTGCCAGTGGCTCATCTCTCCTTTTCTTTCCCTCTCCCTAGGGCCCCGGGCTCATCCTCCTGCCTCACACAGGGCTTATCAAAGTTTTCATGCTTAAAAAAGAAAATCCAAACAACAAAACCCCAGGTTTTCTCGTAGCAGGGAGTCCCACTGCTCAAGAAAATAAAATCATCTCCTGCTTTCAGGCAGATAAACAATGCAGGGCTCAGTGAGGTTAATTGACTCGCCCAAGGTCACACAGCTGGTCAGTTGCGGAGCTGGGATTAAACTGGCCCTTGCTGGCTTCAAAGCCTGCGTTTTGCTCAGGAGAGCACTGCAGGAAGGGCCAGGCGGCAGGAGGGAGAAGAGAAGACTTTTAAGTCCTCAGAAAACAGCAGCTGAGAAATGTGTTGCGGCCACATGATGTAATGAGATCCAAGAAGCAAGTGACCGAGAGAAAGAATTTTGTCTTCAAGCCCCGGGGAAGATAGACTCAGGAGAAGTGGGGAACCAGGAGTGAGCAGTGACTGGCGGGCTGGCTGCCTTGAGAACAGGGCAGGTGGGGCTGGGGGCTTGGAGGAGGTGAGGGGCTTCCAGCTTGTTCCACTTGGCGGGGAGGGAAGAAGGAGTGGGCGAGCAGGGTGGGGGACAGTCCCTCCACTGAGTCCATGTGGGTAGGGTGGGTGCCGATGCTCACGCCGCAGGGTCCCCTGGCCAAGGTCAGCGCCTTCTTGGGTAGAGGAGAAAGCAGTGGCAGCCCCTCTTTGAATCGAATATAATGAATGATTAATTATCCTGTGAACCGATTGATTATGGGCCGCCGCCCCTGGTTGAAGCACACATGTGTGCTCACATCTACCCCTCACGGTGTCTTTGCGAGGTGTCCGTGCACAGATGAGAAGACCGACTTCCTGCAGCCGTGTGGCGCGTGGACTGTTGAGCCCAGGACCGCACACCACGCGCTGAGCAGGGCTCTGGATGTGGCTGGATCTCCGCTGCGTTAGCATGCTTCCTTCCCCGTTGGCCTTGATCAGCTGAGGGGCAGAACGCGGCCCTGGGGACCAGCTCTGTCACAGAAGGGGAGAAGGGGTGTCAGAGTCTGGCCAGTAGGGCGGTTTTCCCAGTCTCAGGGGATTGGCCCCCGGGGCCCAGGGCCTAGAGCTCCCAGGCTTCTGCAGACCCACAGGATATTTTCGTGGTGAGTGCTTCTGAAATCAGAAGACGCAATGAACATAAAGCTAATGAAGACATCGGCATGACTCTGGACCGAATGGTATTTGCCTCACAGTCATAAAACGTAATTTTTAATATTTCTTTTATGGTGCAATGGGCTCGTGATGACCAGCGTGCATGCAGCACACATGGGTCATAATGCGATTCTGTTCCAGGCCGCGCTCCTTCTTGGGTCTGCGGGACTGAGCAAGGCCCATTTCAGAGTGGGGGCGGCTCCAGCCCTGGGCCACTGTCTCTTCCCTCAGCGACCAGTCTCATCTCCTTTACATCCCCGAGGAGAGCAGGCTGGGAGGTGACTGTCCTCCTGCTCCTCCAGACAGACCTATCTAAGCTTAGAAAACCAGAAAGTCATTTGGAAAATTTCTGCCAGGCCTGGCTAACTGTGGGCTTTTAGTAAAAATTGCACTGGTCTAAAGAGAAACATGTCCCTTTTCAGGAAAGAAGCAGCCCTCACGAAGTTAACAAACCTTCGCGAAGTTAGCGAGGATCAATTCAGTCATAGGAAATGGAAGTTTTTGCAATTAAAAAATGATCCAGGGCCAGGGAACTCTTTGCAGTCTGGGTTTGGAGTCCCATTTTCAGAGCGAGATGGGAGGTGAAGAGCAAGCCTGTGAGTTGGATGCCACTGTTGTTTTCTGGACACACAGTTGGGGACCAGGAGACTTGGTGTCCAAGGCACAAAGCATGCAATTCCCACTGTGCTGCAGACATCAGCTGGCCACCCACATCCTCAGGCACCACGTGAGAAGCACGCCAAATGCAACTCCCAGGCCCATCACCAGCTCCCAGGCCAGGAAGGCATGTGCGTTCCAGGAAAGTAGGTTTGCAGAGCCCTGTGCCCACAATCTGTCCTGCTGCTCCTCTGTGAGCTGCCAGGAAGCTTGCAGCTAAGTTGTGTGTTTAATCACAGTAGCTTCCCCAAAGCAAGGTTTCCTGCAGTCTCGAATTCCTCCCTTTGCTTAATTCCTTAGCTTTTTCCTGGAGTTTACTCTTGGTGTGGTGATTTATAATCTCTTCCTGTAAATGACCACGTTATTTTTAAGCTAATTCTGCTATCACTTTTGCCACCTTGGACCTGAGCTGAAAGATCTCCCAACCAATAGTCTATGTTTTGTCCCCCTCCCTGTCCAGACTGGGTCTCTCATCCAGAGCGAAGGACCTTTGTGTTTAAAGATGCAGAAGGTCTGAGTCAGCAAGATGAGCATTTCCATATTTTACAGGATTTATTTTTGTTTAGCAGGTGACAAGAACCAAGTCATGTGAGCTGAAGGAAGAAAGGGGTTGGTGGTAGAAATGTATTGGTTTCATGTCATCAAGAAATGTAGAGTGGTTAAACTTCAGGCATGGCTACATCCAGTTGAAACGTCATCAGGAATCTGTCTGATATCTCAGTTTCCAGACTCTACTCTTGTGGAGAGAGAATGGTCACAATATACATCCAGTTTATATAAGATTCCAGTGGTAGGCACACCCTGGTGGGGTAGTGGTTAGGTTAGCTACCTCCGGAGAAGCACAGTCCACATACATTCCAAGGACCCATGTTTGCATCTGTCGGGAGTGGGGGATAACCAGTGTGAACATCTAATAAAAATAGTGTGCTGCTAAAAAAAATAAATAAAAAGATTCCAGAAGTAGAAAGAGCTTCTTCCAATAGCCCCTGCATCACTCCAAGGAGGATGATGATTGGACAGCTAGATTCATTCCTGAACCAATCACCATAGCAGGGGATGAAATACTCTGAATAAGTAGACCAGGTTCCCTGAGCACACTGGTAGATTGAACTTAGCCGTGGACTAGGCAGCTGACTGCAAGTCTCAGTGGCTTGTCAAGCTGGGAAATGATCCGGAGGTCAGTGGTGGAGCTAAAGAGATCAACCCCAGGAATGGCCGAGGCTGTCGTTTGAGTCCCTCCGAGGCAGACTGTAAGATGACAGCTTGGGTGCAAGTACTTTATTTCGTAGGAGACCCCAGGAAGCATGGCAGGAAGTGAAGTAAAGCAGGAAGGGAAGAGGACCCGCTGAGGAGCATGGCTGCGCCAGGGGCTGCTGGGGTTCAGCCCTGCTGGAGGGCCTCAGGGAGACTATGGAGCACGTCTGCCCAAGGAGACAGCGGGGGCACTTCTTCACCGGTGCCCGCCCGTCTGTCTCCTGGGTCTCCTGGGTATGGCACCCCCAAGACATGAACACCCCCTTTCTAGTCTTCTCCATGTAGGACAGCAAGTGTTTGAGGAAGGAACCCCTCAAAATGCACAGGATCTGCTAACCAAGGCTACAGGTGACCTCTGCCATGGGCCAAGGGGATTTGGGTGGAGGGCAGACAGCATCTGTTATAGAAAATCAAAGGCACAGAGCAGGCATCCTGGTACCAAAAGGTGAACCGTGATATAGTTCTGAGCCACCCCTTCCCGGAGATGGCATCAGGTGACATGGTCCCCAGCAAGACTGCCCCACCACAGGTGCCAGCCAGGTCCAGGGGGTGCCCAGGCCACCCTCACTTCTGACTAGCTGGCTTCAGATTTGGGGTTCCCATGATGTCCTCGGGTTTGATGACTCACTAGAAGTCCTCAGGGAACTCTGGGAAGTGCTGTGGGTAGGAGTGTAGAATTAAAGATACTGTGAGGACCAAGCGCAGAAGAGACATCTGGGATGATCTCAAGCACAGAGTTGACATGCCCACCTGACTTCATGTAATTAGTTAGAGCAGGTCACCATCCTGGCACGGTATGTATTTCTGACAGGACAGTCACTGAGCTTTCGTGTCCAGAGTTGTTACTGGGGCTTCATTGTTCAGGTGAGATTGATGGACACCTGGGCTACTTGGGGATTCCATCTCTGGTCCCTCCTGCTCCCCGATGGGGAGGTCTGATGACTCAGGACCTCAACACTCCATCACAGGACTGCTCTGTCTGGGGATTAGCCCCCCATCCTGAACCATCACAATCATGAGCATGAACTCAGGCGTGGTCCAAGGAGCTCATAAATGACAGGTCACTCTGATACTCGGGATGGCAAGGACTCAGAGTCTCCCTTCCAGGATTGGGGGGAAGCACATTGTTAGCAAGACATCGGGGTCTGGACGGGTAGCAGGGAGCTGGGCCTGTAGCTGAGCGGTGCCCTGCTTGCATCTGTGTCTTATTTGGGGCAACTGGAGCCATTGATAGCACTTGAGGGACAGAGGGACCTGGAAAGTCGTCTCTGATTTGGGACAAATACCTTTATTTTTCTATTCGTGGTCCTATGTCAGACACAGCGAGGGTAGGGCGTCATCTGTCGCCTGCATCTTCATCCTACAGGACCCAGGTCCCAAAGTTTTGGGGTTTGGGGTATGCTATAAGTTCTGGTCCCTCTCCAGCTCCCTCCTGTGCTTGAGGAGGTGGCACGGTCAAGCGTCCCCAAGCTCAGCCCTCTGAAGCTAGCCTGGCTTGGCAATTCCTATTCCCCGAGCCCAGGGGTGCAAGGGAATGCTTTAGTTGCTTTGTTTCTTGGGAGGAGATCATTTCAATTCTTCTCCCATCCTTGTGGGCTGGTAGAAGACTTCTCTTCAGAGCTCGCAGGGCATAGTCTCTGCCATCTTTGGCTGTTCTGTGCTGCAGCAGTGTGATCCTGTCAGACACAGTGAGGGTGCAGCTTTGTCTTTGTCATCTGTATCTTCATCGTACGGGGCACAATTCCTGAGCTGAAAGCCCTGGGGCTAGAAATGTTCTAGAATTCAGAACTTTTTGTGTCTTGGAAGGTAGCATAAAACATAGACCAGTCCTTACATAACACCCAGCAGGGACTGGGGCAGCACCTATAAGAAACATGTTCATATTTCTGCAGCAAAACCATGAATATACATGTCATGGGAGTGTGGGAGGGTAAGTAAAGACAGCCCAGAGCCTCTTGTCCATTCAGGTCGGGTTGTACTGCTAAATGAGTTCAGGCCTGTTCTTGTGGCCAAAATGAGTTATAAAGAAGTTATGGGATTTCAGAACTTCTGGGAATTTGATGTTGCAGAGCAGAGATTATGGACTCCGGCATTCACATCTATGGAGTACCTACCATTGTGTGCTAAGCCTGTCACCTCTGTGGAACCCAATAGTGGGAGATGCTATTCTCCCCATTTCATCGGTGAGGAAAACTGAGGCACAGAGTCACATTTCTGGCAGTTCTGGCTTCGGGCCAACCATGTGTTTTCCTACTAGAGGGGTCCATGCAGGTTGCTTCTGAGCCCCTATGCCTGCCCCGCCCCAGTCCCTGCTGCTTGGGCCAACTGTGAGCTGGAAGAGCAAGCCTTGTGACTTCAGTACTGGGTCTCAGCAGTCCAGAGTCCGGTGCCCATAGCACCCTGTGGCATAAATGAGTAAAACTGGCCAGATCAAACTTGGGAGCCCCAAAGAGCAGCCCATTGTGGCCATGGAGAAAATGCATGGTTTTAAAGGAAAGCCAGAATCTGTTTTCATTTTTGTTTGCTGGGAAAATCTCCTGATTTTCAATTCCAGTGTTTTTTAAACCACTTTATTGGTATATCATTAAATATAATAAAGTTCACTCATTTAAAGTATACAGTTTACTAGTTTTAAGTAACCTTCACCATAATCTCATTTTAGAACATTTTATTACCCCCAAAACAAACCTTTTGCCCGCTATAGTCACTCCCTGTTTTCCATCATGCCCCCTCCCCCAAAGTCACTGCTAATCTACTTTCTATCTTCATAGATTGCCTATTCCAGATAATTCCTATAAATGAACCCATAAAGTACCAGGCCTTTTGTAACTGGCTTCTTTCCTTTAGCCAGATGTTTTAAGGTTCATCTTTGTGGTGGCAGGAGCCCACACTTCATCCCTTTCCATCACCGATTTTTCACAGCACAGACACCACATTGTGCTCCTGCCTCATTAATTGATCAGTCTGTGTGTGGTGTCCACTTTGGGGCTCCTGGAATAATGCTGTGACAAACACTCATGTACACTTGTGTGTGCACTACTTTTCCTAGGAGAGGAACTGCTGGGTCACATGCTAACCTCATGTTTAATTTATTTTTTAAAGGCAAGGCACAGGCAGGAATGAAGGTGAGTAGGCAGGCAGACAGGAAGAGAGAGAGAGAGGAGGAAGAAGCATTTCATTTTAGTTTTATTTCTTTTTAGTTGCTCACACTGGTTGTTTTCCCCCTGGACCTGGGACTCAAACCCAGGGGTATGTGGCCTGTGCTCCTTCAGAGGCGATTGACCTAACCGTTGCTCCACCAGGGAATGCCAGGTTTAACTTTTTCATTTTCAGTGTTCCAAACCACATGCCAACAAGACATCAGTGCAGACCCTCAACATGCTCTCCTGCCCCACCCGGGAATTTCCTACTATTTTTTTTTATCCTGGGGACTTGAAGACAACTCCTCCTTTCTCTCCTGGCTCAGAGCCCCTGAGCTAATCTATTCTGAAAATAAAAGGCAGGAAGGGAAGTCTTTGCAGAAGGGTTTTACTTCCCCCTGTCCTAGGTTGACCTCAAACAAAAGCAGTTATTCCACCAAGAAAATGAAATTATCTAGATGCGACAATAAAGCAGTTTGGGAGGAGCAGGGTCACCTGGAGGGACAGGCACGCTTCCCGACAACTGAAGCCGATGCCTGTTATATAACCTTGGAGGCTGCTGCTGGGTAGGGGTCTCCTGCTCCCTTCCACTGGGACGGGGGAGTGTCATCACTTCTGTTGGTGAGGCGCGGCTCCTTGGCGTCTGGAGTTTGCTGGTTGTGCATGCCCGGAACATTCTCTGCCAGCGCCCCTCATGCAGCAGCGTTTCTACATGTTGAATGTTCACGCCTGCAGAACCTGGGAGAGGAAATCCAGAGCCTGGGAGGAGGGCATGCTGTGGGGCGGGGCCTGAGCCACGGTGCTAACACATATCCAGACACAGCCGTTTGCTCACCATCAGTTGAATACTTGCGGTTGGCCTAACGCTGACAACCGTCAGATGTGTGGCTCTCCGTGTGATCAAGTGCCAGCCCCTTTAGAGATGAAAAAGTATCTAGAAGACTTTTCTCACTTAACCTAGTGTGACCATTTTAAAGATTTTGTACGGTTGGCATTTCTGGTTGGTATTTTTCAAGAGTTAACATTTGTAGCATAAAATCCAAACGCCTCCAAAGACTAGTGTGGACGCCCCACCCTCGGGGCTCCCAGCCCCTCTCCTCCGGGCGCCACTCAGAGGCCATCTCCTCACAAGGGCTTCCTTCCAGCACTTTCCGGCCTCCTGCTTTGTCTTCCTTAATGGCACTTACTGCTCCCCAGCGGTGCCTAAACTGTGGGTGGGCACTAAGTATTTGTTGAGTGGATGAAAGGACTTACAGACTCATTTGCTAACTTGTCTGCTGCCCCTTCCACCCCCGCCCCCCCAGGTTTTCTCAACCTTGGTGCCACATTTGTCCTCTTTGCAGGGAGGGGCCATTCTGGGCATAGTATGCTATTCAGCAGCAGCGTTGGCCTGTACCCCTCGATACCAGTGCACCCCCGCCACGTCATAATAACCAACAACGTCTCCAGCCATCACATGTCCTTGGGACCCCTGCCTTAGTGGGTTTCATAGCAGCACCGGGCTTGTCTGTTTCACACCAGGACCCAGCAAGGGCCTGGGCGCACACCCCTGGCTGCCACGGGCACTGAGGGTGAGCCCTTATGGAGCTGGTGGCTTGCAACTTGCCCTCTAGGGCAGGCGTGGACTTTGGAATGCCACAGGCCAGCTGGGCCACATGGACACTGTGTGACCTGGGCAAAGCATGTCTGTTCTCTGGGTCCCTGAGCTCCCCTCTGAAAAAGTGGCACCAGTTAGGTGAGCGGTGAAATGAAATCCCTCATGGAGGACGCAGCAGATGGAAGGGACAGGCATCTATTCTCAGTACTCGATGCTCAAACAGTGATGCCCATGGAGAACGGGTGCAGGGCTCGACACTCCAGAGCAGGTGGCAGTGACCTCACATCCATCCAGGACAGTCCTGCATCTTATCAGCAGTGCCCTCCCCTCTCCGAAGCCTCCTGGTGCCAGGGTGCAGTCTGTTCCCCAAGTCATGGCCCTGCATTGAGCTTCTTCAAAGAGTCCCTGTCTGCTGCTCCTCTTTCCTTAGGTAGAACTCGCCCTCCCAAGACCAGCCCTTGCCCGGCAGTCCCTGATTTGTCCCTTTTCGACCTGTGCTTGCCTCATCCCCACCCCCACCCCCACGACTCTCTGCTTGCAGGAATCATGGGACTTAAATTTTTGTAAATATTTTTTGCAGTTCTGCTTGCTGACTTTGGTTTCTGCTTTCCTTCAGCAAGGAGAGAGGTCTGACTGTTCGGAGCTGGGGAGAGGGAGAAAGTTGGCTTCTGCCCTGGATGAAAGTATTAGTGCCTCTGTGGGGGACAGAAACTTAAAGTCTCAGTAGGAATCAAGCCTAGAGGGTGGGTGGAATTGTGGGGAGCCCTGGTCCTGCAGCAGGGGGACAGGTGCAGCCATTCTTCATTCAGTCCCTCCCTCCTCCCTCAGCATTTCCTCTGCGCCCGAGGCTGGGAAAACCATCCAGCAGCTCCCTGCCTTGAGCACTGATGTCCAGTTGGAGGCAGTGATCCAATGAATGATTGCAATGGAGAGGAAGTTCTAAGGCTGTGTCACAGCTCAGGGACCACACCCAGCTAGGGGCTCAGGGGCCACCCCTAGAGGAAGACCCTGGTGGGAGCAGGGAATAGGTGAGAGGCAGAGGATGAGGGCTTGAGTGTCTGCCCAGGACAACAGGGACGAACCCAGCGTTAGAGGGTTTCCAGCAGGGAGAGTTCAGGGAAGGTGACTTCTGGAGTGTCCAGACACGGATGGCACTGGGTGCAGGTGGGGAAGTGGAAACTTGGGTCTTGTCACTGTGGCCTCGAATGCCAGGCTGGGAAGTACAGGCTGGGGCTGTAATGGGTACCACTGAGGGTTTTAGGCACAGGAGTAACTAGATCGGGGTGAATTTTAGAAAGTCCATCTTGGTTAGGTAAGTGAAGGGACTGGCACAGGTCCCAGGAGCCCAACTGGGAGGCCCTATGGGTGTCTGGCCCCGGGGAGATGGTGGTAGTGGGAACAGGACTATGGATGGATTTGAGAGAAGCAGATTGGCAGGACCTGAAGACCCAGAAGCTGGAGAGCAAGGGCAGGACTTTGAGCTGCCCAGGTTGTGACTGTGATGGAGAGATAAAGTGGTCTCCTGAAGGCAGAGGACAGTGGGGTGCATTCTGGGTTGTGAGGTTTGAGGTAAGACCCACCCCAGTCCTTGTCTATCGTATCATGGATGAACCCACAGTGGGAGAGACAGAGCTGAGGGAGAAAGGAGAGTGAGGCAGAAAACAGTAACAATGACACCGACATCTACTGAGCTCCTCTCCCCCACCCGCTCTAGCCTCTAGACCCTTGGGGACAGTCCTCTGTTGAGTACAAGCTGGAAGACAGCTGTGTGTGTTTATAGGTTTGTGTGTCTTCAGTGAACTACAGCAGCAGAATTGTTAACCTTGAGCACAGTAACCATTCATACCTTCATTTGCTCAACCAGTATCTATTGAGCTCCTGTTGGAAGACATTGTTCTAGAATAGGGTTAGCGAACTTTTTCTGTAAAGGGGCCGGATTGTAAATATTTTCTACTCTGCAGTCACCAAGG
This sequence comes from Solenodon paradoxus, assembly GCA_004363575.1. Classification (NCBI taxonomy): domain Eukaryota; kingdom Metazoa; phylum Chordata; class Mammalia; order Eulipotyphla; family Solenodontidae; genus Solenodon; species Solenodon paradoxus. The sequence goes on from RJWH01000842.1 coordinate 476,040, forward strand.
CCCCCTGCTACAGCTACTCGGCTCTGCTGTTGGAAGCAGCCACAGACGATATGTAAATGATGGGTATGCTCCAACGAAACTTGGTTTACAAAAACAGGCAACTGGCCACATTTGGTCTGTGGGCTGTAGTTTGTAAGCCTCTGTTCTAGATTTGGGAGGCAACCCAAGATTAAAATGTAAAAAAATCCCTGTTTTTGTAGAGCATACAAACTAGTGGGGAGGGGTGGATAGATAATTAGCTCAACAAATGTAATGTGGTCATATGATGTCAGGTGGTGATAAATGACACAAAAGGGGCTGGAGAGGGTGGAAGGATAGGCTGTTTTAGGGTTAGTTAGGGAAGGCTTCTCTGCAGAAGTGACATTCCAGAAGAGGAAGGGAAGGAGTTGGTGCATATCTGGAAAGACGATTCCAGAGAGAGGAACCATATGTGAAAAGCCCTGAGGTAGGAGTGTGTCTGCTGTTTCCTGAGGAATGGGAGCATGGAGTGCGTGGGGTGGGACGAACCTCGGAGAGTGGTCAAAGGGGACCAGGAGGGAGAGGGAGTTTGATTGTGAAGACCTTGTTTCCATGGTGAAGGCTTTGACCTCAGGAGACAGAGCGCCTTTGGAGGATGTTGATACAGAGAAGATTCAGAACACAGATTTAGAATACAGAGAAGCATGGTCTGACCTACGCTTATAGGAATCATGGAGGCCACCATGAGAAATGTGGAAGCAGGAAGATCAACGAGGAGGCTACTCTGATGGTTCAGGCTAGAGCTGCAAATGATTTAGACCAGAGTGAAAACTGTGGAGGTGTGAGCGGTGGTTGTCCTCTGGGTGTATTTCAGAGGTGGAGCCACCAGGGCGCATTAATGGATCCGATGTTGGAGAGGGGACGTGGGAATGGAGAGAGATCGACTCTGGGATCTGTGACTCCCGCTACTGGCAGGATGGAGTCTCTAAGACACTCTAGGATGGGGCAGACTGGGAGGTGGAACAGTTAAGGTATCGGGAGTTCAGATCTGGGGTGTGTTAACTTGAAATGCCCATGAGCTGCTGTGGGTGACAAAGATCAGTCCTGTCTCCAGGGAACTCAAAGTCTCATTGGAGAAACTCTCTAGGACACAACTCAGTGACACCCGATGTGTCCAGGGCTGCCACAGAAGCCCACACACAGCACTGCAGGGATTGTGAAGGAGCCGTCCTGGAGCCAGCAAGTCACCTGAACGCAACCAGCGAAGATGGAGGAAAGGTGTTTCCAGCAGAAGGAACAGCAGGGGCAAAGGCGAGGGTGCAGGGTGCAGGTAGTCGGCTTCCTGCAGCTGCAACATGACATCTAGATCACAGAGTGCGAGGATAGAGTAGCTTTTTGGCAGGTCCTGTTCTGCTCCTTTGCTGGCCAGGTGACCTCCTCTGATTTGGACAGAGGGCTTAGGATATGTTGCCATTTCATTAATGCTCTACTAAAATCCCTTTTAAGATTCGCACTTCCTATTGCCCTCATGAAATTTAACTCCACAGATGCACTGTTATCTGTTTCAGGGCTGCCTGCACATCTATGCTTCCTACACAAGCATCAGACGTGTGTGCTTTTGCGTTCGGGCTGAACATTGTCGCATACAGCCCGACTCTAGGTGCACACAGCCCAGTCCTGGAAGGTGGGGCTGGCCCCTGCCCTCCTCTGTGGGAGGCTGCGCTGGCTGGCATTGCCAATCTGTGCTGAACTCAGAGCTGCAGATCTGAGCAGGGCCTGGGCCGCACTGTCTCTGAGCTGATGACCTGGGGGACAGAGTGGGAAGACAGGCTGACCATGATGCAGGCAGGGCGTCAAATCCTGCGGCGGCTCAGAGAGGTGAGACCCCAGAAAGATAGGGTCCCCATGAGCACTGTAGCTTTTTATTTTAAGTAAAATTTAAGTAAAATTCCAGTGGTCAGGCAGTGAGGTTTTCCACTCCGACGTTGGAGGGACTGTAGAAGCTGTAATCACTCTGGGGAAGAGTTTGGCTGCTCCTTTCAAAAGTGATCATGGACTTAGCAGAGGTCCATTTGCACATGCCTGGCAGTTGCATGCTTGCGCATTTATTCCAGAGAAAGGAAGACTTAGGCTCATGTAGGAACTTGTATGCGAATGCTCACAGAGCTTTCTTTGTAAGAGCCCCAACTGCACACAAACCCACGCTCCTTCCACGGGTGAATGAAAACCAGATTGGCACCCAGCCCCTGGAACACGACTCGGCTGCAAAAGGGAATCAATGACTGAAACAGCGTGGACGCAGCTCGGGGAGGTAGTGCTGAGCGAACAAAGCTGGGCTCAGGATACTCACTGTGTACGTCCACTTACTCAGCTTTCAGGCAGTGACATCTGTAGAGAGAAGTAGAGTTAGTGGTCGCCAGAGATTAGGGTGGCAGCAGACAGATGTGATTTGAAAGGGGCAGCCACAAGGACCCTTCTGTCAGTGCAGTGGAGTGTCTTGATTGTGGTGGTGGCTGCAAAGCGCTATGCGTGTGACACGTTACACAGTCATACACGTGCGTGTACACACACGCGCACATGAAATCGGACTCGACGCTCGGACTGTGCCGAGGTCAGTTCCCTGGTATTGTGCCTCAGACCACATGCATGCGTGTCTGTGTTCACACCGGGAAAGTGTGCATGAGACTTCCAACACACGTCCCTGCAACTTCCCATGACTCAACGGTGATTCCAGGATAATGCATCTTAACGCATCCCAGTGCTCAGTTAAAAAGTGCCTTGTAGATGACCTCGTTGGCTGCCTCTCCCTTTCATGTCCCCTCCACCCCTGTGGCCTGCACTCACTCGGAGCCTTGTTCTCACTTGTCCACACAGGTGCCAGGGTGGGGCAGTGCGGGCTCAAGAGCTCCGTCAGAGCAGGTGACACCAAACTCAACAGGACTGGGACCCAGGACCCCTGCCTGGGCTCCAGCTGTGTACCCTGGTTTCCTTTCTGTTCCCCTCTTCCTGTTCTCTCTCTGTGATCACGCCACACCCAGCTGGGCGCTCACCGCTCCTGAGCCCAGGTAAAATGGGCTCTTCCCTTCTTCATTTTCCTCTCAGTGGGCAAAAGAGAAATGCCTCAGGGGCCTGGAGGGAAGGTGACTGAGCGAGTGAGCAGAAAATTGCAGGAATGCAAAGGCAGGGGTAGGAGAGCATGGCACTCGAGGGCCAGTGAGGCAGGGCGGCTGCGGGGCTCTGACCATTAGGCACAGCTCCAGCCACTGGGGCAGAGGATCCCCAGGGGAACTGCAGACTCACTGCTTCCCGAGCCTCTGTTTTTCTCTCAGAGAAGCCAAAACTCCCATACTTTAGTGGAAATCCTCCAGATTTTAAGAGTTGGCCCCAAAGTTCACCACTTGAGATAGCGCCAGTCAACATCTGGCTTCAGCCTGTGGGCTGCCAGTTTGAATCACAACTCTCTATACACTTCTATTTTCATATTTGTAATAAGTGATTTTACTTCATTATGTATGTCGCTCTCCTTATTAGCCTTGGGGGAGTGGCCACAGTCACAGCTGTGTCCCAGTGGCAGACGAAGGGCTTCGCATATAGGGAACACTTAATGGATATCCGCTGAATGAGTGAGTTGGGATGCTGGAAGCAGGTCAGGCGCCGAAGAGAGATCCGAGACAGGAAGCAGGACCTGTGGGGTGCCTTCCGGAGGTCAGGCTGGATGGGCAGGCCGTGTCCTGTCCTTCGTACTGGAGACTTCTCAGGGTGATTGAAATTCTGTCACATCCTTTGCCTGCTCTTGGAAGCAAGGATTGGAGGAATGTGCAAGCCACTGGACCTTTCATACAAATGAGCCTGGCCCCAGGCACAGAGCCAGGCAGAAATTGGGCTTTAGGGGCATAGAAGGAGGGAAGAATGTTAATAGGTTTAATAAAAATTGTAAGTAACCTGGACACTGCACACATAGAGCAGTGGGTGTAGCAAGGTTGTGGGGCAAGTGGTCCGAGGGCTTGGTCTTTGGAGAAAGGGGAGGCAGCCCAGACGATGGCCCATGGGAAAACAGGCCCCCTGGGAGTGTGGCCTGGGGCGTGGCCTGGGCGTGGCCTGGGGGCTTGCCTTTAGGCCAGCTGGTGGGTCCTGCAACTGGAGATCTCAGAATTAGCAAAGTATCCTCCCCGTGTCCTCTGCTGGCCAGGACTCCAGCACCCTGGGGACTGCGCAGGCAAGGCATCCAGCCTCAGGGGAGTGGTTTGGGGAGGAAACTCAGCAGAGAAATTGCGGCCGAAGCCTGGTGGGGGCAAAGGCTGAACTCTGGAGTCTTTTACTTGCAGAATAAGGCCTTAGTGGCGAGAATGTCACCTAATCTCTGCTAATCAGGGACTCTGGGACAGCTCATGGGCTGGGATCTGCTAGTCTACCCTCCTGTGAGTAATCAGAGCAGGAGGTAGGCCCACCTTCTGCTCCCAGACATCCCCACTTTATCACCAAAATGCCAGGCCTTCCCCTTTAGAGCGTGATTTCGGGGAACATTGGGTCTGTCTTATCGTTCCTGTATCGCTGGACCTGGCACAAAGTTGGCCTCTGTAAATGCTTGATGACAAGTGTTCCAGAAATCTGCCTTACAGTAACTCCAGGGGGTGCCTGTGTGTGAGGGGGGTTTCTGAAGGAGACAGGGGATTCTTCCTGTCCCCTCAAACAGACGGTCTCCTTGACCCAGCGTCAGGACGGGCCACTGATAGGAAATCGAGGGGTGTGGGTAAGCGCTGCATGCGTCAGCCTGGGCTTGTTCTTGGAGTAGAGGCTGGAGACTCTCAACAAGGGCTCCATTACATATAAATCTGGACACATGAAGGCGAGAAGCTGCTCTGGGATGGGAGGAAGGTTGCTTCCATGTGGATCCTGGTCTCACCGCCAACTCTGTTCCTTCAGTCAAGTTCTCTCTCTCGAGCCTTAGTGTCCCTTTCCCACAAACAGGATAGTCGTCATCCCCGCCACAGGGGGCCTGTGAGGGACGGGCACATATCAGGTACTCGGCACAGGGCTCTCGGGATGATGACTGTCACGGAACTGGTAATATCTTGACAGCTCAGGGATGTTCACGGCGGTGGTGATTCATACGACAGTGACGAATATAGTGCATGTAAGGGGAGGCAGACCAGGCCGGACACAGAGATGTGCATGTATGTGAGACAGAGAGCCTTAGAGACAGAGAGAGACGGCGGCAGAGAGATGCGGAGAAAAACCAGGAGCGGAATCGAGACACGGAGGCAGAACTAGGGAGAGACTGAGAAAGAGTGACTATGAAATTGCATATACTACCTGTGGTCAGAGCACAAGCAGGGACAGAGATAGAGAGGAGAGATAGAGACAGTGGTAGAGACGCATCTAAGCTCATGCGTATCCAGCTTCTACCTCCACTCCTATTCCAGGCCGTTGTCTGAATCCCGGAGGCTGAGAAGGGCTGTAGGATGTCCAGTTAGGCAGATAAAGAGCCTGGGGTTGGACCTAGCTGGTGCCGGCGGGAGGGGCGGGGGGTGGAACACTTCCCAGGGTGACCAGGAGGGGCAAAGCCAGAGGGACCTGAGGATTCTGTCATGATGCACCTAGTTTAGGAACACAGACACCCGAAGGCTAGGCCAGGAGTGGGAGACACCTGGTGGAGCTGGAGCAGAGTGGGCAGAGGGAGGGCGGAGGGAGGGCCCCAGGTTGCTGGTCTGGAGCTGAGAATGACCAGGGCTCAGTGGTGGGCTGAGCTGGGTGGGCTCATAGACGCACGCCTGCCACTCTCCAAGGGAGACCTGAGCTGTTCTTCTTGCCTGAAATACTGTCCCCTGTTTTCCTCTCTGCCCCTGAAGCTGCTGGTCGGGTCACATCTCCTTTGTGAGACCTTCCTCAACTGCTATTATGAATTCTGGCCTGTCCTTCCAGAATTGTCCTTTTTTTAAAAAAAAACAGATGGTCACAGGGTGCATCTGTTTTTACTGTGCCTTACTCTGTTCACTTAACATTACCTGGAGGCCATTTTCAGGGTCAGCAGATTTTAATCTACTAAGTATCTTTCGCATGCTGATGACTAAGAGTCAGCACGTACAATGAGCACTTGCTATGTGTCCGGTGCTGTTCGAGCCCCTGGAGTCACAGCAAAGAACAAAACTGACACCATTTCTGTTCTCAGGGAATGGATGTGCTGGCAGGGGGCGATATTTAATAGACAAATAACATAGCAGGTGGGAAAAAGTGCTATAAAGATGGGGGTGTAGTATTTATACTCTGATAGGGAGAGGCTACTGCGGTAAAGGGACATTTGAGCAGAAACCTGAAGGAAGGTGAATGAGTGAGTTATTGCTGTGTAACAAATTGTCCCAACATTTAGCAGCTTAAAACAACAAACGTTATCTCACAGCTCCTGTGGGCCTGGGATCCAGGTATGGCTTAGTGTGAAACCCTGGCTCCAGGGTCTCATGTAGTCACAGTCAAGCTGCCTTGTGGACACTTGACTGGGGCTGAAGGAGCCACTTCCACATTTAGGCTCATGTTTGTGGTGTGTTCATTCCCTGTCATGTCCTGTGGGCAACTCCCATGGTGGCAGGCTGCTCCCCTAGCACAAGCGGGCCAAGAAAGAGAGAAAATGTGTGCTGTGGGAGCAAGAGAGAGCCCAAGAGGGAAGTCAGTCTCTAAAACCATCCCATCTGCTCGTCTGTTAGTCAATCTAGTCAGAGAGAGGAGCTTCAACAGAGTGAGACGACCAAGAAGTATTCTGGGATCATTGGGACCATCCTGGAAGCTGCCTGCTAAAGAAATGCAGTAAGGAGATGTGACGATCTGGGAGAAGGTTGACTGAGGTGTGAGAGCAGCAAGTGCAAAGGTCCTGGGGCAGGAACATGCCTGGTCTATTCAAGGGACACCAAGGAGGGCAGAGTAGCTGGAGAGGAGTGAGAGAGGGACAGAAGGGCAGGAGGAAAGTTCAGGGATGGAAACTTCAGATTTCTGTTACCCTAACTTAATCCATTAGTCCCTTCTTGGTGGACTTATTTATTTACCCCCATCCCCATTTTCCAACCCAGATCCATTAGCTTTACAAGAGCTGCACCTTGGCCTCCTGAGCTGCCTGAGCCCCAGGAGTGCACTTCTGGGGACTCTGTGTCTTTTCAATCCTCTGCTGTAGTGCATATCCTTGTCTAGAGAGCTTGGACCATGTGTGCAAATATATCTGAGGCTAGATTCCTCGAGGTTGGAATTGCTGGGTCAAAAGGAAGGCTTTCACCAGCATTTTCAGTTTTGATAGCTATGATTAAATTCTCTTACAAAGTGCCAACCTTCCCAGAGCCTCTCTGAGGGTCTCCCTGCTCTGGTCTCCTTGCCCTCCGTGTTACTGCTTGGTCCCTCCTGTCTCCACTGCAGGGCTGCTCTCCCACCCCACCTCTCTCTCCAGGCAGCCGTTCCTGCTGCAGATGTCTAGGGATTCTAAGAGCCCCTTGGAGGACACTTCTCAATTTCCCATGGAAATTCTTCACGCTTGGAAAACTCTTCTCACAAGCGGACTCTTCTGTGTGATTTTCCCGGAAGGGGGAAGCTCCCCGATGGCTGTTTTGAGACAGCGAGTTGGGTTTGTGCTGGCCCATTCTCTGTCTCTGTGAAAGTGGCCGGCTGGCGGCATCACCCAAATATGAAGCACAGAAGACACCAGCCTGGTGAGAGAAGCTGCTGCCCTCCTTGTGCTCCCCTGGGGTTCAAATGAGCCACACCCTGACCGTGTGACATCGGGGGGTCCCCATGAAGCAGGGGACTCTGAGGCCACTGGGACCGAGACCTCAGGAGACACAACCAGCACCTGTCTAGCATGTACTATGCTTCCAGGTACAATATGAAATGAATATAAGGGGGACATGTCACCCCTGCTTAAAACCTTCCAGGGGCTGTGTCCTGAATAAAATCCTGTCCCCTGCCCCTAACCCGTCCTCCCTGCTTGCCCTCACCCCTCTCTCCCCAGAATCCAGCCATGCATTGGAAACCTTAGCAAACCCCATTTCCTCTTCTGGGGTTCTCCCAGACTTTTCATGACCATCCTCCTTATTCTTCAAGTTCCAGTTTGAAGTCCCTTCTTGGAGAGCCCGTTCTTGATCATGCGCATCAGAAGCAGCCTTCCTCCCTCCATGTCTTTGTTTCTTCTTGAAATTGCATGTGCATGGTCTGTCTTCCCCATGGGGACATCAGTTGCACAAGAGCAGAGACTCTGTCTTGTTCTCCACGGTGTCCCCAACACTCAGAATATTTGTCACACAATAGATGCTCAAGAAATACCGGTGGTATGAGGGGGTATGACGAGGAATTATCCCTACTCTCCAGATGAGGAAACCGGGGCTCAGAGATAGGAAGTGATTTACCTGTAGACACACAGCTAGGAAGTTAGAGAATTAAGGTTCAAGCTCAGGTGTGAGGGACTCCAAGCTAGTGGACTCTCTGCTATTGAAGGGACTTTGCTGGCTGTCCGAAGGTGACAGGCTGGTGCTGGGCCAGTGGCGTCTGGGCAGGTGTGCCAGGGGCTCTGCGGAGCAGACTGGAATAGGCTGCTGCCTCCTTGTTTGCCTCCTCCTGTACAGAGCCAAGTCACACCCCGTCCACGTGCAAGGCCTAGGGACTCTCAGTTCCACTGGGATGGAGACCACATAAGAGTCCACCAGTGACAAGACAGGCAAGATCTGGTTACCCTGCAGTGCTCCCTCTGCCCTGACTTGACCTGGGGTTCTTGTTCCTGGCACCCCGAGGCTGTGTGTGCTCTGACGGCTCTCAACGCTTCCCCTCCTTCCACCCAGGTTTCCATTTTTCTTGTCATCATGCTTAGTCACACTTCTCCTGAGGTTGCATGGGAGCATGATGGTGTCACTTATCTGGAGAAGCTGGCCCTTGACAGCGCAGCAGAGAAATATTCAAGGTGCCCACTCAGGAGCTAGCCCACCCGGCCCTCCACGGACACCCTTAACCTTACTGAGCCTCAGCCTTCTTACCTGTTAGACAATAATGCCAGTGCTTCCTGACATGAGGGTTCAGTTTGCAAGATTTTCTGCTTTACAATGATGTGAAAGCAGTAGGCATTCAGTAGAAACCATACTGTGCATTTATTCTGGATTGTGATCTATCCCGGGCTAGTAATATTTTCTTGAGATTCTGGGCAGTGGCAGTGAACTGAAGCTCCCAGTCACAAAGGGAGTCAGCCACTCTGACTTCACCTTCAGGATGGAATTCACGAAATTACATGAGACATCAACACCGTTAGTAAAACACGGCTTTGTGTTATGCGGTTTTGTCCCACCGTCGAGTACTGTGAATGCTCTAAGCATGTCAAGGTAGGCTCGACAATGCTAGATGTTCCATGGATTAAGTGGATTAAATCCACCTTTAACTTAAAATGTTTTCTACTTACGCTGGGCTTGTCTGGATGTAACAGTATGAGTCGGACACCCAGAGTTCCCCCTTCAAAAAGTCCCCCTGCAGAATCACGGAGCTGGGCAGGGAGAGGTCACACTAGCTCACACCATCAAGTGCTCCATGATGGCAGTTTCTCATTAGTCACCATGCAGCCCAGCGGCCACCCTGCAAGGCCTGGCTCCTTCCCCAAGTCTGCATGGGGCACCCCGCTCTGCGTCTCTCAAATTAGTCCCCACACTTCCAGTTACCTGTGCGCCCCCATCCCTCTCCATTGGGACACACACGTCCTTTCTGCTGCAAGTCATGACTAAGCAGACATCAGCAAATACATTAGTGGTTGAGCTGGGACACAGGGGACCCTTGCATCTTGGTCTGGAGCAGTAAGCTGAGAGGGACAGGTGAGGGCTGCGGGGAGCCAGCAGGAGTGAGAGAACATGGTTGGAGTGATGGAGAGGGCTCAGACTCTGTCCAGGAGGTGGGACCTGGCAGGCCCAGTGCTGGACCGGAGCCTGGTGTCAGCGGGGCCGGGAATGAGGTGGGGCGGGGGCACTGACAGCAACCAGCACAGCACCAGCACCTGTGGCACAGAGACTGTGCCCAGGCACTGTTCTGTGTATGCATGGCTTATTCCCATGATGAGATGAGGAAACTGAGGCACGGAGCATTGACAAGTCCACCCAGGTCACATGGCCAGTAAATGTTGGCGGCAGAATTTGGAGCCAGGCAGTCTGTCTCTGCAGTCATACTGCCCTGCTTCCCCTGACTATGTCTGAGTGGTCTGCTGGTTGGGGGAGAGGCCCAGTCAGCTGAGGGGAGTGTGAGATATGGTCTAGTCTGCGATGCAGGGGTGGGCATAGGAGGGTGTGCCCAGGGCCCTAGAGGACAATCATCAGTTGGGGTAGAACTTAGGCTGGTTGTGGAAGGCCTCTGTCCACTTGGGGCACAGGTGTATGGCGTGTATAGGGCCTCCTGGATGAGACCTAGAGGGAGACTCATGAAGACCCCACTGAGAGACCAGGCTCAGGAGCAGGGCAGTGAGCCTGTGGAGTCTCTGTGGCTGCCCTGCTAGTCTTGCTGGGGTAGGCGGGGGTGGACCAGGGAAGCCCCCCTCACAGTTTGTCCCCTCCTGCGCCCACCTCCACCTGGCTGCAGCTGCCCCTCTCCTACCTCTGCAGTTTGCAAACCCACTGAACTTTGACCCCTGGCAGTTTGAGGGCCTCCCAGGCCTAATCCCCCTCATCCCCACTCTGAGCACCTGGGGGCTCAGAAACAAGGCAGGACAACTCATTCCCTGTCAAGCAAAGCACAGATGGAAAGAGCTGAGGGCCTCAGACAGTAAAACCGGGCTGACAGGAGACAAGCACGTGAGTCCAGGCCAGGTAGTGATGCACAGACACCAGTGTGGACACCCAGGGCCCTGCCCTACCACCAGCGCCAGCCCCTGCCCCCTCCACCAGAGCCTGGTCCCACCAGTGCCAGGCCACGCTCCCTCCACCAGAGCCTGGTCTCACCAGCGCCAGGCCACGCCCCCTCCACCAGAGCCTGGTCCCACCAGCGCCAGGCCACGCCCCCTCCACCAGAGCCTGGTCCCACCAGCGCCAGGCCACGCCCCCTCCACCAGAGCCTGGTCCCACCAGCGCCAGGCCACGCCCCCTCCACCGGCACCCACTCTGCCCTCCTCTGTCGACTCAGGCTTAAGCAGTCTAAGCTAGCCCTGAGGAGGTTCTTAGCGTTGGTGAAGTCAAGTAACCGGGTGATTGGGGGGACAGAACTCCAAGCCAGGCTCTGTCTTGCTGCCTTCCGCAGTGGATGTAGCCTGAATCCCAGTCCTGAAGATTTCTCTTGGGACTCCTGCCCCAGGACTGGGCCTCTGGGCCCCTGGGGAGCCCCTTAGGATCCTTTAGGGGAGCAGGCTGATAGTTCCCACCCCACCTCCTCAAGACCCTGACTGGCTTCTCAGGGCACAGATGCCCCCTGCCTCCTTATGTCCAGTGAGGAGCATCACCCCCCAACCTCCTACCTCTTCCCTGCCGAGACCTGGAATGACAGATTCATCCTTGTCCCCTGGGCCCCTTCTCTTCCCTTCCTCCTCCCAGGCCTCTCTTCCCCCAGGGACTGTAGCTGTGGTCAGGTCTCAGCTTAAGTATCACTTCCCCGAGAGGCACTCCCCGACTTCCATGGCCACACCACTACCCAATCTCTCTTCCTTTTTTCCATCATAGCGTTTATTAAACTTTGAAATTTGAATGTGCCCTCATTTCTTGCATCCTTCCTGAGAATATGAGTTCTGTGAGGGCAGGGGATCTTGTCTGTCTTATGTATTTCCTGTACTTCCTGAGCTAGGAGGAGAGCTTGGCCTGCAGTAAGTGCTCACTACACGCTTGGTCGAATGCATGCATGAGTGGAGAGGCTGTGATGGAATGGCAAGACATCTGGACTTGGAATTGGGAAGATGCCGTCTTCCATGCTGTGTTACCCTGGGTGGACTGCTGTACCTCTCTGAGCTCCACTCTCATTGGTCAAAGAGCCTGTAACCAAACCTGGCCTTCTAGAATGAGGCAAGGATGACATGAGCTGTGGGTTGGTCGAGTGCATTACAATCTGTAAAGTGCAGGGAAGGAACGGGTTGTCTGAGGTTTTGTTCTCTGGAGGGTTGGCACAAAGCACCGTTGATCTCATCTGCCTGGCGTGTAGCAGCTTCCTGGGCAGTGACAGTAATTGCATGGGATGACAGTGTCACTGTAGGGAAGTGGGGAAGCTCAGAGCACTTAAAACCTAACTGGCTAGCAGAGTAGGATTGCATTTTCAGCTAATACAGGGAGACTGTTCTCTGGTTGCTTATCCAGGGGCCTGCTCTGTGGGGACAGCCAGGCGCTGGCAGGGGGTAAGGCGGGACCTGAATAGTCAACTCCAAAGCCATCGCAGATTTCTCTGCATCTGCCAGGCACCCTTGTGGACCAGATGGGAGGTCGGGGGGAGCCCCTCATGAGACCCCAATATGGTGAATACTTCTGTTTGTCACTTGGGCAGATTTAACTATATTTTTGGGAGAATGAGTGAGAGCGAAAGCAGAAGACACGGAGAGAGAGAACCAGATGGGGAGCCAGACTTAAAGACAGAGACAGAAAGAGGCAGGAGACAGAGACAGAGGCAAAAAGAGAGAAAAGAGCCAAAGGGCGGGGTTCCCAGGGGCGGAGGATCATGAGATGATATTGTTTTGGACACTGTCCCAGGGCAATCTGACGGTGGAATGGTTTCTGATATGAATAGCTGTGTCCCCACATCCCCAGCATTCCCTGTTACCCTGTGACCTGCTGTCATTTGGGTAACTAGGTATAAGCTCTCCACGGCCTCCTGCCCCGCTGTCTCAGATGACTGAGAAAAGACCATTCAGACTCCCAGCTCTGATTTCAGAGCCCCTAGCGCCTGTCATAAGTGAGCATCTTGCCTCCAAGAACATGCTTCTAGTGTTTAAAAACTATCATTCAAGACACATGGCCCCTGACATGAAGCCAAGTCCCCCCTCTGGTGCCCGACCCGAGACCATCTGTTGACAGGCTGGAGGGGACAGGTGTGCTGTCCAGCATGGTGCCCCGGGGTTTCAGAATGCCATGTGCAGCATGCGGCATGCTTAGAGCCTGCCCCACATGTGGAGGGACCCGCCACAGCCTCAGCCCACTCATACGTGTTGGCCACATGAGTCCTCCTGCCATGACAATTGCCACATGCCCGGCTGCTTTTGTTAGTGTTGTTTTCTAAGTCACTCACTTTGGGGAAACTGAAAGGCATCGGGCTGGAAGCTGTGACTTCCAAGGAGGAGCCTGGATCCCTTGCAGCAGAAGCAGCAAACTATCGAATTGAACACAGAAACTTTACCAGCGTGAAAACAGTTTGGGTGGCGTCTACACCTGGGCTCTCAAGTGGGGACACTCTGCTCTCTCCCTGCACCATCTGCCCCAGGACGTTTGGCGATGTCTACAGACATTGTGACAGTCTCGACTCGGCTCAGGGCATTGCTGGGCAGAGGCCAGGATGCTGCCACCATCCTCCCATATGCAGACAGCTCCTACAAGAGATGCTCTGGCCCCAGAGAGCAGTAGCCTGGCTGAGAACTCTGCTCTAAAATAAGCTCGAGCGCCCAGGGGTGGCCCTGCTCTTGGGCCGTCTGAGCTGGCCAACGGTTCCTCCTCCTTCAGGCTCTACTAAAATGCCTTGTCCCAGGTGTCCCAGACTCCCAGACAGAAGTCCCCCCTGCACCTCCTGCTCCTGCCCTCTGACCCTTGGGGGTCATGCTCTGCGAGTCTGGTCTCCCCACTAGAGCTTGACAAGGGCACGGGCCACTCTTGTTTCATCTCTTTCCCAGCCCTCAGCGCAGGGCCTGGTTGTGGCTGATGCTCAGTTGTTACAGGGGGAGGGATGAGTGAATGAATGAATGGATGGATTCACTGTGAAACAGACATGCGCATAGCACTGCTGTGTGCATCAAGGGGCCAGTGTGTGTGAAAGGACCTGGCTCTCCGTCAAGGTTAGGGGCCATCCACTGGTGGGAGGGGTCCCTCGAGAGACCGGGCTCATGTCCTCCTTCACTGTTCTGCCATCCTATGGAGGCCGGCACACGCTGTCCCAGGGTCAGCTTTGTTCGCTCCCCATTCACTCTCAGTGTCCAGGCGTGGGCAGCAAATGCCGCTGCTCCCTCCCTCTGGGGCCTGCCGACCTGGCCGTGCAGCAAGTGGGCAGCCCAGCAGGCAGCTGAGGCTGAGGTTGTACTGCTGTCTGCTCTGCTCCATGCGCCCCTGCTCCTACTAACCCTGGGATCCCCCTGTAGCCTCAGGGCCTGGAGGCTGGGGTGCTGCTGAGACAGTGCCACATGCAGACTGAAATTCACACCCAGGGTGGGGTGACACCCCCCCCCCCACGAGGCTGAGGCCCGGGCAGGACGTCAGGGCCACGTCCAGCGGTGTGTGAATTCCCAGTGAGGATGTGGGAGAAGGAGGGAGGGAGAGAGGCGCTGTGACTTGGGGTGCATACATGCTCAGGGGGCCTTCTCCCTCCCTCTGGAATCTAGTGTGCTCTTTCCACTGGGCATGGGCCAGCCAGCTGCTCCCCCTCCTCCACCGTGTCCCCTAAGTGAGAGGGCCCACTCTCCATCTTGGGGGGCCTATGAGCAGCCAAAGCCATGAAAATGGGTGCTGTGTAGAGAGTCATTGAAAGTCAAGGACTGGGGCTGGGCGGTCATCACTCTGGACAGTCTCCAGGGCACCCTGGCCCTGTGTGAGCATGAGGCCCGACTCCCGGGGGTCTGCTCACTCCGACTGGGAAAGACCCTCTGTGGGGCCGGCTTCACTCCCTTGCGCCCTCGGATGTACTAGAAGGGGCTGGCGGGGAGGCGGAGGCCCTGCTCACGTCACAGAACTGAGTTCATTTTCTCCTGGAGCTGACTGACCTCTGCCCCACCTTCTCTCCTTCCTTTCAGGCTCCCACCCAGGCAGACAGCTTCACCTGCCAGGTGGAGGGGGAGAGAAACAGGTTCTGTACAGTCATCTAATCTCCAAACCCTTTCAGTGAACACTTGCCTGTAGGCTTTGAAACCCCCTGAGCTGTGAGTTTGACTGGTATTTTTTTAGTCTCCTGAGATAGCTGTGCATGAGGCCATGGAGGGCTTATGTCCAGTGACCCAGATGACACCGGGTCACAGGGAAACAAGAATGCTGGGGGCGTGGGGACATAGCCATTGATATAAAAAATATCCTACCACCAAATTGCCACTGAGATCCCAAGACTCACCAGGACTTGGGCTCAGGGCCGCTGGGCTCATTCTTGACGCCTCCCCCACCCATGGGTAGGGTCTGAGGCCCCTCTCTGCCTCGGGGCTGAGTGGGGGTGGGCATGGCTGGGTCAGTAAGCCTTGACATGGAAAGACCCTCTATCAAGTGCCACCTCTGATTTGGGCCACTTCATTTTTAAGAGGCAAAGAGAGAAATGGGCAGAATCCAAATGAGTGATGCTAATGACTCAAGTGGTCTAAAAGGAGACCTTTGGAGAGAAGGCAGAGTCATTGGAGTGATCTAGTGCAGAGACGACAAGGTTGAGGGGTGACTTGGTAATTGCCGGGCTCCCGAAAGCTTCCTCTCCAGAAGATGCCAACCGGCTCACTAGCCTTGTCCTCAGAGAGCAGAGCAAGAAATTAGCTTAAATTGGAGTGGGAAAGATTTAGGTTATGTGTAAGGAGGAACTTTTTAAACCTTGAAATATGCTACCCAGAGAGACTGCAGGTTCTCAGGAGAGTGTCTAAAAATAGGCTGTTCTTTAAAATGAGATCTGGGCAAGCTTTAAACATAGCATCAGCCCGGCTCCTTGGGGACTGTCTGAAGTGAAGCTCACCTGCACGTGTGGGGTCCCCCCTGGGCGAAGGCACCAGGGAGAGGCAGCTGAGGTTTCTGTCTGGACTAACATCGGGGTGTGTGAGATAGAGATTTAGATAGGGGTTAGTTTTCCATCTGCCCCCAGCAGACTGGCGTTATGAAAGAGCAGAGTTTGGGAACTCCAAGTTTCTCTTCTGTGGGAGGGTGTTTCAGGACCCATGTTAACTGGGTCAGTCCCCCAGCTTCTCCCAGTCCCTCCCTATTCCCAAGTTGGGGTTCTCCAGTGTCCTTGCGTTTGCTGAGAATTCAGCCAACCCAGTTGTGACAGGTGCTCCAAGCTCCCCACCCCACTGCTGGTCTCAGCCCCCTTGGCCTGGCCCAGTCCTCTGCCCCTTGGAGACCTTTGAAGACCACAGAGGGCTTTTTAAAACAAAGCGTGTCTGATTCTTGCCGGCTTGCTTATAGTCATGCAGTCCTTGTCCACTGCCTGCAGGATAAAGTGCAAACTCTCCAAGATGACTTCAGAACTCCTCTCCAGTCTGTTGACGCCTCCAGCGGTGGTCTCACCACCCACGTGCCCTATCTGCCAGCCCATCACGACCACAAGAGCAAGTCTGGCTCCCTGCCTGGCCCTCCCTCCTCTCCCTCTGGCCCTTCCACTCCCAGCCTGGACTCACCTTCCCCCCAAAGCCTTTCCTGATCTCCCCACCCAGGCCTGGCCCAGGACCCCAGCTGGGACTCCCTCAGCCCCCAGAATTGCCCTGGGGGCTGCCCCACCCCACACTAGGGTCCCCTGTTTGTTTGTTTTTCCCACCCCCGCCAAGAGCATCGGGAGGCCAGGCTACTGGTTCCCATTGTCACCCCTTCTCCACCAGAAGGTGGCCTGGCGCACAGCAGGTGCTTGGTATATGCTCAGTGACGAATGAACGACTGACCAGTCACCCTAGCAGCTCTTTCCCTTTGCTCTCATCTGGTCCTATCATATGTGGCTCCAGCTTCCTTCAGGTCTCCACTGTCCCTGTGCCTTACGTCGCCAAAATGACATGCATGAGATGCTGTGCCCACATACACAAGACTGTTTATTTAGACAGGAATGCTCCCCGAGTGATCTGCGAAATAACTTTGATAGCATCTTTAATAATACACTCTATTACAAATCAATTAATCCGCTGCCTCCCTGATATCTCAATTTAATGGAACTGGCATTTGCATAAAACAGCCAACCCTACAGAGGTGAGGAGGGCCTCCTGCCCGGGCGATCATCGACGTGCTCCCCAGACAGACTCCCCAGACCAGAGCGTCCATCCTTAGAAGGGGCATCTGGGCCAGGCACCAGTTGCCTCCTGCCCTTGGCATCATGCTGGCACTCCTGTGCATCTGCCAGACTCAGGGGCACCGCTGTGTGTGTGGCAGGCTGACTCCTCTCCCCCGGCCCTGCTGCCTGGTCTCTCTTTAGAAGCCTGAGCACAGAGCCGCACCAGCTGCAGCCACTTGCGGTGCAGGGGTGCTGCCAGCGCTGCTCCTCGTGCTCGCCGCCCACCATGGCGTGGTGGCTTGGAAGAAGCAAAACTCCCTCAGTTGGCCTTCCCTGGTGGAGTAGCATTTGGGTCAGCTGCCTCTGAAGAAGCACAGTTCACACACATCCCAAGGACCCAGGTTCGTGTCCCGGGTCCGGGGAAACAACCAAGATTAACAGCTAAATAAAAACAAAATAAAAATGCTTCTTCCAAAGCAACAACAAAACTCCTTCAGCACTGGAGGCTGCACTCAGATGCTCTCCTGCCCAGGTCGCATTGAAGCCAGTCCCTGCATTTCTAGAAACGTGCCTCCCCTTCTCGCCTTCTCTCCCTCACTTCCACGGCTGCTCTCTGTGTCTCACAGCGCCCGTCTCTACTCCTCTGCTGGATCTCTCTGGGGACACACAGGCGCATTCTGTATCTCCCCTCTTCAGGCCCCCCGGACCCCGGCCCTCCCCAACTGTCACCCCAGTGTTCTGTTTCTCCGTGCAGCAGCAAGCTTTGATACCTGCTCCATAAGGATGTGACTGTTTTCTCCCTGCCTCTCCTCAGCCTCTCCCTTCTGTCCTCAGTGGCCTCCTGGCAAATGAAATGACCGCTTCTTTGTCTTCACCTCTGACCTAATGGTCTTCCCTCCTCGACACAACCTGGGCCTGGCCTGGCGACACCATACTCGGGTTTTCCTCTGTGGCCCTGGCCTGTCCTCTTCTGCCTCCTTGGGGCCTCCTCCCCGATGGCTCACCACCTCATCTCCCTGCAGTCTCCCGCCATGGTCTCTTCTAGGAAACCTCTGGACGCCAGTGGCTCGTGCACTGACATCTCCATCTCCGGGCACCCTGGGGGAGTAGCAGTGGCTGAGTCCACACACAGCCCGAGGACACAGATGTACCTGCCAGGGGAGCAACCACGATGAACGACTACATACAAAAAAGGCTTCTTTCCTGTCTGCATCTTTTCTTTAAAAACATTATTTTTAACCTCCGGCTCTGACTGTCCCCCAGACCTCAGACTGGCCTGCTCTCTTTGCTTGGATACAGAGTGCATTTCAAGCCAGTATGGCCCCAGCGGGGCTCCATCCTCCAAGACCTCTTCTTCTCTTTGTCTTCCTCTTGGTAAATGGCACCATCATCTGCTCATCTGCTAAAACAAAAATGCTGAGGTCACCTGAAACTCCCAAGTACCCTCGGCCTCACGTCCAGCCCCCGGGCAGGGCGCGCCTCCGCTGGGCTCTGGTCTCCACCTACCCCTCATTCTCTTCTCACAGTGACCAGAATGGTTTTAAAACATGAAATGGACCCCTGCTTCAGCCCTCTGTTGGCTTCCTGTCACCGTTGTAATAACAAACACCTCTCCCCTTTCCTGCTATTCCAGAACCTCGGAGGTCAGGCTCTGTCCTTCCTCACTCCCTCTGTCTGGAATGCTCTTCCCCAGACCTCCCAGTGGCAGCCTGCAGGTCTCATTCAAGCCTCTGCTTAAATACTGCCCCCTCAGGAAGACCCCCAACTGCCCACCCGAAGGGCCCCAGGTGCCTTCCTCACTTGGCCCTAACTGATTTTCATCATGGCGCTTCTCACTGCTTGGTGGCTTCTTGTCCACCTCTGCGTCGCTGTCTGCATCTCTTTACCAGAACCAGCTCTTGAGGGCAGGGTTTCAGCTCACCTCTTCCAGTCCCCGCCTCGTCCCTCGTCCCCTGGAACAATGTCTGGTGTGTGGAAAGCATTTGATTAATATTCATCAGTGGCTTGAATGAATGAGTGAAGAATAAATGACAGCTGATGTTTGCTCCCATAGACAAGTGACCCTCCAGAATTTTCACATCTGCCCTGTCCTGGCTCAGCCCCAGATCCCAGACCCCAGACTTTTACACCAGCCAGCCTAACGCCCCCAAACTCCTTGCAATTTGCAGCCATTTATTCACTCAACAAACACGTACCCAACCCTCACCGTGAGCCTGGCCTGGAAGAGGATTCCAGGGAGAGAACAGACCTGCGTTCTGTAGGCTTCTGCTGTGAGTCTCATGCACTCACTCATTCGTTCATCCTGTAAGCACGTCTGTGGGTTTAGTGTGTGCCAAGCACAGTTCTTACTGCTTTACAAGTATAAGCCACCTGACCCTCCTATCTATGAGGGCGGCGTATTAACATATTGCAAGTGAGGGAACTGAGGCACAGAAAGGGCAGGTAACTGACCTAAGGTCACACAGCTGGAAGTGTCAGCGCAGAAATTGGACCCTTGCTCTTCCTTTGCTTCACCCCTGCTCTCCTCCAAGTGCACCTTCGATCCTGCTGATGTTGTCTCTCCATTCTGGTCCACACCAACCCCTCCGGAGTTGACCGCAGAGGTGGGCTTCCTGCCTGACCAGTGGAGGGAGGCTGGGGGCATGGCAGCGCTTTCTGCTTTGAATTCTGGGTGCCACAGCTCCCAGTCTCTTTCTGACCCATCCCAAAACAACACCCCCACCCCAGAGCCTGCCCAGTCCTCCAGTGGCAAGGTGAGCCATGCAGGCCTCACCTACAGACTGGAAATTCCATCACATGTTAGGAACTGGAGATTTGGGCAATTGTGTGTGGAGAGATGAACAGCATTAGGTTCTGTGTGGGGCCACTCCAGGAAGCGGCGGCAGGAAAGCCCCATTCATTTAGTCTCCGTGCACTTAGTGGGTGCAGTAACTCAGCAGAATGTCGCTTTTAATTCAGATGCGTTGGAAACCATTCCTTCTGTGGCGGATGCTATGACAGATGATGCTGGTGGACCTTGCTTTTCAGTACCTCTGTACTTCCAGAAACATGGGCGAGGGCCAGATTTTGGAAACAGCAATCAGAGAATCTCGTCCACTTGTCTTTGAGTGAATTGTGATTTTCATTTATTAGATTTTCTGAATGCACGGCCTTCTGTATGGGGAATCAATGGAATTGAATCAAGAAATCCAGGTTTTTCTAAAATAACAATCTAGAAAATTATTCTGCAACAGACTGGGTCCAGCCCTTAGGTCTAACTGGGGGTTCTTTGTCACAATTCTGCTAGGTCCCTACTGTGCTAGAGAAGAAGCAGCCGTTCTTATGAGTCCCTTCTTCTTCGGTGCATGCTTGTTAGAAGAAATGCTGGTGTCGGTTGCCATCCCATTATATAAATGAGAAAACTAAGGTACTGACAGGGCAGATAACCCGGAGAGCATCTGGGCTGGGTAGCGAGGATGAAACTGAGTAAGTTTGTAGCAGCTTAGGGTTTGGAGATCAAGGACCAGCCCCCAGGAAGGGACTGGCAGGGTGAGGGGGCATTACTCCTGGAGGGTGG
This sequence comes from Solenodon paradoxus, assembly GCA_004363575.1. Lineage (NCBI taxonomy): Eukaryota > Metazoa > Chordata > Mammalia > Eulipotyphla > Solenodontidae > Solenodon > Solenodon paradoxus. The sequence goes on from RJWH01000842.1 coordinate 496,591, forward strand.
CAATGGCAGCAATTTCAGAGGGATGAGCACAGGCAGTAGGAGGGGACACCTGTCTTTGGAGGCCATGGACACAACTGTAAGTTATCATGACAGAAATAGTGTGGTAATAACAGGGGCGCATGGAAACAGACACACTGGGAAACAGATTCATGTAAATGTGGGGCTCAGACTGTGGTCTTAAAAGTGTTATTTAAAATCAGTGGGGAAAGAATAGTCGATTCTATTAGATGTAAAAGCAATTAGGTACTCATTACAAAGTCAAGATAGGTTCCTGCCTCACACTATTCTCCAAGATACATTTCAGAGGAATGAATATAACTCTCCACAAGAAAAGTCCGGGAGCACGTGTGTGTGGTGTTAGTTTCCTGAAGGCAGACTCAGGAGGCAAAAACCCAAAAGGAAAAGGCTGATAAATCTCACCATACAGAATAGAAAAATATCTGATAAGCTGAATGGTCCACACTTAGCCGCACCCATGATGTCCTTCAGCAGGTAAATGAGGGAGTAGCCTGTGGTCCCACCACACCGTGGACACTTACTCAACAATGAAAGGAAATAAATAAGCCCTGAGAGGTTCCTCATGGAGGAATCTTAAGTGCATGCTACAGAGCGGAAGAAATCAATCTGAAAAGGCTACCTGCTGTAGGGTTTCAGGGTGCGGAACATTTTGGAAAAGGCAAAACTATGGAGACAGGCAGAAGACTGGTGGGGCCGGAGCCCACTGGGCAAGGTGAAGACACGCGGTGATGTGGCGGTGGGCAGGGGTGTGGACATCTGTTTGAGGGATGGGAAACCTGCACACATGAGGTTATTTTAATGTGTAGAATTAGTTACTACAATAAACAGATTGGAGGGGCAAGGAGGGAGAGATGAAGAGCGAGCACAGGGGATTGCTGGGGCCATGAAATTCGATAGAGCGGTGGGTGCATCCTACTTTCCATTTGTCAGACTCCACAGAATATGCTGCACAAAGAGTGAACCATCATTTAAACTCTGGTCTTAGTTGGCGCGCCCTGCTAGAGTAGGGGCACAGTCACATACACCCCAAGATCCTGTGTTCTAGTCCTGGGCTTGACAGGATCAACCAGGATGAGCAACTAAATGAAGTCAATCAAATGCTGCTTCTTCCTCTGTCTTCCTACCTGCCTGCCTCTCCTCACCTTCATTCCTACCTGCACCTTTCCTTTAAGAAAAAAAAAAAAGAAAGAAAGAAAAGAAAAAAGAAAACCAAACTCCAGGTTTAGTTAATAAAAAGGTGTCAGTTTCGGACACCGAACCTCCCTCTCTACTTCTGTCCTTTCTTATCTCCATCCCTCCTCTCCGGAAACCTGTCTTTTTTTATTTCTCTTTTTCGATAATGGGAAAAAGCGTCTGGGGCATCGAGGGGAGGACAGACACCTCCTAGGCAGCCTGGAGAGAGCCCTGGCTTGGAGGGCATTTGGATCTGGGCCCCTGGCACAACAAGGTCATTGACTCCTTCTATGACCCACGACAGATGTTGCCACTCTGAGCATCTGCGCTCTCACCTGTGAAATGGGACTTGTCATTTCGAGACTGACCATCGACTGCTTTGTAGGTGTGGTTCTGAGTCGACTCCGGAGATGACAGTGTGGATGTGTGAACTTGTCCCCGTCGACATGTGCAGTGGGTGACCTGAGCGACAGTCCAGGGCACTGACCATCACATGTACTTCTGAGGGTGGTTAGGAAGATTAAAAGGTAATGATGGAGATTCAAGAGTCTCACAGAGTGCTGGGCACGTAGTAGATGCACAAGATGACTGGTCATCGGCTCCTTTGGCCCCGTCGGCCCCTTCCTCCTCATGGACACCTGATGACTCCGTATTAAAGTTAGGTCCATGCCAGTCAGCCACACACTTGTGGCCCCCACGAGGGCTCCTGGTGCCTTGGTCCACGTAGAGGTCGCATCATCATTATCCTGGTAGCTGTAATGACGAATGCCCACCAGCATCACACCCTGAGGCTGTCTTGCTTTATTTCTTTTACTCTTCATCTTCGCTGTGAGACTCCTCCTCTTAGCCTTACAGTTGAGGCTCTGAAGAGTGACGTGCTTGCCCAGCACCTCGTGGTGAAAATCTGGTGGCAGAGGATTCCCACTCAGATGACTTGGGAATCAAAGTTCTCCCAGCCAGTGGGCTCAAAGGTTTTTGACCATGAGCCACAGAGAAACATTCCAGGCACGTCCTAGTGGAGTAGTGGTTTGGTCAACTGCCTCTGGCCAAAGCGCAGTCCATATACTTCCCAAGGACCTGGGTTCATATCCCTGGCCAGGGAGAACCACCAAGATGCACAACTAATAAAAAGAAAGAAATGTTTCTTTCTCCTCTCTTTTCCTGCGGGCCTGCCCACTCGACTTCATTCTCATCTGCATCTCTCCTTTTTAAAAGAAGATTCCATCTCCCCATCACTGCTCAGACACATGTACAGAACTGTTTCCCTAGACAACATTTATTCCTGCTTCATGGGATGATATCGGATATTTCTGTTCTGTTCCATTCTTGTTTTATAAAATGTTGGTTGTGATTGGTGGAGTTCATTTCATGACCACAAATCTAGTGAGTCAAGACCCGCATTTTGAAGAAGTGCTTTGTAGGCTATTTCTAGCGCAGCTCTCAGCCAGCCACAGCCACAGCTGCTTCCGGCCCCACGCTTGCTTTTGTAAATAAAGCTTTATTGGAACACAGCCATGCTCCCCACTTGTGCGGTGGCTCTGGTGCCTTTTAGAATACATTGACAGAGCTGGGTAGTGATGGCAGGACCGAGTGGCCCACAAAGTCTAAAATATTGACATATCTGTTCCTGCACAGTAGCGTTCCCTCCCATCCGCAGCTCTGACTGTGTCCCTTGCCTCCGTTTCTCCAGGGCTGCCCTTTGCCCTCTTGCTCAATGCCAGGCTCCTTCGCTGACTCAGAAAACTCTCTCCCTCTGACCTTGCTCTTCCCCCAGCACAACCAACAGGCAGAGGCTGAGAGGCAGAGCCCCCACATGCTTCCTGACACCTTTTCTGCTCCCCACAGGCCTCTTGGGAATGGTAGCCCATATGATGTACACGCAGGTGTTCCAGGTCACGGTGAGCCTCGGCCCTGAAGACTGGAGACCGCACTCCTGGGACTACGGGTGGTCTTTCTGGTAAGTGGCTTTGACCTTCAGACATCCAAGCCCGAGGCATGCTTGGGACTCCACCAGCTCAGTTCAGGTGCTGGGGTCGGGGGAGAAGGCGGGCGTAGTCAGTGTCCAAAGGTGCTTTTAGACCTGTGAGCTGGAGCAGTGGTTGGGCACAGTCCATGCTCATCCCAAGGTCTCTGGTTCTAGTCCTGGGACCGGCAGAAAAAACCAAGATGAACAACTAAAATAAAATGAAGTGCATCTTCCTCCCCTTAGTCCCTACCTGCCTGCTCACCTTAGTTCTGCCTGTACCTTTCCTTTAAAAAACAAACAAACAAGGCCTGTGAGCCTGGGACTCTGGGTCCACATCAAGCCTCACCAGTTGTTATGCGGGCCTCCCAGCAGGAAGGGTGGGTTTTACATTTTAAATGTTTACAAATGAATAAACAAATCAGATGAATATTGCGCTGATGTGAAAATGATGAGAAATTCAAGTCTCTGTTTCTAAATAAAGCTTTATTGGGACACTGCCATACTCTTCACTTCCTATTGTGTCTGAAACATCACAGAGACTGATGACCTCTGCCTGATGCTGCTCCCAAAGGCACAGGTGGCAGGCAGGCCAGACACGGAAGGTTCTGGGTGGCCCTGTGGATGAGAAGGATGCTATGAGGGACCGTGGGCACTGGAAACAGGGGACAGCACTGAAAAACAGGATGTGCGAAAGAAAGGCAGAACCAGCCAGGATTCTCTTGTTTGTGAGCAATGGGGTGCCAAGCTGAAGTAAGCAAGGGGCGTGGATTAGTTCAGGTCACTGACCAGTCCAGGGACATCAGCTAGGGAATGGGGATGCTGATGGAGAAACCCATCATATCTCCCAAGCAATACAGAAATACCTGGTCCCTGTGAATGGAAAGCACGACTGTGCCACGGACTTCAGGCAACTCTTGATCCAGAGTGGTAGGAATGGCAGCCCGCATGATGCCCACATGATCGGGGCATCCTCGTCCACTGTGGTCCTCTGACCATTGCTGCTTCCATATGTTAACTGTGTGCTGGGCGGCTTCCCTCTTGGCCCTGAGAAAGCTCCTCCTGAGGCTGTGGTTTCTTCTTTCACCTATAGGTGTAGACAGGGCGTCTCTCCCCAGCGTTGACTGAAGTCCCAAGCCTCCCTCTTATGAGCCCAACTTCAGTCACTTTCTGTCTCCTGAGTCGCACAGCAGGGCACCTCTCATAAGCATACTGGCTCAGCTTGGCCAGGGTCCTCTGGAGCGAAGAATGAGTCAAAACCGAGGGAGTGGGTATCACCACCATGCCTGCCTCAGGCACCAGAGTCGTCTTTCTCCCCACGCCCTGTCTCCACTCCCTTCGTGCTGCGTTGCTCACAGCAGCTCCTCCCCAGATGGTGGCAGAGAAGGTAACCACACTCAGCTCTGGGACGCCGTTCTGCAGGCGTAGCTAGCCAGCAGAGATGGGGCTACTTCCCGCCTTTGCAGCCAAAATCCTGGTCAAACTTTCGCTGGCTCCGCTGAAGTCGTGTGACCCTCCCTCAGCAGGGACTTGGACCCCGGGAGAACTGATGATGTCATTAGTCAGGCCTGAGTCACTAGGTCCAGAGGGTGGGGTTAGCCCCACTCCAACTCTTGACGGAGAGAGGAGGAGAGCACCCCAGTGGAAATTTGGGGGTGACGATGGGCTGGATGGAGGGGGCTGTTATCAGCAGAAGGAATGTGCACTGAAAGGACAGCGATCACACTGCCACTCTCCAGGCATCCAGTCCTAGCGGCTGGGACCAGTTACCCGCTCAGCCATTACTGCTCACTCACTTGGGGACAGCCACTCTCCTAGGTGCCTGGGGTATGGCAGTGGCTGAACAGAGCTATGATAGGAGTGTGGGGATCACAGAGCTGTGGATGCTCAGAGGAGGGGTCACGGACCCAGCTTCCAGGGAGGGTTCTCGGGAGAATGTGGTCAGGTGCTGCTGGAGGAGGGACTGAGGGCTGCGCTGAGCACGGGAATAGCAGGGGCAGGGGGAGGGAGGTCAGGAAGGAGCAGGAAGGGCTGTGACTATGACCCGTTTCAGACCACTGGGGACTCCTGCTATTTATGGCTGCTTTTCGCTCTCTGCCTGCCACTGCACCTTAAAGCTGAAGGCCTGTGACTTCAAAGAACCTCGACCTGCCAGCGCTGTCCCTGAAGGCTTTACGGAACAGTCAGAGGAAAATCAGCTATGATTCTGACCCCCCTATCACCCTCCACCCTGCCCGGTGGTTCCTTCCTAAGATCTTGACCTCAGAAGGTCGTTGTCCTGAGCTAGTGAAGGGGACAAAGGGAGGGAAGGGAACTTTCTGAGTGTTGACTGTGGGCATCATAATCTCTTCCAAGTATTGAGCACCCTCGTGTCTTTATTACAACAGTGCTGGGAGATGGACACTTCCTGGAGGGGAAACTGAGGCCGAGGACTTGAGGATTCTGCCCGAGGTTATGTGCATGAGTGGCAGAGCTGGGATTTGAACCGGAGCATTCTGGCTCCAGAGCCCACGTTCTCAGCCTGAGTTTCCTGCCTCTCTGGGCAGGTGGGGTGAAGTGAGATGCTGAGCAGACACCTAATGTTACCATTATTGAAATGAACCTTACCATGTACAGTGACCCATGTGTCTTAGATGGCAACTGGGCCTCAGAAAGGTTGGGCTCCTTGTCAGGGTCCTTAATGACCATAGGACCCCAAGACCCCTCCTCCACAGGCCTGTCTTTCCAGGAGCCCCTGGTGCTCAGAGCCTAGACCCCACTGGGAGCTTTTGTTCCCTGCAACTGGCCTCCTGCTCCCTCAGGGCCAGCCTCCCAAGGGGCACTGAATTCTCATTTGATTTATTTAAGGCCGGGGCCCACTGTTCGGCCCCCATGAGGGCTGATCCATTTCTCCTTGTCACCGCGGCCCGCGAGATGGATCAGCCCCATTTTTCATCCCTCGCATCTGGGGCCTCGCCAGGCTATGCTGTGTCATTTCTCTCGTTTAATATGTGTGAAGCCATTTGTCAAAATTCTGGCCCCGGAGCCTCCCAGCCCCCGCCCTGGGCCTGGAGAGGAGACCAGCTCCCAGGGAGGCAGTGCCAGCCTCTGTCTTGGGCCCAGCCGGCTGTGGCGGCGTGGTTGCGGGGGGCTCTGAGGTGTTCAGCCGACGTCTGGCGCCAGCTTCCCAGAGGGACACTTGCCCTGCGCCCCTGGGCTGCAGCAGGCATTGTGGGGTGACCCCTGCAGTCAGACAGGGTGGAGCACTCCCCCCACCCTGGCCCTTGTCGGCCGTGGACCCACCCGAGCCTCAGTGTTCTCACCTGGACACGGGTGAGTCCAGATTCCTGCCTCAAGGACTTGTGCTGTTGGGGTCCCCTGAGAGTGTAGCATGTCACTCCCGAGGGTTGTGGCTTAAAGCCAAAAGAGCTGATTACCTCTTGCTGTGTGATAGGTTGACCGCTCAGCTGAGTGGTCCTGGCTGGGGACATCCCTGACATGTATGTCGGCTGGGGCTGGAGTCAGCAGACTGTGGCGTGTCAGCCAGAATCTTGACATCTCTCCTCTCTCCTGAGGCAGGTGGCACCGACCTCCTCTCTGAGACCGGGAAGGAGAGAGGAGGCACCCATGGGTGGACCCACTGGGCCCCCAGAGCTGCTGCCATTAGCTCCCGGGCCCATCAGCCCTCAGGCACTGAGTGGGGGCCGGAGCAAGCATGTGAGCCTGTCCTGCCCTATACAGTGACACGCTGCCCATCTGGCCTGAAGGAGGACAAGGCTGCCTCTCTTGGTGATCAATCACGGTCCCCCTGCTGAACAGGGCCTGGAGTAGATGCCAGGTGGTGGGAATCTGCCCCACTCTAATCTGCACTAACCCCCCAGCTTCCCCTGGTCCCATTGTGCAGACCCCAGAGGACAGAGACAGTGTGGTTGACAGCCACTATTCTTGCCCCTGCCACCCTCTGCTCTCCTCCCACGGTGTCCACGCTGCTCCTTGCTCCAAAAACCAGGCCAGCCACCCACGTGCCTCACTGCACCCGCTCAGCTGTAGATGCCAGCAGACCTGCAGGAGGTTCCCAGGGCCTGAGGCAGGGCTGGGAGTCTGGGAGCCGGGTGGTCAGGGCAGATGAGACCCGTGAATGCAGCCTGTGCCCCTCCCCACACTAAAGCCAAGGAGTCTTAGATGCCTGTGTTTTCCGTTTGATTTCATCTGTATGGATTCACTCCGCACATACTAACTGGGCACTTCCTGGCTGCCAGGTGCAGTTTTAGGTGTTAGGACAAAGCAGTGCTTTCATGAAGCTGACATTCTGGTATGCGTGGGGCACTTATCATCAAAAAGCAAGGACGAGGCACTTCCCAGTGGCTCACACTTTTAGTCTGTGGCTCTGGCATGGTCCACATGAAGCCCAGGGACCCGAGTTCGTGGCTTGGGGCTGGGGGAATGACCAAAAATGAACCACTAAATGCATAAATCAAAATACATCTTCCTCCTCTCTCTTCCTTCCTGCCTGCTTCTTTCCTCTTAAAAGAAGCAAAACAAAGGATAAAGACTTCCACTTCTGGAAGGATGGAGTAGAGACCCTTTCTTACTCCTCCCGCTAAGTCTAACTCAAATCTCTGGACATGATGTATAAAACAAGCATAGCAAGACTCTGAAGGTAAAGAGAAGACAGTAGGCTGGCTCAGGACTGAAGGAAAGACAGGAGTGAGTACTTTTTGTCTCATCTCCCAGATTTGAGCTGAAGAAGTTGGAACTCAGAGATGCCAAAAGGCACAGATTGAATGCACACACACACATACATACACACACGTGCACACATACACAGCCAAAAAAACCCAAAAAAACCTCCACCCAAAGTCCGCTCTCCCTAGCCAAAGGACAAGGAAGGGCACATTTGACCTACACATAAAACTTTTACAAAGACTGTTTTCTCCAGCCACACATCACAGAAAACACCCGCACCCCTGCCTGTACCGGAGGAGTGAGGAGCTTGGGTTCTCTCACCAGCCCGCAATAAGCACCCCACTGCCCCTGGGGACGGTGGGCAGCTGCAAGCCCTGCATGGAGAGTGCGGGAGCCTGCACCCTCACCCCAGCAGGCAGGAATAAGGTGTCCCTCCCCACGCCTGTGGGTGTCAGAGTTCTGAGAAGTAGCGGGGTGCAGGGATTTGCACCACTGCCCCCTGGGAACGAGGTCATCTCTCTCCCTGTGGCGTTAGGTGGAGGCAACTTGGGGAGCAGTCATGAGGCATGCCTGCCCCTCCCAGTCAGGGTGGTATCTGCAGAAGCCACAGGGAACCGGCAGCAGCTAGGCCTCCACTCCAGTGGGGCCCCCAGAGTCCTTCTCCCACCTGACAGCATCCAGGGGGCCCTCCTCCCCACGCCAAAATGTGCCACAGGATGCCAGCCAGGCAGGTTCACGCAGATCACAGTGACCCGAGGTGTTGTAAAAATACCCCAAATGTGAAGGTTGCCATTGAAAATCACTCAGATACTAAGAACCAGGGAGATTTCCACTTGAATGAAAAAAACGAACAATAAATTCGATATTGAGATCATGGCAGAGATGTTAGGATTAGCTGATAAAACTTCTAAAACAATCATCCTAAAAATGCTTTAGCAAGTTATTACAAACGCCCTGGAAACCAATGAGGTAATAGAAAGCCTCAGAAAGAGCATGAAGATATAGGAAGATAACAAGTGGACATTTTAGAGCAGAAAAATAAAATGACTAAAATGTAAAAATCCAAGGGGTGTGCTCAACAGCAGACTGGAGGGACAGAGGAGAGACTCGGTGAATGTGAAGGTAAGACGACTGAGAAGTGACCCAATCTCAACAACAGAAAGAAAATAGACTTTAAAAAATCAACCGAGAATCAAGGACATCTGGGGCTGGAGAAAAGATCCATCCCCAGAGGCCCAGAAGTTGAGAAAGAAGGCAGTAATGAAAACGTGCTCAGAGATATCACAGGAATAAAGAAGAACCTCCCACATTTGGTGAAAGATATGAACTACAGAGTCCGAGTGAATCTCTAGACAGGATAAACCCAAAGAAATCCACACCATCATAACCAAACTTCCAAAAAGTCAAAGAAAAAAGTCCTGAAAGTAGTGCGCGCAAGGAAATACGTCAACTCTCGAGAACAACGACAATACTCGGGGGTTTTGCATCAGGAACCACGGAGGCCAGAAGCAAGCAGCACAGTGTGTTCCAAGGCCTGAAAGGAAGAAGAAACCAAAAACTGTCGAAGATACACGGTGGCCAACAGGCACAGGAAAGAATGCTTTGTATCACTTATTAGAAAAATGCAAATCAAGATCTCAGCGAGAATGGCCAATATAAAAAAGACAAGAAATAACCAGTGTTGGCGAGGGTACTGGCAGGAGTGCCGATGGGCGTAGCCACTTTGGAGAACAGTGTGGAGATGCCTCAGAAGGCTTAAAATAGAACTTCCATAGGATCCAGCAATCTTACCCTGAAGAACAGGGAAAGATTAACTTAGAAAGATGCTTGCAAGCCTGTGTTCACTGAAGCACTGCTTACAATAGCCAGGATAGTGATTCCACTTAAGTGCCCACTGCTGAATGAATGGATAAGGAAGGTCTGGTATATATATTCTCCCTCTCAATGGAATATTACTCAGCCATAAAAGGTGAAGTTTTGCCATTCACATCAACATTGAGGGCACTCAAGGATATTTTGTTGAGTGAAATAAGTCAGAAGGAGAAAGACAAATAGCAGATGGTTTTATGATAGCTGGAATACAGAGAAAATGCTAATATACTGATAAAATGAAAATAAGCCTTTGGACCCTAACAAGGAAACTGAGGTCACCCAGGGGGAAGTGGGTGGAGGGTGGGATCATGCGGTAGAGAGGCTTTAGTAATTATTTTATTATTATTATTTTCCCTTCCTTTCTTTGCTTTTGTTTTCATTCATTGAATTTTTAAAATTTAAACATATTCAAATACAACGAAAGAAAAGAACTGTCAACACAGAATTCTCTACCAAGCAAAAATATTTTTCAAGAAGGGGAAGGCAAAATCAAGACTTTTTTTGATAAAAGGAAGATTAAGGAAATTTGTTGCCAGCAGGCCTACCCTAAAACCAAGGCTAGAGGTTCTCTAAACAGAAAGAAATTTTAGGAGAATGAAGGAAGAACAGTTTCATTCTTCTCCTGAGTTCTCTAAATTGTGTTTGGTGGTTGAAGCAAAAATCATGTAACTGATACAGTTTAATATGCCAAAAAGATATTTAAAGCAATTAGATTGTGAATGAGGGCAGGTAAAGGAACCTAAAGAGAAAACCATGTTAGCACATGAACTAATGCAGAGACATTTTTGACAAGATTCAATACCTACTCGTGACTTTCAAAAAGCCTCTCAGAAATCCAGGAAGAGAAGACCTCTTCCATTTGCTAAAAAACATCTCTAAAACACCCACAGCTAAACTTACACCTAATGGTGAAAGACTGCCTTCTCTCTAAGATTAGAAACATCACTCTCACTCAGCATAGTGCTGGCCTTGCCAGTACGATGAGGCATGAAAAGGGAATAAAAGGCACAGCATATGGGAAGGAGGGAAGGAAGAAATAAACTATGCTTACTTGTGGATAATATGGTTTTTCATGTAGAAAAAGCCAACAACAGCAAAAATACCTAGTCTAATAAAAGAGGACAGACTTAGAATATAAGGCAAAAAAACCAAAACAAAACATATATATATATATATATATATATATATATATATATATATACACTATTTCTATGAACTAGCAATGAACACTTGGACGACAACATTAAAAATATAGTATTATTTACACTCAAAAGTAAAATACTTAGACATAAATCTAACAAAACATTCACAGGATGTGCATGCCAAACAGTATAAAATGCCAGTGAAGGAAATCTAAATAAAGACAATCTAAATAAATGGACAGATATGGTATGTTTGTGTACAGATGTCAGTTCTCCTTAAGCTGATACACATATTTCATGCAATTTTTATCAAAATCTTGACATGATTTCTTATAGATATTGATAAGATAATTCTAAAATTTATAAGGCAAAAGAACTAGTTTGATTAACTTGGTTGAGAAAAAGAAGAATGAAGTGAGAGGAATCAGTTTATCCAGTTTCAAGATTTATTATATGTCCCCACCATCCAGCAGTCATCCAGACACTGTGGTGATGGCAGAGGGATAAACATACAGATCAATGAAACTGAACAGAGAATCCGCACATGTCCAACTGATTTTTAACATAAGTAAAAATCCATTCAGTGGAGGGGGAACAGGCTTTTCAACAAATGGTGCTGAAGCTACTAGACATTCAAGGCAAAAAAAAAAAAAAAAAAAAATCAATCTCTATATACACTCCACACCCCATACAAAAATGAATTCAAATGGAGCATGATATATAAATATAAAATATAAAATGTGAAAAATAAGTATAAAATGTAAAACTAGGGTGCTGTCTCCCAGACAGTGTGTTCCACATACGTCTCAAGGACCTTGGTTCGTGACCCGGGGCAGGGGAAACAACTAAGATGAACATCTAATTAAAATGAATGCTTTTTCCTCCTCTCTCTCCCTACCTACCTGCCTGCCTGCCTACTCGCTTTCATTCCTGTCTGCACCTTTCCTTTAAAAAAAAAAAAAAAGGTAAAATGATTAGATGTTTAGAAAAATCACATAGGCCAAAGTCTTTGAGACCTAGAACTAATCATCTTAGACTTGACATCAAAAACATGAAAGGAAAAACTGACAAGCTGAATTTTATCAAAGTTAAGCACTTTTGTTCTGGGAAAATCCTTTAGGGGGATAAAAAGGGAAGCCACTGATTGGAGGAAATGGTTAGTAAACTACATCTCTGACAAAGCACTAGTATCTAGGATATAGAAAAACTCTCAAAATTCCACAGCAAACAAAAAGCAACAGCAAAACAATGCAATGAGGAAAGAGGCAAAAACCATGAACATTTTTGCCCAACAGGATAGACAGCAAATCAGTAAAGGAGAGGATGCTTAACACCACTAACCAGTGGGAAAATGCCGATTAAAGCCACTATAAGAGAGACTACAGGTCAGAAGAGCTGACTTCTTTCTGAAAAATGGCGGCAGCACTAGAGGCTGGCGGGGATGTGGAAGAACTCATGCTTGGGTGGCAGGAATCCTATTCCACAACAGAAAGGCTAAGATGTGGCTGCCGACGACTTGGATGTCTTTCCAGAGACTTGATGCTGAGTGAAAAGAAGCCAGTCGCAAACATCCATACCCTGTGATCCCATTTCCATAACATCCTTGAAAGGACAAGAGGGTAGAAATGAAGACCAGAGGAGTGGTTGCCGGTTGGTTGGCATAAATGGCGGCAGGAAGGCTCGCTGTGGAAAGGTGTGTCTTGACTGCATCCGTGTTGCTCGCTGGACTGTGTATTCTCCTTGCAAGATGTTGCCTGTGGGGGAAAATTGGGCAACCGGTACACGGGCTCTTTCGGGATGATGTGCATGTGAATCTGATCTCAAAGGAAAAGATTTAGTTCAAAGACACACAAGGAATAAACAAGAAAATAACAGGATGTGTGAAGACTGATGAAATGAAAGGAGTATGTGACAGAGAGCCAAGAGGCCCCATTTCCAATAGCTTCGGCAGCGTCCTGGATGGAGCCTCATTAGCCTGACTTGGGTGTCCCATGTCCCTTGCTGAACCAGTTTCTGGGCCAGAGGGAAGTGACATGCTCACTGGCCAGGCCTAGGACACGAGCTCATCCCTAAAGGTTGGAGGTGATGTCAGTTCCACACAAGCCATGTGGCCGCAGAGGAGAGGAGAGAGTGGTCTCTGGAAAGAATAGATGCTGGTCAGTCACAACCAACAAATGTGCACTCATGGAATGCAAGAGAAGGTCTGCTTCTTCATTCTCCATCAACAAGTTCTGAATCTCCATCACTCTAGTCAAGTGACATCCCAGAGAGAAACTTCAGTTTCATTGCTCAAGGAGAGTATTTAATTGGACCAGCTTTGGTCAATGTTTAGCCCTCATCCAAACATGGATGAACGGGTGGTGGGGTCATGTACTGAATCCTTCTGTGGACAGGGCAGTTCTTAGAGGGACCAGTTCTTAGAGGGACCAGACCTCAGCTGCCTAGAGTTTTGGAAATTTCTAAACAAGTTCCCACTCCTGAAAGGATGAGAACATTAATGAATTTGGTGTGGAGGGATAGATGATGGGATCCTTTTACTTTCCTTCTGGGTGCTGTTGGGCTGACAAGGAGCAGAGCAGTGGGCAGAAGGTGGGCTTCCCCAACCTTGGGGAATGCAGGGGCAGGGATGGGAGACTCCACACTGGCAGACGGGGAGGCCAGAGACTCTGACATAATGCAAGGTTGGCAGTAACAAAACTGAGGCCTCGATTTAGAGGAAACCAGTGCAGGTAGAGGCTGGGGAACTGGAGCCAGGCTGCTACCCTACTCCTGGTTCCGAGCGTTACTGCACAGTCTTGGACAGAGGAGTCAAGCAGGAGGTCGTTTCTAGAGTGGGCACTGGTTCTGGGAAGTCCAGCAGCTGACCTGTGGAGTCTCCTAGCTCCATGTCAGCCTTGCCTTCTTTCCAGATGTGTGCAGGAGAGATTCCCCAGGCCTGGGCTGGCTCGGCACACACAGGAGGTCCCCCGCTCTGCAAAGCAGAGAGCTGACATCATCCTCGTGTAATCTCAGAGGGACAACTTGGAAACCAAGTCAGGCAGAAGTGGGTCCTGAGACCGTTAATAATCGTGCTGATGTGATCATAGAACCTTCCCTGAGTGTCTTCTCTGTGCTGGACATTATTCTAAGATGTGCTCCACCCACCGTCTCCTTTAACCCATGTAAGCCCTGTGTGCTGTGCTGGTGCTGTGGCTGTCTAATGGACACAAGGACTGTGAAGCAGAGGCCTGAGCATCTTGCCGAAGGGAATAATGGAGCAAAGTTAACCAGCGCTCTTGGAAAACCAGATTTTAGCGTGTCTGGCCCCACTGATTCTCCATCATCAACTCATCATCACCCGCTCTCACTGCGGCCCCCAGCCCACCTACAGTGTGGGGGACACTTAGCGGACACCTCAGTGCCTTTGCACACCCTCTTCCCTCTTCCTGGAATGGCCTCTCCCCTGGCAACTCTCACCTTCCTCCCAGACCCGGTGCCAGCACAGCCAAAGGCTGAGTCCCCTTAGCTGATGCCACTGCCCAGGGATGGAAAGATTGTCTCTCTTCTCGCCTCTCAGTAATGAACCCTGTCATGTCTGCACCACAGAGTACAGATCATTCTGTCTCCCACCCCAGACTCTGGGCCTGGCCCAGAGACGGTTGCCCAGCGGTGAAGGGGTGTCCGCTGTGGGCTCCTGCCCCACCCCCACCCCACAGCGCCTCTCTCTTCTTTCTCACAGCCTGGCCTGGGGCTCCTTCACCTGCTGCATGGCCGCCTCTGTCACCACGCTCAACTCCTACACCAAGACAGTCATCGAGTTCCGGCACAAGCGCAGGGTCTTCGAGCAGGGCTACCGGGAGGAACCGACATTCATAGACCCTGAGGCCATCAAGTACTTCCAGGAGAGGTCAGTGGACGCGGGGTCCTCACTGGTGGCCACTGGGGAGCTGAAGCTGGGCTCCCAGGCTCCAGTCAAACACTAGAGTGAGTGGTCAAACACAGGTGTGCTGGGCTTGGGGGCTGGAGGGGCGGGGCGAGGCTGAGTTTGGAGCCCACCGTGTTGGAACTTTAGGGACATTTTAATGTTCTTTGGGGCATTAGGCTGCCTTGGGCCTCTGTAGCCAGAGCCTGAGAAACCAAGAAGGGAACCAAGTTCGGGCATTTGCTATGTGCTTCCATGATTCTGGGAACCAAAATGGGCCTACGGGGTGGAACTACAGTGATGTTCTGTCATATTGAGTGAAAAGAGGACCTAGCAATGGGATTGGACTCTTAGAGGAGGACTCTTCAAGGTTAGAGACTACATTTGGCCACCTGGGTCCCCAGAGTCTAGCTGGGAATCAAGGGATTAACAATAAGTGGTGTGTGTGCATGTGTTCGTTTGTGCGTGTGTGTCTTGTGTGTGTATGAATGGATGAATGCATGGGTGGTGGGCTGGGTGTACATATGGATAAATGGTTGATGGATGGATGGATGGATGAATAATGTATAGACGTATGCATGTGTGGATGATGGATGCATGGATGGTTGGGTGGATGGATGCACGGATGAATGGATGATGGATGGATGAGTGGATGAATGGATGGGTGGATGATGGACAGATGTATGGATGGATATATGGATGAATGGATGGTTAGGTAGATGGATGATGGATGGATGATGGATGAGTGGAAGAAAAGACAGGCAGAAGAACAGCATGTTTCCTGGGACTATTTCCTAAATAAACTACTTGTATTGAAATTTTACCACAGAGCCTGCTTCTGTGGTTGCTGATTGGACATGAAATTATGCTTTTGTGGCAGGTAACAGAAAGGCTCTCAGATTAAGGACAAAGTCTGAGGAGGAAGTGGGGAGTAGACTGGAATGGACAGTGCTGAGGAGTTGTTCTCTCCACAGAAGGGTTTCAAACCTCGCAGTCATCTACTGAGTCATGGTGAGGCCACACAGGAACCTCTGACTGTGACAGGCCCATCATCCCTCCCTGTCACATGGGCAGTTTTTCTGTCCCTTGAACACTGCAAGCTCATCCCACCTCAGGGCCTTTGCACCTGCAGTGCCCTAACCAGGAACACTCACCTGGCTGACTCACTTGGGTCTCAGCTCAGATGTCACCTGCTCAGTGGAGTCTTTGCACTCTGTCCAGGTCACTCTGTCCCATTGCTATATTTTCATAGCGTCCGACGTCATTCTATTGCTTATCTGTTAGTTTGTAAACTGTCGGTGCCATGATTGAAGGACTTGGCTGTCGTGTTCCCACCGTATTCTGGCTCTGAGCTGGGCCAGCACCTGCACTGGTTCATTAAATGGCGGCCTGCTTTCCCGGTGGTTATTCATTTGGGTGATCTGCTGAACCTCTCTGTGGAGAGCTCAGCCCTGACTGCCTCACATCCTTTCAGCTCCTGCCTCACTGTCGGGCAGACTCAGCTTCCCCACGCCCCATGGCAAAGTCCAGGTCAGATGCGCAGGCCCGGGCCAGTCAGCTGTGACCAGGGAGGGTTGGCGAGCAGACACACAGGCCCCCTTGCCTCAGCTGTTAGGACGGTGGCCACGACTCGCCCACCACAGGCGGCAACATGGTGGCCTGATGTTGAAAACCCCACTAATCCTGCTTCTCTGGCCACCGTGGCCGTGGAGGCCACCTCCAGCTGCCCGTGGGCTCCCGGTTTTGCTGAAGAGCACAGGACCTCTCTGAAGCCCATCAGCGAGAAGTTGCTGCGGCTGGTGCCCCAGTTCGAATGGCCCCTAACCGCTCAGGCCCAGCCACATGGGAGAAGATGAATGCTTCCCGGCATATGTGCAGAATATCACTTTACACTTTCATAACTTGAACATTATGCAGAGGTTCATCAAATTTTATTTCCCTTCCTCTCGGAGGAGAGCATTTCAGCTTAGCTGGGCTGTTCTGTTGTTGGTTTCTTTTTTTTTTTTTTTTTTTGGAGCCTTCCCTGCAAAGAGCTCAGAGCCCAAATGCAGGTCTCTGTATATCTTGTGGGCTGGGGCAGCTGTGGGCTGAGTGCTGACACCACCTCCCGGGACATGCAGGAGGGAGACCCGTGACGGCACCTGGGCTCGGGTGGGGCTGTGGGTGGGGGCTTGGAGGCCCCTGCTGAGGGAGGGCTCCAGCTCCGCCCTGCACTGCTGTGTGTGTTGGGGCAGGCGCCAAGCCCCCCTGGGCCAACAGCCTCTGACACCGAGGGAGAGCCCAGGCTAAAGGCTCAGATTTGAGAGCCCAGGAGCCTGCTGGGCACAGTGTCTGGCGCATGGATAGCATCTCGTGTGTGTGTATGAGCTCTGGACCCTTCTGCTAACATGAAACATGGGCTGGGGGCTGGTGCGCTTAGGACAGGGATGGAGCCTTCAATATTAGGAATCCAGTGATGACAGACTAACCGTGGCGAACACTTACCTTGGTCCACATCCTGCGCCAGGCTCTCCCACAGGGGCTTCACACGTGGCCCTGCTAATTCCACCACACCGTGGTAGCGGTGGTGTCATCTTTGCCTTATAGACGTGACATCTCCAAGGTCACACAGCCGGTAAGTGCCAGAGCTGGAATGCGGACCAGCCCCGGCCAGTCACGGGGTGGCCGCTGACGGCCTCTGGGACTGGCGGGAAGTCCCTTCTCTATACAGGTAGCGCCCAGCGTGCAGGGCTGAGCGTGGCGTCCACCAGGCTCACGGCGTGAGGGCGGCGAGGTGCCGGGCCGGCTGTGGGCGAGGAGCGGGGTCAGGGCTGAGACCGCCTGGGAGAGGGTGCAGAGGCTCCCGCTCGCCCCTCTATTCCTGTTAGCAGGAGCAGCGATTGTGGCTCCCAGGCCATGCAGCCGCCGGCTGTCCTCCCGCCTGGGGACAAGACCGCACTCTGCAGGGGCCGATGGAGCAGGAGGGACTGAACGGTGCTGCCACATGGGGTCCCGGTGGATTTTTCTTAGCAAGAGTCTGTTGTGGCCCAGGGGTGGCTGGGCAGGCTCTGAAGTTTTCAGGGATTTTGAAATGTGGTATGTGGGGAAACGGTGCGTTTGTGTGTGCACACGCATATGCATGTGAGTTTTGTGTGTGTATATGTGTATAGTGAGTGTGTATCATGTGTGTGTGTCTGTGTGTACATGTGTATCTATGCATATATGTATGGTGTGTGCATACAAGCGCGTGCATGTGCACATGTATTGCAAATGTGTGTGTGGGTGTGTGTGCGACCAGTGTGCACACGGCTGACTTTGAGGGGAGGCAAGACGCTGTTCCTACACTCCAAGCCGCCTGACCTGCTCTGGAGAAACCAACTTCCCAGCACCCCGTCTGCCCCTGAGGAGAGCATCTTAATCAGGCCTCTGCGGGAAGGGCGGAAGGCCCAAATGAAAGGCAAATATTTGCAGACCGGCGCTTTCTTGAATACTCAGCATTCGGATCTGGCTTAACACGCGGGAGAAATCAGACCTGTTGGAATTTAGTCGCACTCAGCAAACGTCCCGCCTCTCCTGGCTGGAGCAAAAGATGAGCTTCTCAGAGGGTGGCTCCTCCCATACAACCCGCACCCCCAAATCAGCCTGGGTCGACCTGGCTCTGCTGCGGAAACTGTTCTGGATGTCTTTGCTTCTGTGTCTGCTTTCTCTCCATGCACACCGTCATTGGTCTGCCAGTCCAGTCCCTGGAACACAGGGCTCAGTTCGCTGGATTCTGAATGGCCATCTGTTCTGTTGTTAATCACGGTAAGAAGTTGGAAGGTGCTTTCTCTGCAGGCCTGTCCAACGCCCAGCCTGCCCTCATCCAACCCTGGGGGAGACAAGGAAATGGGTTCAAGCTGGTGTGAGTGTCTCTGAGTCACTTCACCACTCTGAGCCTCAGTTTTCCCAGCTGAAAAGCGGGCCAGCGCCTTCCTAGAAGCTTTGCGGTGAGGGTCACATGTGATGGTGCCATTAGGATTCTGGCAGAGAGCCAGGGCTCCCCTCCAACCCGCTCCCTCCCCAGAGCCCAGGGCAAGGCACTTCCTGACTGAGAAAGGGACATAGGGCACTTTGAAAACTGGGACCTAGATTTTTGCGTGAAAATATGCTTTGTTTGCCCTCCATGCAGGTTTTTAAACATGTACATTTTCGGCTGAGTTTTATAAATCAGCATAGCTCGTGTTAAAGAAAAAACAATGAAGAAAGCCGAGGCCACATGGACTCGTTGGTGACAGCTGAAGTATGGAGAATGTGGGTGTCCCTCCCATCCCGTGTCCCTCCCATCCCTCCTTCTGCCTGAGTGGGGGTCTCCAGATGGATGTGATGCCAGGTTAATCCGCAAGCCCATGAGGGAGGGCAGAAGGAAGAGAAATCTTCATAGAGGAGACCTGGAGCCCAGTTTCTAAGGACACCCACAGAGCTCACTGGCCAGACGGGCAGTGGGTTCAAGGCGGCATTCTCGGGCGCAGGCCCGAGCACATGCAAAGCCCCCAGGGGGACGCAGCAGGTTAGGAAAACCCAAGCAGTTTGGTGTGGGTGGCGTGGGGCCTGGGTCTCTAATCGTGCTCGCCCTCCCACGGGGTTTGGGTAGGGCTGGCAGCAATGCTGGACTGAGTGCCACGGGGTGGGGAGGGGGACAGGAACCCCCTCCAAGTGCCCCTCTTGGGTGCCAGCGTCATCCGGCTCCAGCGCACACGGCAGCCGGGCCCGCTGCCCCCGAGCCGGCCAGCGAGACCAGTATGGATGTGAATCATTCCACACGTGGGGGCTCCCGCCCCATCACGTGGTGGATGCAGAGAAGGGACAGGCAGATCCCACTCCCTAGCCTTCTACTCTCGCTCCTGTCTGAAGGAAGCTTCTGGAAGGGCTTATCTCCACCTGCTCACTTCCGACAGTCTGCCCCTTATCCCGCACTCTACCTGAAAGGCCTCCAGGAGCCTCCGTGCTGCTTCCTGGGGTCCCACCAGCCCCCGCCTCTCTCTCTTACCTCCTGACAGCCCTGCCCTCCCTGTGAAGTGGCCGTGAGTTCTCCTCGCCTCACTGGACACACAGGTGGCCATGCGCCCGCGTCTCAGTCCTCTCTAGTTGGCCCTGCTCCACGTCCAGCTGCTTCCTTGGCAAACCAGTCCTATTTCCGAGTCTTCTCCATCCGCAGTCCGACATGTGTGTGCCAGTCTGCAGTCCTTCCCCGCCATGTCCAGTTCACCACAAATCCAAGGCGCTTCCCCACATGGGTCCACTCTTCTGCATCCCCACACCGTCATCCCAGCCAGAGGCCATGTCAGCTCTGGCCTCCCTGTGGAGGTGAGGAGTAAACCCCGCACGTGACTTTGGCCCCACTCCTCCCATCTCAGCGGCCAGAATGCCCCCTCACTGCTTATCATCCGGGCCACTCTACCCCCAGCTTCCCGCCCAAATCACGGGTGTACTTCCCACAGCGTCAACTGAGCCCTGTGTCTGCCACATCGTGGTCTGGTGGGGGCCTTGCTGGGAACCCTGACCCCCAGCCCTGCACGCCGCTCCTGCTGGGCAGGAGGGTCTCTGGGCTCCTTGTAGCCTGTGACCTGCTCCCTCTGCCTGGAGACCCCCCCTCTACCTCCTCAAAGCTCGGCCTCAGCTCTCCCCTCCAGCACGGATTCTGAACCGGATCCACCCAGATGCTGGCACAGACTGTTAACCTCACAAGCCAGGGGACAGGGACAGGCACGCTTGCCTTTTTTATTCCAGAGGGTGGGGTGGGCAGAGACAGTGACAAGTTGCAGAGAGAAGGCTTCTCGGAAGGGGCCTTTGGGTATGTCACTGGCCAGTCTATCTGCCCTCTGGGAGCCTCTGGAGTTGCCTGCATGTCCCCGCTGCCTCTCAAGCTTTGCAGCAGGCTGAACGGCACCACTCCAGGCATGCCTGCCCGAGTGACTTTGCTCACCTGTCCCCTCTTTGCAGCCACGGCTGGGCTGCCTTTGACATGAGCCAAGTCTCGAGCTTCTGTGTGGTCGTGGGGCCCCTGGAGGCTCTGGGAGGCAGGGCTGGGAAGTGGATGGTGCGGCCACGACGCTAGTGATGATCTTCTAAGTAATTTCTGGAAATAGTCTCCAGGTGCTAATATTGGAGGCCTCTTCTGAAGACGCTGAACTGAAGAAACGGGAGCCAGAGCTGTCAGCGGCACCCGGAGAGCAGGGAGGGCGTTGACGCTGTGGATAGATTTATCTTCTCTGTTATTTTCCAATTGTTTTGTATCATGATGATATTACTCATAAAATGGGAAAAGAAAAAAAAAGTAATCTTCTCAAAAACCCATTTATTTCCCCTTATCTTGGAATAGCACTTTTGACGTGGTGTTATAGAAATTTAATTTCCTACCTGTGGACATTGATTTGCCAGATTTCCTTTTAATTCCATCCTTCCCTCCACTGTCCAGGGAGCATTTAAAAAACCATGGCGTGCTTTGTCCTCTGCCGATGTGTACCCTCTGAGATGTGTTTGTTCACAGCACCCTCTCCCGCTGTGCTTCACTTTCTCTGCTTGAACATTCTCCGTGACACCGCCTCACACTTCATCTCTTCGCCGGGGGCTCTGAAATGACTGCGGGCTCCCGAGGTGTGCGAGGTTAGACGTGGCGCCGTGGGGGCTGCGCGGCTCCCACGATTAGACCATTGACCAATGCTGGCTTGAAAGGAAAGTGAAAAACAGTCCCTGGAGTGGAAAAGGCTCAGAGGGAAGTGGGAAGAACTTCTGGAAGGAGCGGCTGCTCCCCAAACACAGCCTTCTCCAGAGTGTCGGCCGGCTTGCAGAGGAAACGCAAAGCCAGAAGACATTGACATTGAGGGAGCTGGGTGCCCTCCTGGCCCCTCACCACTGCTGCCAACTCTCTGCTGATGCCCATTCATAGCTTGAACTTGGAGGAGAACCCTGGAGGGCTGGTCCTGCTGGGCTGCCCGCCAGAGCAGCACGAAGGATGACGAGGCAGGTGGTAGCAGAACCCCACACTTGCCCAAAGCCAAGGATCCCCTGGCTGGCTCCTCAAATGTGATCTGGGACCTCAAGTAGGGACCTGTTAGAATGCAGACTCTCAGGCCTTGCCCTAGACCTACCGAATCAGAATCTGCATTTTAATAAACTCAGATTGCTTGAGGGTCATTGTCAAATTTGGCTTTAAAGTGTCAGCCTGGAGGACAGAGCAGATGCAGCCCTGGTCACGGGGTCAGAAAGGGCTGTAGCCAGAAGAGGTCAGCAGATAGAGAAGAATCCTACAAATAGTGCTACTCAAAGTGTGGTCCCTGGACCAGCACCGGTGCGCAAACATCCACAGTGATGGAAGGACAGAAATTGAAATATGTGCTTGGAACTTTTATAGTGAGCTGATGCTGCTGGGAACACTAAAGCTGTGTGTGTGTGTGTGTTTGTTTTTAGAGGAAAGATGCAGGCAGGAATGAAGGAGAGTAGGCAGGCAGGCAGGAGGAGAGAGGAAGAAGCACTATCTTGGTTGTTTCCCCCCGGCCGTGGACATGAACCCTGGTCCTTGGGATGTTTGTGGACTCTGCCAGTCAGAGGTGGCTGATCTAACTGCTACTCTACCAGGGCACACCTGTATGTGCTTTTTCTCCATTTCATCTTCTAGTAACTCGTTTGTATCGTATTTTATAAAAAAATTGGTGGAAGGTAGATTGAAAATTGAGAGCGGGAAACCTGAGTTCCTGATCAGAAGATTTAAAAGCACAGTATGCAGACTGTCAGCTCATACCAGCAAGTGACTAGAGCTTTGACAGAAACCAGTCTGGGCCAGAGCCAAGGGCTGGCTTTGAGGACAGTGCAGACGGGGTCACTGAGGATGGAGACTTGGCGGGAGCCCTGTGTGGGGAGGTCCCGGGGCTCCTGTCACAGCAGAGAGACCAGTGGGACCCCTGCCACTGCCCCTGGCTTTGTGACCAGACCTGTGTGCCACGTTTGGCCCTGAAGTTAGGTGGGTGGGTCTTGGGGGCCCTCCCATGGAGACAAGATATGGGTTCTGGTCCACTGTGAACCCCCACATCTGCATTTTCTCCCCATTGCTGCTGCTGCTGCCACTTGTCCTCATCTTCTCTCAAAAGGAGCAGGCACCCAGCCTCAGATTCCAGATGTGGGTCATCGGTGGTGGCAGGGGGCCCGCATGGTGGTGCAGTCACGCCCCACACAGCTGTCCGCACATCTGCTGACATGCTGAGAACCTGAGTGGCGGTCCCCAGCCCCACTTTGCACTCGGGCCTCATAACGCAGGCGTCGGCAGGATGGATCTGCTGAGAATCCCCTGCAGACAGGATGGGCAGGGTGCAGCGGAAACTCATCGGAGACTGGGCACTGAGTCCTGAGCTGAGAGTCTGGTCCTTCCTTCTGCCCACAAGCTGCAGGCCTGTGGCTCCGAGTTGGCTGGGGGTGTGTCCGCCCCTGGAAGTCCACAGACACGCCGGGCAGGGTTTCCCATCAGCCACTTGGTTGTGAACTTTCACCTCTGAACATGGCCAAGTGACTTAGCTTCACGTCTGCAAAATGGGATGATGATGATAATGACGGTGTGGGACTGGTTGGGATGCAGGTCTGCAGGGGTGTGACAGTGGGGATTGAAACAAGTTATAAGTTTCTCTCACTTAAAAACTGGAGCAGATGCCTCTGTCAGCTGCCTCCCCGTGAGGTCATTCACCTTGTGAGGCATCAGCTCGCTCTTACCTTCTGCGCTGGTCCTCCTGGTCTCCAGCTTGAGGAGACTGTCCCCACAGGGGCAGGCAGTACTGTGAGCCCCCGGATCTGGGGCTCCTGACACTTGGATACCTTCTCTCTGTATTATAGCCCTCCTCTTACAGCATCAACACCTAGTCCTTCCTTCTGCTGTCTGGGGCCACCCAGGCCCTAGAAGACATTTGTAAATGAATGCTGTGTTCAGTTTGTCCCCTGGACGCACAGGACTAGCCCCTCGGTACAGACCCTAAGGGCACTCTTTGGGTAGCTTTATTTTCTAACTTGTGCGCAAGCTTGTTTTCCCACGAGACTAGACGCTCTCTGAGGGCAGAGACTATGAAGTAGACATTTCTGTCCTGCACACAGAATCTGGTGCAAAGGACACAGAGCAAGAGCTTGGGAAGTCCCTGCGGAATGGACAATCTTAGGAGACAAAAAAGATCTGCACATAAGAATTCTCTTCCTTCTGCTGCTTGCTGGTCCTTCCCCACATTCTCCATGTCCCCTCCAGCCCCAGGCTCTGGACTCTGTGCACCTGGTGAGACAAATCAGCAAATGGGTGGGACCTTTATTTGGAAAGGATTCAGGCTTCCTTGCAAGAGGGGAACAAGGACAGTGTAGAAAGAGGAGAGTGGGGGAAAGGGAAGGCGCTGGGCTGAGGGCAGTGGAGAGCTGAGGGAAGCATTGGCAGTGATAAATGAGGCAAGAGAGGTTCAGGACAGATGCAAGTCAAGAAAAGGCAAGGAGAGGAATGGAGGAAAATGCCCCGGTGTAGGGCCTCAGACAGAGAATTGGGAGCACTCGGTGTTCTTTATAGAGACGATAATGATTGTTATTGTTCCTGCTTCAGGATGCTAGCTTGTAGCTCTGCTGTGATACATATCAGACTGGACCACACAGAATCCTGGAACTTACTAGGGTTGCAAAAAACACGCATGAAGCCTGGGAATGCAGCCCCCACCCATTCTCTCTAGCTGTCACTGCTGGGGCAGGGCTGAGACTCTAGGACTGGGGCCACGTCAGAGTCAGCAGCTGACCCTTGTCATCCTGCCATACCAGCAGAGGCAGCTGCCTCTGGAACTGTGGTTGTCTTGAGATGCTGGAAGAGAAGAAAACCACATATGAGAAACCCTTGTTGTGGGTGGGAAAAGAGACCGGAGCTATGTGTATGTGTGCATCTGTGTGCAAGTGTGTACGCTCTGCATGAGTGTGTGGGGAGCGTTTTCCTTTGCTCCGGTGGCACAGCTGGCAAAGTTCCCCAGTCAGAAGCCAAAGGTAAGTAAGAAGCAATTTGCAGATTCAGTCCCCTAGAGTGTCATTAGCTCGGGTTAATCACCATTAACTCTGTGGCTTATGCTCTACCAAATAATGATCGTGTCTATCAGTGTAAAATCCTGTCATTTTCAAATGTGCACAGACTGCACACATTCTCTTGCACACAATAGAGAATCTTTCTATGGAAACACATAGGTTTGGATCTCTGTTGATTGGATCTCTGATCATCTCATTGATTAGCCACGTGTTGCCTGATCAGTCACAGCACTCCAGTACCTCTGTTTCTTTCTCAATAAAATAGAGATAATGACCCATCTCATGGGGTGGTGGGCAGGCTCCCAGGAGGCGGTGTGGAAAACCTCTTGGCAACACATTCTCTGAACAGGAGGGACTGCGTGTTCTGGAGGTCTTGGGTCTCTGCCAGCTCACCCGGTGTTTCTGTGGTTCTTTTCTTTCCAGGATCGAGAAGGGAGATGGGGACGAGGAGGAGGATCTGCGCCTGGGTTGCCGCCACGAGAGATACCCCACCCGTAAGTGGCGTCATTTGCAGGAGGCGGTGGTGCTACAGGTCTCCGGGCTATGGGAGGAGAAAGCACCTGGGAGATGAGCCAGTCCAACCACACCCTGCACACACACAGCCGGCGAAACTGAGGCTGGGGTCTTCTGCACATGGCCGCCACAGCCCTTGCTAGGGCTAAGGAAAAAAGAGGGACACTGGAGCGCTCACAGGCAGGTCTGCCCCAGTGGTGTCCAGGCCTGAAGGAGATCAGCTCCAGGGTGGGACCAGCCCAGTCAGCGGGGTGACAGTGACAAGATTTATCTGAGCTCTGGGTGCTCCTGGCACCTTAGAATGCATCGCCTTCATATGCCTCTCTGTGGGGGAACCATAACTTAGAATCTAGGGCACCATTAGGAAAACAAATGTCTGGACCCGAAAGCAAAGGGGAGGCAGAAGGAGAAAAGAGCCTCTCTCAAGAAAAGCAGGGAGGAACAACTATGAGACGGGAATGAAGGCGGTACAATCTCAGCGGCCTGTGGCCCTCTCCACGCTCCATCTTGCAGTCTTGCTGACCCCCAACCCTGGCAGCCGGGATTTCCTAGCTGTGTTTTGCAGAGGAAGCGAAGGCTCAGAGAGGTGGCGTAACTTGCCTGAGGTCACGCAGCTTAGCTGTTGGTGGCAGAGAAGTTCCCACAGATGCTGTGGGTGCCCGCCTGCATCGCACAGGTTTTTTTGAGATCCAGTGCCTCCCAGCTGCCACTGTCACCATCTCTGCACCAGGGCCCCACTCCAGCCCACACAGGCAGGGAGTGCCGGGAAGCGCCCTTGCACCTAGGGTGGGATACCTGAGGCCTGTTTGCGCTGTCTGCTGGGCACCCACCAGCCGCAGCCACAAGGTCCCTCCTCTGCCCCTTCCCCTGTCTGCACAGCACCCCACCCCATCTCCTGAGCGTCTCCCCGCCACTCCAGTTCCTACCGCAGGGTCTGCTTCAGGGGAGACCCAGACTAAAGCTTGCCAAGTCAGAGAGGGACAGGGACAAGATTTGTCTGAGCCCTGGGTACTCCTGCCATCTTAGATGCCACGCCCTGGGAGACCCATAAGCCCGCCTCTGTGAGGTAGAACTAAGCAAGTCAGGGCTTGTCTGACGCCAGTGTAAAGATTTAAACTCAGGTCTGGCTGATTCCAAAGCCTGTGGTCCTAGTTACTGAGCTGGAAAGGCTCTGCTCGGTGGCAGAAGATGAGGGACAAGGAATCGGGAAGACCGGGATGGAGAAGAGGAGAGCGTCTGGTCCTCACTCTGAGGGCAGAGGAGCCAGCCCAGGAAGATGGCCCACAGATGGATTACCTGCAGGACCAACAGGGCTGGATCTGACGTCAGCGCTGGGCTCACACACCGTGGTTTCACACCAGGGTCTGTGTTAGGGTGGAAGGCTTCCCGGAGGAGGGGGTCATGAACCAGGGCATGGAGCGGAGGAAGAGTGGGGAGCATAAATCCACCAAAGGGGCTGGGAAAGCACATAGTGGGAATGGAGGCTGAGATCCTGGCCGGTTCAGAGCCCCACCTGCTCCCCTGCTTGACCCAAGACACCCAGGCTCCCCGTGGAGTAGGCAGGAAACCCTGGGTAGCAAGTGGTCATGGGGCTTGGTGTGGGGCAGCTGAGAACATGGAGGAAGGAGGCCAATCCCTGAGGCCCAAGAATGGAGTTGAGGGGAGCTGGTCTGGCCCTCAAAGCCAGCTGTGGAATTAAGAATGCAGATACCCAGGGTCAAGGGGGACCTGCAGAAGACCCTATCCCCAGATTAGTTCTTCTGCACCCCTGCCTGTCCCCACTTTGTCTCCCAAGCAAGGAAGCACATCAGATGCACCACCGGGCCAGCGGCCTTTTGCTCCCTTGACAAATATGGTGGAGCATCTGTCTGCACTGGCCCCGTGCTCAGGATGGGGCACAGGGTGGACCAGCGCAGATCAAGCCCTTGCCTCATGGGCCGTTATTCCAGGGGGAGAGAGAATCAAGCGAGAAGAGACTGAGAAACAAACAAACATGCTCAGGTACAGACAGGCACTCAGGAAGACCACGTCCTGAGGAGCCAACCAGTGAGGCATCAGCCCAATGGAGCCTTCCAGGCAGAGGGTCACAAGGACAGTTCCTGAAGCAGGGACAGCCAGGACAGGAGGCCAGTGTGGCTGGAGCAGGGAGAGACCTGGGAGAGTGGGAAAGCATGGGGCCAGATGGAATGCAGGGCAGGGCCGTGGGAAGGAGGCGGCTGCATGTGGGAGCTGTGGGGTGTTCTGAGCAGGAGGCAGACACAGGCTGTGTCTCTGAATTCATCTAAACACTTATCCATACCACGCATCTCTCCTTCCTTCCATTACCCATCCATCCTTCCTTCCCTGTCTTCCTCCCTCCCTCCCTTCCTCCCTTCCTTCCGTTCATTCCTCGCTCCCTCTCCAGTGTGGGAAAAGCATCAGGAGAGGAGGGTAAGAGGACAGTCATCCAGCTTACATGGCCACACAGGCATTCCCTGGGGAGTTGCTCAGAAATCTTCTTTGGAAGAATTTTCAGGATCTTAGTTTGGGTTCCCCCAGAAACAGACCCTGAGACTCAGCAGCAAGGACCTTATTTGGGTGATCCTAGCAAATGTGGGTGGAGTGGACCCCCCTGGGGAGGAAGGTCCCCTCCACCTTTTAACCGCTGCGGACCAAGTAGCGTCTCTCAGGCTGGACTCAGCTAGTGCGAGGCCGTTTTTGACCTCTCCCTCTCCCCCAGCCTGTGTCTTTGTCCCATGACTGTTCCATGGCGTGTGCATGTGGGTCCCTAGTCAGGGTACCAGGGCTGAGCCCACACATCAGAGTTGTCACCCTAGACACCCATCCCTGGTCCCTGAGACCCGCTGCGGGAGCGGAGTGTGTGTGTGCATTCCCGGCACAGTCAGCTCAGCACAAGGCAGGAGGCTGGGCAGCTGGAGACAGCTGGGTGCACGCAGCTGGAGGTCAACAAATGCTCCGTGCAGGGGATTCCAGGTCTGCCAGGGGGCAGCGAGCTACCCAGGGTGTGTGCACGAGTGTCCTTGCATCAGGGGCCCGGGGCCCAGGTTGATGGCAGAAACAGAAGTCTGTGAGTGTGAGGGTCAGTGGGGCTGGGAGTGGAGACCCATCCTCTGCAGCGCTGGCACTGTCACTCACATGTGTCTGGAAGGCTATTGTGAGATCTCGGGGCCCTTTATCCTAGACAGCCTGCTTCTGTGGCCACATGAAGTCCTGTATCATTCATTTATCCAACACAGCTTTGCCCAGGAGCTTCTCCAGGCTGGGTCCTGGAGCACAGATAGGAGTGAGGATGTCCCAACCAGGGAGCTTCTGGTCCACTGCTGCACTGTGTGGCAAAATGAGAAGGTCCCTGCAGGCACTGTGGCAGCCGCATGGGAGGCGGCTGCTCCAACCTGGTGACTTCCACAGCGTGCTGAGGGTACCTGGACCTGACCATGAAAATAGCTAATGGGAGAACTCAGCCCCACCAGGTCAGGGAATAAAATCTCACCTGTATGTTGTGAGGACTGTACTTGTGTCATTCATTCCACCCCAAACACAGCCCCATTTTACAGACAGGGAAAGTGAGGCACCAGGGAGTGGCAGAGTGCATCCCAATGCAGTGTGTCAGGCTCCAGAGCCCGGTTTCTGAGCCACCAGGGTGACCTGCCATGTCAGTCAGTGTCCCCATGTGCTGGGCATGCCTGCCGGCCCGCAGCAGAGAATGGGAACCGGAGCCCCAGCCACTCGTGGACTTGGTCCTCACAGCCCGCAGAGGCTGGAAGAGCAGCCTGACCGGGCCATCTATGGGGTGATGCCGCCTGCAGCATGCAGCCTCTTCACTGCTTGTGGAGTTTTGGCCAAGAAAATATTTTGGAAATGCCTGGGCGAGTTTCGCAATATTTCTGCACCGAGCAGCTGCTCAGCTCCTAAGGTGGGCTGACTTGCCGGCAGGAGGATCGGGGGAGGAAGCATGTCAGGAGCCCATGCTATGAAACGCTGCGTGTGGATCTCTGCTAAGCACTTCACAGCCTTCTCGTGGATGGCTGGCCCTGCCCCAAGAAGGAGGGGTGCTTCTGCTTCTTGAGTAGCTGCACAGAGACCCTCGGTGCAGGACAGCAGGTTGGCGTTACTGAGACTGCCCCTCCCCCCCTGCCCCTGCCTGGTCCAGCCCTGATCCCCCAACCCTCATCGGCTGCAGCCAGCCTGGCCTTTCTGTCTTGAACATAAGAGCTCATTCCCTTCATGGGGCCTTTGCACTTACTGCTCACTGCCTGGAATGCTCTCCTCCTAAATCTTCTCATGGCTCACTGGGTCTCATCTTTTAAGTTTCAGCCACAGGGCCACCTCCTCAGTGAAACGCCCCTGACCTCCCCAGCAACCCAGCCGCTCTCCGTGACCTCACAGCCTTCCTTTTCTTCAATGTGCCTGCCTCACTGAAATTCTTTCTATATCCCTGAGTTGGTTTGGTTTCTCTGCCCTTCTCCGCTGAGTTCCGTGAAAACAGACGCCTGCGCGTTACATCATGTCCACATCCTGAGGACCCTGAGCTCTGCATGGCACACAGCAGTGCCCATTTTCTGACTCCAGACCACTGCAGGCCACTCCCGCCCAGGCAGCCGCGTGGAATCCACAGGCACATGAGCTCCTTCTCTTAGCTGCTCTGAAAGTCGCTAATTTTTTCTGCAGGTTCTGCTGCCATGTTGTGTTTCCAAGGCAAGAGTTTGCTTCAGAAACCTGCCTTGGGGGCCATGAGGTGCCACCAGCTAGCTGCAGAGCACGTCAGATGTGACATTTGATGGAGGCGAAGCTGCCATCTGGTCCAGGTGTCTGCTGCTTCCTTCTAGGGGCACCTGAGGCTTACAGCTGATTGCAGCTGTCAAGTTCAATGCCCGAGACGGGCTTTTGATTCTGCCAGGTGCGTCTGCAAGGCTGGGTCTGCCGGGAAGCTGTCACTTGTCCAGCACAGAGGTGGCTTTTGGGAGCTCTGTCTAGACAGGTCTCGGCTGCTGCTGCCCTCAAAATAGCAGAGGGAATTTCAAGGAAGACTTTTTTGGGCCCAGAACCACTTGGCATTTTTATTAGATCGAAATCAAATCCAATCGAGTTCTGCTGGAGTCGACTTCCTTTATTAAAATGGAAACAGACAATATTTCTGAAACAAATATCAATGCCAGCTAGCTGGGCGCACACATGGGCTTGCGGTCTAGAGATGCCTGATATCCCGGCCCTAGGGCTGCAGGGTCCTGGCCGGAGTCAGCATTAGGAGCACCTAGGGACTCCTTATGACTCTGACTGCCAGCCCCACGCCCTGAGCTTCCAGATGGCACCTTGGAGCCTGCATTTCTAACACGTTCACTGTGAGGCCGCTTCAGATGCAAAGCCATGCTCGGCCCTGGGCCAGGCTCGTCCCTCTGAGGCCGCTGCCAGAACCAAGTCTGTGTCCCCTCACTCGCTTCGGTCACTCAGCAATTCCAGGTGGATGCTGCCACTCCAGAGCCCACTCCCTGCACCACTGCCCAGATGCAGACGTCATGGTGTCTCTAGGCCTCTGATGACGCCCAACAGGCGCCGGGCACTAGGCCAGCCCTTCCCCTCAGAGGCCTCCTCTCCTGGTCCTGCTATGTTTTTGTTTCAGTCACATAGCATCCCTCTCAGAGTGTTTCTTTGCTGACATGCTGATTTCCGGTCTCTTCCTTCCTGCTGGAATGGAATTTTCATGGGGACAAGGGCTTTGTCAACACCCCTCTGTGGTGGTAACAGTAACAGGCACATGGCTGGTCCTCAGCACTTTCTGGTGCTGATTTCACTCTGAGTACTCTGAGGAGTGTCCCCTTTGTACAGGTGAAGATCGCTGGCTCTGAAACAAAGGTCTTTGTCCTGGGTCCCCAGTCTGCGTCCCTCCAAGCTAAAGCTGTGTCATTGTCTCTATGCCCATTTCTTCCCAACACCATGTTCCTTCAGTCACACCTGATGTGAAGAAACAGGTGGAGGCAATTGTTAACATACACATTTCCCCAGAAATCCCAGTTCCTTGGTTTGGGGAGGATCTGAGAATCTGTGGGAACCCCAAGCACTGGGTGGGCCTTGTACCCTCCAGGGGCCCTGCTGGCCTTTTATACCCGAGACCCTGCGCACCTCGGCCCTGCAAACCTCACCCCTCCAGCCCTGGTGCCTCGCTTTCCAGCCACGCCCGACCTTTGTGCTCCCAGGCCACCAGCATCCTAGGTCTTCACACCTCCTGAAAGCCCCATTTACCTGCCAAGAACAATTTCACACCCTGTTCCTTCCGCCTGAGAGGCCCTACTCCCTCCCTCCAGTTGGTGAAAATCATGCCCTTCCCATGGAACCCTGAGCTCTGCGGTGTGTCCGAGGTCAAGGTCAATGTCTGGAAATGGCAGCCAGCCCCTCCTCTCCTCTCCCCGGGCAGAGGCGATCCTGTTCATCTCCGTGCTGTCTTGTCCTGGGGTTTTTGTCAAGGAGGCAAAATTCTTGTGGTTACGAGACTGGCCTTTGGAGTGAGGCTGCCTGTGTCCAAATCTGGGTGTTGAAACCTTGGACAACTGACTTGACCTGGCTGAGCTTGAGTTTCCTCATCTGTGAAATGGGCTTAGTAATGACCTCTAAGCCTAATTTTGAAGATGGAACAAGCCGGTGAACATGAGGCACAGAATTGGCTCCAGGCAGACAGTGGTTGGCAGGTTTACTCTGGCATCTCTTCATACCCGTCTCTCTCCCTCACTGACTCTGAGCACCCAGGGGACAGGTCAGTGTGTCACTCCTACCTGTGGACCCAGTGCCCGGCATGGAGGCTGACACCCAGCATGTGCTCAGCACATGTGTTAAAGGGAAATGAAGGAATCAGCAGCTCTGGGGAGAGGTGGTTGGTTATGTGAACTTAGCCTGATCCCAAGTATGGAAATGAGACAGAGATGTCATGGCCCAGACACATGGGTCCCCAAAGATGGACTCCACTGATGAGGATGATGGACACCATTCAGTCCCTAAGACAATCTGCCTCCAAGATAGACCAGAAAACCAACCTCCACTGTTTATTCAGTCAACATTTCGATGCTCTCGATGCCATGGTCCAGGGTGGTGGTGGTGCTGGGGACACAGTGATGTATGAAAGCGAGCTGTGTCCTTGAGTTACATAAAACCTCATGGGGAAGTAGGGAGGAAAAATGCCAACAGGTGCTAGCAAACAGGATGGAGTCTCTGAGGTCTCTTAGGGGACAGGTGTGTGGAATTGAGTCACTGAGAGGCAGTCTGGAGGCTCTCGCCGAGCTGGTGACATTTGAGGCAAAAGAAAAGGGGTGATGGTGTCACGGACTGAAGGGTCTCCAGAGCCAGACCCCCGGGGGCCACCTTGACCAGCTTCTCCCTCGGTCCCTACACCCCATCTCTGATTAGAGAAGCAGGTTGGGGCAGCCCTGGAGTCCTGGAGAGAAGCTTCCAGCACCGTGGACAGAGCAGGCGCCAAAGGGTCTGGCTTTGCACACCAGTGCCAGCCTCCCGCTCACCCCAGGGTTTCCCGCTGACTCACTCCGCAGCCAGCTTCAGTGCACTTTAGGAAAGTCCCTTTCCCTCTCAGTGACCCTGTCACTCCTAACCTTGAAGGGCCCTTCCCAACCCGATGAATCCACATGGGAACCGGGGGTGTGATTGTGTTCCATTCAGCAGAGCTGAGATCTTGGTGCCTTGGAGAGAGTTCAAGACTGATTTCCCACGGAAGGGCTGAAGAGTCGGAGCTGGAAGACACTGGATGTCAGACAGGTCCATGTTGTGATACTTGGATTAAAAGGGAGGAGACATCACATCTCTGACAACCGCCTATGGACTGAATACTCTTCTAGCCCTGGGTGGTTCCGCGGGAATTGAAAACCGTTTGCTACCAACTGAGTGAGATTCTGGACACGTCTCTTCCCACCTCTGTGCCTCGGTGTCCCCGTCTGTGAGGAGAGATGGTTGAGCGTGACCCCCTCTCAGCTGGTGGTGTTATTTTCATGTCTGATGAGGAAGAGCTTCTCTGCAGGGTGCCTGCTGACTCCTTGGTAACTCGCATCTGCTTGCAGGCTCAGAGAAGGGAAGGCACTTGTCAAAAGTCACGCGGCTCACAGAGCTTGTGAGTGGTGGACCCTGGAGTTCAGCCTTTGGCTCTCAGACACAAGGACAGTGTCATCCTCCTGAGACTGCACCCCAAGGAGAAGACGCTTCTGGAAGAGCCTCTCTGTGGATGGAGGGAGGGGGAGCTCAGACCGCAGGCTCAGGAACCGCGCCGTCCTTCTCTTGCGTGGCTTATAAATGGTCCTTCTGGAAAGTCAGCTCAGGACTTGCTCTGCGCCAGGTGCGGGGCCCGCGGAGTGCCCCGTTTAGCTGGGGAACCCACACTGCATTGCTGCCACAGCGTGGCGTGGGGAGCACAGGGCATGAGGGTGTGGTAGCATGCGATGGGGACAGAGAGGCCCCTGACGTGGGCTCAGGGGTGCTTTCCAGAGGAGAGGGCATTTGAGGAGGCCTGGGGGGGAATTCGAGAGTCAGAGCACAGCTGGAAGGGCACCCTGGCTAAGGGACCAGAATGTGCAAAGCCAGGGAACAGTCAGGTCAGGAATGGCTTCCTGTGGGCTGAGTTCCCTCTGAGACGCTTCTTGTCCTGTGGGGTTTAAATGGTGTAACAGCCCTACTTGTCACCATTTAAAGGACAGGAGATTTTATTTTAGATCTGAGCCCAACTTCCCCACAAGAACAACTGGCCAGGCTGAGGACCGATAGCCTCTGGCCCACTCTGTCCATTTTCCATCATTACTTTGGGCCTATAGACATTGTGAGGGGTCCCCCATCTACAGCATAAAGCGCTTTTCTCCTGGCCGGTGTTGACACTGAAATAAAGGAACTGGGAGAGAAGGGGCATGGTGAGGGCAGAGCTCCCCACACCCCGCCGTGAGTGACCCCTCCCAGGAGACCAGATGTGGGGGGCAAGGGGGAACGGGCCTCCATGGCATGGCCTCTGGGTCCGGAGGACAAGGAGCCTAATTTTAACTCGACGAATGATAGGACTCCTTGCCTTTCATTCCCCCCACCCCCACCAAAATACACACTCCCTTCCTCTCTCTTCCAATAAACCCCAGAAGGTTCTGCCTGTTAGCGACAGCGAGAGCAGCTCTGATCGCTTCTAAACACTCATTTAGAAAAATAACCAGACCTGTCTGCGCACCAGATATTTGCTACCAGAAAAAAAAAAAAAAAAATCCCAAACACCTATATGTTGGCAGCACACAGGTCCAAAGAATGCAACAGTTTCCATGACTGGGGCCCAAACAAATGTTTTTCCCAAGGCCAAACCATTCCAGAATGTTTGCCTAATGTTTCCCACCCCAGCTCGAAACATAGTAAAATTAGCACAGCACCAACATTAAAGAATATTAAAAAACAAAGGAAAAAAACCCAGAGCAAAGAAAGAAAAGAGACAGACGGCCCACTTGCTGGCTGCATCCCGGTCACTGCGGCCTGCTCCCTTGCAGCCTTCGTGGTGAGGACGTCCCGACAATCACAGCTGCCGCAGGGCAGGGGTGGGCGGCAAGCTGGCTTCCCCAAGCAGCGCATGGGTGTTAGCTAGTGCTAAAGAGCCTGTTGGCTCTAAGGGGTCATTCGTGTATGATGTCAGCTCAAAATAGGAAAACAAGGACACAGAACGCATTTCTTTGAATGTTGGTGTTTGCAATCAGGAAGAAATCGGTCAACTCAGTCACGCTGTTGGTGCGAATCCTAAGGCCCCGCCTGCCCTGACGGGGTCTCAGTTTCCTCATCTGTAAAATGGGTGGTAGTGACCTCACCGCTGTGAGAACAGAACCCAGTAGAGTGTATGGACTGCGAGCTCCATCACTTTTCCTTTTCTTCACCTGGCCTCCCCACCCCGGGTCAGTCTCTTTCCTCCCTTTGTTTCCTGCTTTCTTCCCTGGGTTGAATCTGTGCTCTCCTGGGTGGCTGGGTGGGGGATGTCAGCGATGAGGGGGGCGGTCACAGGTGGCTGTGTGGGTGGGGCAAGGAGGGTGCTGCGATGAGTGTGCTGGGGGACGTGCAGTGGGCTTTAGGGCTGGGGAGGCTGTGGGTGGGAGGAGTGAGGTGTGTGTGGGGAGGTGGGTGTATTGGGGGGCTGTGAGGGTTGCAGAGGTGTGACTAGTGATAACGTGCTGGTGAACTGGTTGGGGGAGGGGTAGAGGACTGGATAGGGATGGGTGGGGGGGCAGGATGGGTGAGAGGTGGACAGGGTGGTGGGGGAGGGGGTGGGACTGAGGTGGGCAGGGTGGTGGGTGGGATGTGGGAGAGAGGCAGGCAGGGTGGTGAGGGAGCGGACACTACTGTTCTGACTTCCCTGTCCCTTGGCAGGCCACCAGCCGCACATGGGGGACTCCTGGCCCCGGAGCGCTGCACAGGAGGCGCCAGAGCTGAACCGCCAGTGCTGGGTCCTGGGGCACTGGGTGTGACCGAGCCCCAGCCTGACCCCCGGCCCCAGGCCCTCTGACAGTTGTCAGCACTGACCCTCTGCCACAAGACGGCTGTTCCGGCACCCTGGAAGCCTGGCCTGCGTGCTGCGACCCCAGCCAGCCTGCGTGGGCCACAGCAGGCCCGCACTGCCCACCGCCGTCTGGGTCTCGGCCCTGGACGTGGGGTGGAGTCACTGGAGGGAAGGCACAGGGTGGCACAGAGTGACTTTGGGACAGTGACTCCTAACTCTTGCCACCGTCACATGCAGAGCCCTGCTGGTGTGGCTGGGAGGCCAGGAAAGACACAGACAGACTTGGCTGCAGAAAGCCCGGACCTGCAAGGCAGCGGGAAGCCCAGAAGGTTCCCATGTGCAGAGCCCTGCCGGGCAGGGGTGAGGCTCCCCGAAGGAGGGGCAGTGGCGCAGGCACCTCGGGGGTCACACCACAGGCACACAGCAGGGGCTCAATAAATGCGTGTTGTATCTGTCTTCCTGCTGCGTGTGGAGGCCAGTCACTCTCTGGTGTGTGGCTTCCCCCACCACGGCCCCACCCTGTAGGCCCCTCAAGGAGCCTGAAGGTGAGACAGCTGGGGTCAGCATGGGCCAGAGGGAGTCTGCATCCAGGGCCGGGACAGAGACGGACTGGGAGGTGGCCCTGTACTCCAGAGGGTGGGCACGGTGGGGACCAGGCAGGCAGGAAATCAGGGTGGGCGAGACAGAGCTCCCTAAGCCATGAAAGTGGAGAAGCTGTCCTGACCCTCAGAGGGACCCTTCTCCCTGTGTCTGGAGCCACCATATCATGTAAACCCTAGGGCCTAGATTCTTGAGGAAACACATTCCTATTATTCACTCTGAGGGAACTTAGGGTCACAGAGATGAAATAGCATCACTAAGGAAACAGAGCTAGCAAATGGAAGAGCTGGGGGTTTGAATCAGGACTCGTGGTTCTAAGAGGCCTCATTCTTCCTCGAAGAACTTCTAAAGTTTTCCCCCAAGTAGAGTATGCTGTTCTTCACTCTTTTGTAAGTCCATATTTCATTCATCCATCCATTCACCCATCAATCCATCCACCATTATCCATCCCTCATCTGTTGTCCATCCATCCATCCATCTGTCCATCCAGCCAGCCAGCCATCCATCCAACATACATTCATCCGGCTAGTCATCATCCATTCTTCCATCCATCCTCAATGTGTCCAACTATCATCCCTCATCCATTCACCACTTACCATCCATCCATCCAACCATCCATCCATCCATCCAACCATCCAACATACATTCATCCAACTAGTCATCATCCATTCTTCCATCCATCCTCAATGTGTCCAACTATCGTCCCTCATCCATTCACCACTTACATCTATCCATCCATCCATCATCCATCCATCCAACCATCCATCCATCCATCCATCCATCCAAGCATCCATCCATCCAACAAACCATCCATCCATCCTCTATTAACATCCTTCCTTGTAGCAGACATCCATCCATTCATCCATTCATCTGTCATCCTTTCATGGGTCACCCATCCTCATTGTTCAGTCATTCATCTATGTATCCACCTATCCAATGATGTAATTCATTGTGTTCCTACTATGTGCCAAGCTCTGTGGTAGGCACTTGAGATAGGATACTGAACCATCCAGAGAGGGTATCTGTCCTCAGAGAGCTCAGAGATGGGCAGGACAGGGAGTTAGATGGTATAGTGTCGTGTGCGAAGCGCTAGAGTGCCAGGCTCTGGGGACACAGCCCTTCACCTGGGTTCAGATTCTAGCTCCTTCACTCAAGACCTTGGGTCAGTAACCTGATCTCTCTGTGCCTCAGTTTCCTCATCCATTAAATGGGGTTAATCATTAAACCTACCTCTTCAAACTGTTCTGAGGGTTAAAAGGGTAGAGTTAGGGGAAACAGCCCAGCGCACTATAAATGCTTTGTGGGTGTTTGCTGTTATCCCACGGGGAGCACTGGGGAGCATCAGGAGCCTGAAGGAGCACCAGGGTGGGGGCAGTGGCGGTTAAACAAAACTCCTTTAGGAAAATAACATTGACGCCAAGACAGGAAGGTTGTCCAGCTGTCAGGCAGGCAGGTGTGTAGAGGGGAAAGGTGGGCCTCGCAGGTGGTGGGAAATCGGGCAGTGTGTGCAGGCTTGTAGCCTCCTCTGAGGCTAGATTTAACTATAGCTGGTGGGGCAGGATGCTGCCAGCAGTGGGGAGCAGTGGCGGGGGGAGCTGGCTGGGGATTCCTGTGACCAATGGGTCACCACAGTGTAGGGCGGAACAGCTGTTGGAAGCAGGGTGACCTCCCGCCCTCCCGCCCTCCTGCACAGGGAGGGAAAGTGGAGGGTGGGCCCATGCAGGCAGATGCAGGAGCCAGTCGGGCAGGAAAATCAGCAGAATTGGGTGAGCTGATGAGGGAGGGAGGGGAAGTTGGAGATGATGCTCAGGACACAGGGCCGGCGGGAGGGCTCCGGCTCCAGAGTCTTGAGTCTTGGGTGCCCAGGGGACGTGCAGGTGGAGATGATCATTCATTCATCCGCACTGAGGATCCATGACTCCATTTTCCATTCATTCCTTAAACACCGCAGTCCTACTCTGTGGGGCAGGAAGAAGGGGGCCCAGCTACAAAGAAAGGCCTTGCATATCAGGATGAGGCCTCCAGTGTCGGGACATGTGGTTTGGGCTTGGAGGTGAGAAGACAGGGCCTGGATATGGGGCTGGCGGGGACATCAGACAGGAGCCGGCCCGGTTGCCGGGCACCTTGGCGCTCCTCGTTTTCACCCGGGGTTCTTCTAAAGTTGGTGAATGGCCCTCAGCAGTCCAGGAGATGAGTTCATTGGCACTTGGGCAAAATTTTAATCTATTTTAATAGTTGTGTTTATGTAAATGTGTCTTAGAAAAAAGTGTAGAGTGGGCATGCGAGTTCCCTGGTTTCACAGACCTTGCTGCTTAGGTGGGACCCCAAATAGGCATTTGAGTCACAAAAAAAAGAGTTGGCTTAAAGAAAAAATTCAATAAATAACCATGCAAGTGGTGTGTGCTGATCATCTGTGCACAGCTCCAGTAAGGCCCAGTGGGTCCCAGCGCAGGCGGGAGGGAGGCCCCAGGGTCCCACGGGCTTCAAGTCCTCCTCTGCCCTCCTGGGCACCTGCTGGGCAGGGGCTGGGGCCAGCTTTCCATCTCAGAGCCTGCGCCAAGGAGGCTGCTGGTTAGAACAAAGGAAGCACTTCCCAGAGGGTCACACTGGGAGGTACTGGGAGGGTCGTCTTCATGCAGGGGGCAAATCTACCTGGACCTGGGAGGGGCCACACCGATTGAAGGCAGGGGAACACCCGGAGGCCTGGATGGGCAAGCAGAGGCTCTGCAGATAGACTTCCCTGCCCCACCCTGACGGAACAGTGCTGGGTGTGTGCCTTCCAGTCCTAACCCACAGCCCGGAGCTGGTCACACCCAGCCCTGCTCTGCCCTGGGCACCTGCCCACTGCACCTCTGGCCACGCGCCCTGGGTTTGTGTGTCCACGCAGCCTGGATGCTGTATGTCAGCGAACGTCACAGGAGCATGTGTGCTGACCGAGTCTGGATGTCCACCTGGGTGGGTGCTGGCTCTGAGCCTTTATTTGCCCACATACCCCGTCTCTCCCTGGGTGCAAAGGGCTCTAGGGCCCATGGTCCTGCCTCTGGCCAAGGGTTGAAGGGTAGCCCAGGCCTCAGGGTCCCTGGGCAACGCTGGCTGTGATGGGCGGTCATCCCGACCACCCCCACCAGAGCTGTCCCGGCCGCACACTCGTCTCCCTTGGGTAATGGAAAGTCAGCATGATTCATGGGCATTCGGCCATGGCAACCAGGCTTGCGGACGAGGCTGGAGGAGGCTCATCCCCTGGGAAGAGCTGCTCCTGCCAGGGTGCCCACTCCTGCTTGGGAGGAAGTGAGGCTGGAGGGAACACCGGGGCTGCGGACACTCTGGGGTGAATTCAGACCTGCTGTGGGCCAACTTCATCTCAGAAGAGTTCCGGAGGGCCGTGTCCAGCCACACAGAGCTGCCGACCAGAAAGACACGCTCTTCGCCCTCGGGGGGTTGGCAGAGAGAACTCAGATGATCCTAACGACAATATCCCTTCCATTTGTGCAAAGTGCTTTTGAGCGAAACTGGGAAAGGCCTGGTTTAACCTGGAAGGCACAGTGGTCTCTAGAGGAGGGGCCAGGGCAGCAGGAATGCGAGGACGAGGAAAGGGCAGCGAGGCAGAGCAGGGCGGGAGGCACCGCACGTGCAAAGGCCCAGGGGTTGAGAGGAACACTGTGTGGTTGTGTGTGGCACTGTGACAGGATGGCGTGGCGTGTGTGGAGCTCAGGGTAAGGGCACACGGCAGGCTGCTGACTGGTCGTCTGGGGTCACTGGGGTTTTGTGAGTTACAACGAGGAGTGAGACCTTCATCTGGAAGGCCCCAGGGAACCACCAACAGGAAGGTTTGAAGAGGTGGGTTTGCTCTGCATTTTGGGAAGATCCTGCTGTTTTGGGGAAGTCCTGGGAAAGGGGGTGCAGGGTAGTGGTGGGGTGACTAGAGGCAGAGGGGGTGGCAGCAGGGCCTGGGGGGAGATGGCTGGGGCTTGGGCTGTGGTGTCATTGAGGGTCAAGAGGAGGCCTGGTGAGGTGTAAGGAGGGCAGGGGTTGGGCCGCCCTTTCCCTGAGGCTCCCGTTTGGCCCCCTGGGGCCTTGGAAGTCAGGAGAAGGTGCCCTTCTGTGCGGGATGAGTACAAAGCTCCTGTTCCCAAACCCTGGGGGACACGGCCTAGGAGCACAGGGCCCAGGGGGCTGGAGTTAGGGCCGAGTACAGGTTGCACTCCTGCACGGTGGGCGACCCTGCCATGAGACAGAGGACACACTGGGCCCAGCCAGGGACCATCAGTCACTAGGAAAAACCAATCTCCTCTGCCTGGGGATTTACTGCATGGAGACACAGGAAATCACGGCGCGGGACCTCTGGCCTGTCCCCCGTGCGGCCACGCTCACGCTGCACTGGTAATTGCTTCTTGGGCCACATTTCATGCGATTGACACTGAGCTGCTGCCTGATGGCCAGCAGGTGGGTGGGGTGTGGATGTGGGGACTGAAGGCCCTGGTGTGGCAGGGTGAGCGGAAGGGGCCTCTGCACTGGGAGGTGGGCTGGTTGATCCAGAAGTCAGGGAGCCAGCACTGAGGCCTGAAGAAAGGCAGGATGCGGAAGCACGAGAGGAGGGAATCGGGTGCTGGGGGCTGGGCTTCTGGGATGCTCACGTGGGGCGGGGTGGGGGGTGGGCAGAGGGTTCCACCCCTCCTCTTACCCCACCTCGGCATTCCCCTGATCATCTCAGGATTTGTGTGTTTATTAATACTGTCCTGTGCTGTGTGTCTCAGGCAAGTTACTCAGCCTCTCTGGGCCTCAATGCCCTTCTCTGTAAAATGAAGAAAATAATGGTACCTGTCCTATAAGGCTGTTATGTGGATTAAGTGAATGAGGGCCTGGCACACAATCACCACTATGTATGTGTACAGGCTCTAGAATCTGGCCGGGACAATAACTCCTTTTGCAGGCTGGGAAAGGAGGCAGGCTCAGAGAGGGGACTTGCCCTGTGTCACCGACAGCCTTCTTGGAAGCAGCGTGGGTTCCCCTCTGATCCCAAATCCAGTGTATCAGACTACATTCTTAATAACATCTTTTATTGATTTTACGAGAAAAAAATAGAAATTTATTTGAGACTTAATGCCGACATAGCCTTTTGTTTTCCTTCCTAAATTGCACGGAACATACAATTATGAACTGAGATTCTGGGAGTGAGTGGATGCTGTGCTCAAGTACCGCCGCAAAGCTGCCCTGGGCTAGAGTCTCGGGCGGGTGTGGGGATGGAGCCCAGGCTCCCTTTAAGGCAGGGGCCCAGGTCTGGGTCACTACAGAGCTGGCTCCCCAGGTGTCCGTGCTCCTGGGAGCCCAAGGCCCCGGGCTGCTGCCCACACCTGGAGGCTGCAGAAATGAAGGCTCCTCTTCAGGAGAAACGACGGCTTATCTTCACATCAGCCCCACTCTCCAAATGAAAAGCACATTTGCATAGCTGCTCGGTTGCTGCAGAGCTCAGGCAGCATTTGCCGGCTCTCGGTTGCATAGGAACGCGCTTGGAGTCAGTACCACGGCGGGCCGGGCTGGGCGCCAGGAAAACACGGATTAATATTTGGAACGAGAAATTACCCACCACTGGGAAACCAATTAGGTCCCTGATCTGAGCTTGTTACATAGATGGAAATAGATGCGTCCTGGGCTTCACTTGGCTGGGGGTGCAAGGCACATTTCCAACTTGCTGGGAAGTGGCTGGCAGAGGGAGGAGGGTGGGGGCCTGGGGTCTGGACACAGGGAAGAGAGCAGCACCGGGGGAGGTCAGACATGGAGGCATCGGGTGCAGCAGGGGCCGCCTTCCTCCAGACAACAGTTCACGAGCAAGGGAGTTAGGGCGTGGGGCTGGGCCTGAGGGCTGGCTGGTGGCACGGTCCTGTGTCTTTGCCCTGGATGCTGGCCTTCTGGGCCTGGCAGTGCACCCAGGACAGGCGCCCCAGTCTGCCCAGCTCCTTCCTTTCCTCAGCAGGACATGAGCCCTGGGCCGTTCCCTTCTCAAGCTGGACAAGAGGACAGGCCCCTGCAGGGTAATTCCCACGAGGGGATCCTTCTCAGCTGGGCCTGGGAGGGACCCGAGGTGAATGAGGGGCTTGTGGCAGTTCGTCTGGACACGTGCAGGTCGAAAGAACAATCCCACCAGCCGCCACCCCATGAGAAGGGATGTGGGGGCGAGGGGGCAGTGGGCACCTCAGTGGGGGCTCTGAAGGCAGAGCCCCGGCACACATGGCTGCTGTGTTGGAGATGTGGGTTCCCCTGTCCCGCTCTGCCAGGCGCTGGCCTCAAGAGGCCTCCCCAGTCCACTGTCAGGGCCTGAGTCAGGCCAGCTCTGGTGCTGTGTGGCAGATCCCAGCAGACGTGGGCCAGCTTTGTTGGATTCCACAGGAGCGGCTCCACGATGGGGGCCGGGCTCCGCATGGCTGGCCCCAGTGTAGCAGGGCAGGCTGGGGGCCCATCCCTCTGCCTGGGAAGACTGCGTTTCCAGGCCCGGCCACCCCCGGTCCCTGCTCCCGAGTGGGCTCGCCTCCAATCTGACCCGAGGGCCGAGAGCAGGGACGCGGTGCTGAGTGGGGCGATGGCGGAAGGACTGGCTGTCCCTCCTGCGTCAGTCAGCAACGCCAGCGTCTGGCTGACTCCTTCTCACTTATGCAGGTTTTGGGGCGTAAAGCTGTGAGAGAGAACACAGGGGAGTTGTGTGAACAGACTTCCATCTCAGACAGTGGCCCTGGCCTTGGGGGCATCCGAAGTGCCTGGGAAGCCATCCAAGGCTCCTGGAGCCCTGGCCACGCCTGCAGCTCTGGCACCGCGGAGCCGGGCACTCCCTGTACAGCCCGGCCCCTCTGCCTGGCCCCCGTGTTTGCTGCTCCCCCTGCCTGGCCAACTCCGCACGCCCGTAGGCTCCAGCTCTGACACCACCTCCTCGGGGAAGCCCTTGTCTGCCCAGCTCCGCCTCTCAGCCCGGCCCGGCCCGGCCCAGCCAGGACTGGGCCCATGAGGCTGCACCTGCTGCAGGGTGCCTGTGGGCAGTGTGCTGCTCCTGGGGTTCTGCCCCCTCTGCCCCGCAGCAGGCTCCTGGGTGGAGAAGGGGGCTCTGAGGACAGGAAGGGGCCAGATGGCGGCTGTGCCTCTATTCAGACCAAACTCCCAGGGGGCTGCTCTGCGCAGAGAGCAGAAACTGACCCGGGTCCACCGCCGTCTGCTTCTGCTTCCTTTTCGCGTTGGTGATGACCTGGTTTTCATTCATCATCTGGACATCCTGATCCTCTGCCTGATTACTGTAGCGAGGGAGGAGACGAAGGTTCGATCAGGCTCCAGGCCGTGTGTCCCTGTCATCTGTCCTCGTTAGGGCTGGG
The DNA here is from genome assembly GCA_004363575.1 of Solenodon paradoxus. Lineage (NCBI taxonomy): Eukaryota > Metazoa > Chordata > Mammalia > Eulipotyphla > Solenodontidae > Solenodon > Solenodon paradoxus. The sequence goes on from RJWH01000842.1 coordinate 540,320, forward strand.
GCGGGGGCGGAGGGGGCGCACCTGATGGTGGTGTGTTTCTCCTGGTGACAGATGTCTGCGTCCTCGGTGAACAGGATGGTGTGGTAGGGTACCGTGGGCTCGCACGTGGGCAGGATGCCCCCAGCCAGGTGGCCTGCCATGGCCAGGGTCCCGTTGTATACCAGCAGATCATCCACGAGGAGCTGGACAGACAGGAGAAGCTGCGTGCAGGGGCTTCCTCCCGCCTGTGGCCTCGGGGGCCTCCCGCCCGCCTGTGCTGCTTCCACCCTCTCAGGCGCGGGGACAGGCACGCGCACTGGCCCGGCTGGCAGGGACACTGTCCTCGTGGGAAGAAATCCTGGTCTCCAGCCCCAGGACCCCTGGTCCCTGAGCCGGGGGTCGCCTCCTGGCAGGAAGCCCCCTAAACTAGTCTGATCTGAGAAGAAAAGATGAGAGGAAAGCCACTGTGTTCAGGGTGATGACTCAAATCACTGGGAGGAGGTTTCAGTTCATGGTTGGATGGCAAATTTCCCTGAGTCTGAGGACGAGGCATTTGTGTCTAAGGTTGCAACAGAGAGAAGTAAATCAAACTGCGACAAATGATAATTGTCGGCAGCCTAATTACCAATGAGCATAATTATCTCAAAAAACACACGGCTAATAAGTACTTACGCCAAACTCCTTCACCCCTCGATGGGGCGTTTTCGCGTAATTCCACAGTTTGATCATTGACACGGTGGTAGGCAGATCGAAAATCACATAAACGCGGTTCACCTGTCAGAGAGGAACTAATTACCACAGGCATGTTTGGAAACAGAGGCTCTGGGGTGGGCGGCGGCGAGCCCGGGGGCGCCCGAGGCACGCTGTCCCAGCCGGCCCGCCAGCCTTTCCTCTCCAGCAGCCCATCTCCAGTCAGGTCACGTGTGGCTGCGTTTGCAACAAACTGCTGAGCTGGCTCTCAGAGGGTCTATTTTCTTGGGGCTGGTGTGGCCCTCACACCCTCAGAGGCCGGGGAACCCCCTGACTCCTCCCTGGTCAGACCTGAAAACACCATCTGGGTTCCCGGGGCCAACGGGACAGACCCCAGCTCCGGAGTCGAGGAGCCATGCCCCAGGCAATCAGCACAGCCTTGACCCGTTTGTCCTTCCCCAACCGTAAACGAGAAGCACAGCAGTGGCCCAGGAAGGCACTGCTGGGAATTTTCAGCCTGAGTCTTGACGCTGTGGGGGGAGTTGGGAGGGGCTGTCTGCTCTGTGGTGGCAGGATCAGCACGTAACGTGGGACCCAACAGTGTCCGACGGCCCCCACAGAGACTCAATGTTAGGGGCCCCTTGCAAGCACTTTGTAGCCCATTGGCCGCAGACGACAGGCTGCGTCTTGCCCCGGCGCCCTGGCTCTCAGCCCGCGGTCACCATCAGAATGCCCTAGAGGTGTGGGGGTGAAGGGAGATGGGGGTGCTGCTGGGGAGGCTCAGCCTGCTGATGGGGCCACGGAAGGAGTAGAGGCTGAGGGTCTCAGCTGCCCCTGGGGTGAGAGTAACAGCTGAGGAAACGCCCTGTGGACAAAGGCCTAGAGAAAGGACAGCAAAGCCCTGCAGGCCAGGCTGAAGCGGGCAGGGGCAGGGGCAGGATGCTGCAGGGCCGTGAGCTAGCAGCCAGGGCAGGGGCTGAAAGATGTTTCCCCTTGTTCGGGGACTGGGCTCCCTTTCGGGAAGCTGGTGGATGCTCATGGGGAGGGGACTTGGGGGAGGCCTTTGGAAAAACCTTGGTCACAGAATTACTGATGATGTAGGTCTTTTCCTATGAGTGTTTTAGGGAAGAATGCATTCCCTTGTCCTCCAGCCCAAGCACGTGAGGAGGAAGAGGGGACATGGGGCCTGCCCTGCCATGCCTCTGTGGTCTGGCCCCGGGGCTGAGAGGCTGGCCCGGCGGGGAGCTCAGCCAACACCTCCCTCTCCTGGGCCCCCTGCTCCCTCTCTGCAGATCAGGCATGGGTGGGTGACGGCCCACTCCAGGCTCGCATCAGGCCTAGAAGCAGAGACACGCAGGACCATGGTAGGGTTTGGGATCTGGGAAATGGAGTCAGATGGTTGGGAGAGCTGACCAGCCAGCGCTGAGGCCAGAGAGAAGGCAGGGTGGGTGCAAGGGCCCGGTGACTGGGAAGGAGCAGAAACAGAGTGTGGAGAGGACAGGGCAGGGCAGAGGGCAGGGCAGGGGGAAGGGCACAGGGAGGATGCCAAGGAGGCAGCAAAGAGAAGAGGGAGGGATGGGCTGCCTGTGCCCCCAGGCCTGCTTGCAGCTGAGCTGGGAGACAGGCTGCTGGTCTGGAAGAGCCCGCGCCTGCTGAGTTAGCTAAGATCCAAGTCCTCGGACAGGTCCGGACATTGTGACTTGCTCCAGATGAACTTAGCCTGGAGGATGTGTCACCAAGCCTGGGGACAGAGAGCTTCTCGGCTGGGAGCTTCGGTGACCCACCAGGCCGGGCAGGATGGGGGCCAGCCACATGTGCCTGCCGTCGCTGGTGTCGTTCACTTGGTCGATGAGCTTGTCAGGGGTCCGCACGTCCCCGCACACTCCCTCCAGGGCGTTCACGCTGTCAGGGAAGGCGGCGATATCTGAGGGGCCTCTAAGCTGCCATAACCCAAAGCAGTGAGCGCGCGCGCAGGCTGCCAGCCTCCGGCACGCTGATGGTGGCTCCGGGGAGGCCAGGCTGGGGGTAGGGCAGCCGGCCGTCTGCTGCTCTGGGCCACCCGAGAAGTGACAGCCAATTAGACGTGTTCTGGGCAGAGTGAGAGCGCGGAGGCCCAGGAGAGTGGAGGTGGCCAGTTTGGAGGAGAGGGGAGAAAACCGCGCAGCGCCGGCTGGGAAGAGCTCTCAGGGCCGCTGGCGTCAGCCGCTGCTCAGAGCGCCGAGGGCAGACTGCGGAGGGTTTCTGTGGGAGCGGGTGGGTCCTGGATGATTCTGCCTGGGCCTGTGAGGACCACACCGAGGTAGACGGACTGGGAGAGCCTGCCCCGGCTATCACTGCCCAATGGCCTGCCTGGTTCCAGCTCTGGGGAAAGACAAGGGGGCAGCTCTTGCACCTGCCTGGTCTGTAAAATCTCAGAACTGATGGGTGACTCATGAGCAGGAGGCATTTGCGGGAAAATGGATGGAAATGTCCACAACTAAGGAGCCATCAAGAGCCACATATCCTAGGAAAGGAGGAAAGTGTCCCCTGGGGAAGCAGAAAGGTACCAGTTGGGACCCATGGGGCCTAAATAAATGCCAGGCAAACTTTGGAGCCTGACCTGCTCTGGAAGTTCCCCAGCTGTGTGGATGGGGTCACAGACCAAGGGGGCTCAGGAAGGTCGCACCAGAGAGAGGCAGGTCAGCCAGTACCACACTGGCTGTGTGACCTTGGGTGAGCTTGTCAACCTGTCATCACTCGACAGCCACATCACAAGACCGCTGCGAGGACCGGCGCGGTGCCCTGGGACGAGCCCGGGCACAGGGCTGGAGAGCGAGCCCTCCGCAGATAGCAGCGGCATGTTTGGCGGACCTGGCAGATAACCAGCAGGCAGAGTGAGGACTGGGACCTACTGGCGGGATGTGCTTGGGGAAGAAAGGCAGAGGACACTCAGGTCCAGCGGCCATTACTACCGTAGCACGGCCGTGGCCTCGTCTGGCCAGTTCTCGAGAGAAACTAAGGATTTGGGTTTTCACGTTAAAACTCCTGATTTCTTTAAGGTATCAGCAACTGATTTAAAAACTCTCTGGGCTAAGAGTGGCTGTTTCCTGAGCAAAGATCAATAAATCCAGGACCCGAGTCGAGCACAGCGCAACGCACTGCTTGCAGCACCTGGTCAGAGCCTTTCGACCCCAAGAGCCCGTGGTTCTCTGGGAGGCGCGGCTGGCAGCCTCTCCTGCCCCTGGACCCTGGCGATCGGGTTGCGGACTCTTGGCAGCGGATCTCAGCTTTGCCTGCCCTGGGGCCCAGCAGTGCTTTGAACCCCGGTTTGGTTCTGCAGACCCCGTCCCTGACTCTTCCCAGGCCCCTGTCTGTCTGGATAGAGCCCCCTTTTGCCCAGAAAGGATACTATTTTCTGACAGGGGGATCTTCTGTCCCCGCTCGTCATACAGCTCCAGGCCGGTGAGACCGATGTAATAGGGGTCACCCCAGCTGGTCAGCAGCTGAAACTGGAAAATGACTGGGACACGTTATTAAGGAAAAACAAGCTTGATTTAGGGGAGAATAAAGTAAAACAAGGACTTCTGGCTTTATCGCCTCCCGCCGGGTTCCAAGAGAGCCCAGTCTAGTCCCGAGGGTCTGTTTCAGCCTCCCCAGCCCTCCCAGCTGGGGTCCTCGGGCTGCCTCCTGCAAGCTCAGCCACCAGGAGGTGGGACCGGACCTTGCTCGCAGCATCCAGCTGCCATGGGCTCAGCGTTCCCCGGACACTGTACTCCAGCTGCCTTTGTGTGGTCGGCCTGGGACCCCAGTCAACACAGAGGTCCAGACCTGCCTCAGACCCAGAATGGCAGCTGCAGGGCTATGGTCTCTCCCTGAGTCCTGGGCACAGGGGTCCAGGACGGGCAGGCGAGGGGAGGATACAGCCGCATGGCATCAGGGGGGCCTCGTAGTCCATGCTTGCCCGCTCTAGGCTCTGCGTGTCCAGCCTGAAAGACACAAGAGCCCCAGGAAGGAGAAGGTCGCGCCGGCTGGAGTCACTGCTCAGCTGTTTCCCTAGACTGAAGGCAGAGGGAAGGGAGAGCTCTCTGGGGCACTGAGGACAGGCAGGTGCCGCTCTTAGGGAGGTCTCTCAGCAAGAAGGAGCCCGTCCTCTCTTCTCTGGACAACCCTCGAGTTTATCTGGGTCCTAGGGCTGTGGGTGAGGAACCGGAGCAGAGATGTGAAGTCACCACTGACTCGGGGTTGTCCGGATGCAGGAGCCAGTCTAAACAGCAGCCCACTGGCCCATGACAGGGTGAGGGAGGGATGTTGGGAGCAGGCAGCCTAGCTTCCTCAGGGGGTGGTCAGGCAGCCTGAGCTGAGACGGAGGCAGCCATGGAGAGAGTCAGAGCCAGGCCTTCCAGGCAAAGGAGCAGCCGGAGGCTGGTATAAGAGGCATGATGGGAAGAGGACAGGGAGGGGGTAACAGGTAGAGAAGGCGCCCAATGGCCTTGGCTCCATGGTGCTGAGCAAGTGGCTTCAGCAGCTGGGGCATCAGTTTCCACATCTGTACAATGGGTACAGTAAGCCCTACTTCAAAGGGCAGTGAGGAGGAGTCCCTACAGGGTGAATATGGAGATTCTGGTGCAGAGCGGACATTGCATCCTCCAGACTCCTCCCTGCGGCGGGGCCCCATGGCCCACAGGCAGTACCCCTGAACAGGTTTTCTTCCATTTCAAGGGCAAGGTTATAATTAAGAGGCTGTTCTCTGTGATTGGATCCCAGCTAGCGGAGGGAAACTCATTTTGTTTCCAGAGTTTGGCCTCTGGTGTGTGGGCACCAGGGGGTTTAAATGAGTAAACTTAACTTGGCATTTACAAATTGTTGTGAACTTAATGCACTGAGACTGGGGCCAAGAAATCCCAGCCAATCCATGAAATGTTAGGCTCGATTTTTCTCTTTGAATATTTCTAAATAAGGAACACAGAAACAAGAGAAGGGAGGCTGTCTCAACTGGCCTCCGGGCATTTGTGGAGCGGAGGCAGGCTGGAGCCTCTTTTCCCAGCAGGAAGCGCAATGAAGCATTTAACATCTTTCAGCCTCCAGACTGTGAGAAAGCCAAACATCCCTAGACAAGGTGGGTCCATCCTGCGGGCTTCTGGGAGCTTGGCTGAGCTTTAGAAAACGGCCAAGTTGAAAAGCAAAGCGTTTGATCATTTCAAAACCATCCAGAGCAGTGTGCAAACCCGCCACCGGCGCAGGAGGGGACACTCGGGCGCCGCTGTCCCTCACCTCTGGGCCGGCCGGGGCAGCAGCCGAGCCTGCAGGCAGTCCACAAAGAGGATTTCTTGCGCGAAATCAAAGTGACAGTTGCCTGGCCCCTTCCGGATGAGGAAGCCCTCTGGAGGCGAGATGCACAAGCCATCCAGGCAGATGTGGACGAGTCGAGCCTGAGGACACAGGGAAGCTGCCTGAGGGGCGAGGCTGGTGGGGACGAGGGCCGCGCTGTCAGGGCAGGAGCTGCAGGCAGCGCCCCCGATGGAGCAGCAGCTCAGTGTGGCCTTTCTCCCGCTCTCTGGCGTCCCCCCTGCTCGTGGCCAGAGCTGTGCCGGCAGCTGGGCAGACAGCAGGAGACCAGCAGCCGAGGACCCTGCCCAGACAATCTCCGGGGCGCTGGGTGGTGGTGGCCTGTGCTGCTGTGAGGTGGTGGCCACGGGCGTGACTCGGGTGCTCCACATCCCCGTGAGTAGTTGCCACTTAACGCCCTATGCCTCAGTGTCCTCATCTGTGAAATGGGTTCAATGACGAGTTAACTTCTGACAAGTATCCAGAACAGAACAGAGCCTGGTGCAAGATCCATAGCCAGTTCTGCTCCTTCATCACCTCTCCTGCAACCTCCCCCGGGACAGAAGGCCGGTCTCTAATTTGTCCTTTGAGGGTATGAACTCCCCAGAAGTGTCCTCAGTTTCCCTCAATGGCAGGACCTCTATGGACCATCCCTAGATCTACCTCAGGGTCTGGCCCTCAGCTGGGGTCACCGAGAGCTTGGTGAATTGATTGGGTTTGGACCTGTTCCCTGTTCTGGGCCAGGTTTCGCCAGCCAGGTGGTCAGGATTGCTCAGCTGTTTGTCCTGGGCAGAGGTGGGGAGTGAGGAGGGGGCACCCTCTCCCCAGGTTCACGTTTTGAAATCAGGGCTCCTGGGGCCTTCACTCACAATCATGGCTAGCAGGGGACCAGGTGTTGACCTAACTGGTTCTGTTTTGTCTCTGGAAGACATGGAGGGGCACCCCGTGCAGGAGAAAGGGGCCTTGTGGATAACAAATGTGCCCCGGGGCCCTTGTCCCTTCTCAGGAAGCACCCAGCTTGGAGTCAGGTGCCGCTGGCTGTGGGAACCCCAAAGTGCTGCACCTCTGCCTGCTCTCCCGCCCCAGTCCAGGGCCGATGTGCCAGGTGGACCAAACAGAGCTCGCTGGCAACGTGACTGGTTTAGCAAGGGTCACAGACAAGAGCAACAGCACGACTGCTGGGGTTTTGCAGGCTCACCCAGAAAGAGGAGGTCTCTCTGCACTGGACTGGAGCAGGCGAGAGCCTAAGCTGCCAGGTTGGTCCTGTGCAGACGGCTGAAAGGAGGCCTCTGCCTTTTTAAGGACGGATTCCATGCTCCCCAGGCCTCTGCTCATTACCTCAGAGAGGACTTTTGTTCACCTCCAAAGAAGTGAGCTGTCAGAGGCTAAGCAATTTGCCCAAAGACACACGATGGGAGCTGAGGCCCCAGGTCCAGGAGTGCAGGCTGGCTCTCACCACGGGCCAGGGCTCGTTCCCAGGGCCCCGCTGCAGCATGGGTGCATTTTCTTGGGGCGGGGACACGCTGCACTTGGCTCCACCTCTCAGCTGCAAGCCCTCCTCCCCAGCCACCACCAGCGGGCGTGGCGGTGGGCAGACCCAGAAGGCAGGGGCTCCGGCCCAGCTTCTCCAGTCGGTGAATCCAGGTCACAGCAGCTCAACTGGAAAGACTGATTTGCTCAAGGGAATCTAAAGGCCCAAAGGCACAGCTGAGGCAGAAGAATGCCTTTTTAATGCCAACATATCTGACTTTTTAAACGACCGAGCCTGAGAGCACAGATGGGCAGTGGGGGAGGGCTCTGGCCCCACACTTGGAAGGGCTGCTGCTCTCACAGCGCCTGGGCCCGGGCCTGGGGTCTGGGGCCGGCTCCACTCGTGTGCACTGCACTCTTCAGGCTCTGTGGCCTGGCACGCAGTGGGGAGTCCAGACGTGGGGGTCCTGGGGCCCAGGGTGGATATTTGCTTGGTCAACTTTCGTGTGGCAAAGGGTAAGTAAGGACACCCTCCCCAGGCAGGGGCCATCCTGCTCCTCACCTTACAGAGCAGGAAACTGAGGCTCAGGGAGAGCAGGCCAAGGTCACAGGTTGATTGGGGTCAGAGCCGAGGTACAGACCCAGGGCTCTGGTTGCACTGCTATATTTAAGCAACCTTCCCGTCACTTCTGTGTCGTGGGAGGAGGGGTGTCCGTGGTTCACAGTCCACAGGGCCAGAGGAGCCCACGAAGAGACACCATTTCATGTACTTTCCATGTTCCAGCAGAAGCCGGGACCATATGGGGCCAACCTGAACTGGGGCTCAAGCTGTGTGACCTCGGACAGGACACAGGGCCTTTATGACCCTCCGTTTGAATACCCTGGCAATGGGGGTGTGCACGCCTGCCTCCCAGCGGCTGGGGTGAGGGCTCAGTGAAATGACAGATGTCCAAGCCCGCAGCCCACAGCCTGATGTCTGCAGTGCTCAGCGAAGGCAGGGCCATAATCGACACCGTCCTCGGGGCTGAGGACCCCGACCTCAGCACAGACAGACACTGCAGGCTTTCTGAGAGCCGTCAGCTTGCATTTGCTGTTTGCAGGAGGGATGGCAGCGCACGCTCCCGCCGCCATAACCCCCAGCTCCATTTAGAAAGTTCTGGAGGATTTATGCTCCTCTCCGGCAGCCACGCCAGCCATTCATCAAGGCGCCGTTTCCCTGACAGTGGGCTGAGCACGGCCGCCGTTCCCCACTTACCCCGCGATAGGTGTCCTCGGGAGATTTATTGTAGTTCCAGAAGCGCAGGCCTGTGATGCTTTCGGCTTGGTCGAAGCAGATTGTGACCACGTGGTCCTGTCCGGGTGAGAAGGGGACCAGCCACATATGCTCGTCTGCCATCGTGATGTTGGTGCCATCGATTAACCTGCAGGCGGCCAGGACGAGCAATGAGACGGGTCCCGTGAACTGAGAGAACGGGTGGTGGGGTCTACGCCACCTGTGCCCACTGTGTCTGCTGCTGAGGGAGGCAGGACTCATCAGAGCCACCAGGAGGGGCCAGTTCTCCTCTGTGCACTTAAATCACCCAGGTTTAAAAAAGGGGGAGGTGTGTCATTTTAGGTCACTTTAACTCAGTGATCCCATGTCTGGATTTCCCTCCCCTCCAAGCTATCTGTACAAAGATACTCATTTTAGTGTTATTGACATCTAATAGAGAAAGAAAAAAAAAGACAATGGGTTAAAAGAGGGAAAGAGTATCTAGTGTTAAATGACAGTCATGGTGGAGCACTCTGAGGAGGAGCAGAGCAGCCAAGCCAGCAACAAGTGAGTTCCGGGAGCTGCTGAGCAGTGATCGCACATGATCTGGTGGGACTTTCATACAAATGGCCAGAGCTGTGCAAGGAATTTTAGTATCAAAGGAGAAAATCAAATTTCGTGTCCCTATAAGCCCCGTTTTAAATGTCTTGCCTAAAACACATGTTGCTTTAACCATCGCAGGGCCAGAATTGCCCAATAACCCCCACAGTGCCAGAGATCACCCCCACATGCCAGAGATAACCCCACAGTGCCAGAGATAACCCCCACATGCCAGAGATAACCCCCACATGCCAGAGAT